>LPNX010128877.1:186503-424948 GCA_001517045.1 Pseudotsuga menziesii
ATGTAATATAAAATTATATTTGATAAGTTCATTTATAAAATATTTATATTGTCGAACTTAATGCGAAACGTTTTTGTAAAATTCAAATTTGAATTGAACTTCAACCCTGCCAACCCAAACTCAAACTCAAACAATGTGACATAAGTCATTATCTTGTCCACTTGACTTCTTATCTGCAGTTGCAACTGCAATTGGCGTTACTACTTGACCCTCCACATGTGCCCAAAATTTACCATATTTTAAGTTTTTTTCCTATTTGTCGAGTCTTGCCGAGTCTGTCCCGAGTCTTTCCAGAGTCTTTCCCGAGTCGACGAGTCACATGCCAGCCGAGTCTTTGCCGAGTCCGAGTCGTGCAACATTGTTCTGAACTAATAAGCTAGCTCATTAGACCGAAGTACTTCTGTGGTCTTATGCTTTCTCTGAAAGTCCCTGGAGGAGCTTTATGATTCTTGGCTTCTTGTACCGTTTCTCGGTACCAAGCAGGTCTCCTTTTGGAAGAAGGAACTTCAAGTAGTTCTTCTAGTGGACTTTCAATGTTCTCAGGAACATCTGGAGTTTGATCATCAAACTCTTTCTCCCTCTGAATTTATGAATCTGGAAACTCAAGTGGAGCAACTGCATCTTCCGATGAAAGCTCTAGTGTTTTACAAAACACCGCTTCCTCATGGAAGATCACATCTTTGCTAACCTCAATGTACCTCTGTCCAAGTATATATACTCGATAAGCCTTCGAGCAATCACTGTACCCAACAAATAAGCCTTTCTTACCGGAAGGCTCTAGCTTGGCCCTCTTTTCTTTTGGCACATGAACATACACAAGAGTGCCAAATATCCTCATGTGATCAACTGCAGGTTTCTTCTTGGTGAAGACTTCTTCTGGAGTCTTCTCACCCAAGATAGCATGAGGGCTTCTATCCTGGATGTACACTGCAATTCCGGTAGCTTCGGCCCATAAAGACAAAGGAAGATCTAGATCAGTGATCATGGCTTTAGCAGCCTCGTTCTATTCTTCCTTTCTGCAACCCCATTCCGCTGGGGGTTGTAAGGCACTGTCAGCTCTTTCTTGATTCCTGCTTCTCGACAAAAATCATCAAACTCATTAGATTCATACTCACCTCCGTTATCTGATCTCAAGATACAGATGTGCCTGCCAGTCTGATTTTCAATCAGTGTCTTGAACTCTTTGAACTTGTCAAAGGTTTCACTCTTGGCCTTGAAAAAGTAGATCCAAGACTTCCGAGAGTAGTCATCAATAAACAAGACATAATATAAACACCCACTCAAGGAGGGTGAAGACATGGGCCCACAAATGTCAAACTGAATCAAATCCAAATGCCTTTAGATCTACTCTTGCTTCTGGGAAAGGATTTCTTAGTGTTCTTACCTAGAGCACATCCTTTGCAAATTCCTTCATGCTTTGGAGAAACTTCTGGCATACCTGTGACCATCTTCTGCAATCCTGGGAGACCTGTGTAGTGAAGGTGTCCAAACCTTCTATGCCAAAGTTCACAAGGATCAACTGTGTGATGTACCAAAGCATGAGTGGAAACTTTGGAGGCCTTGTAGAGGTCTCCCTCTCGAACCCCAATCTGAACTGCTGAGTCTAGATCTGTGTCTTTTGCCCATAAAAAGACCTTTTTGTCCATAAAGAGGACTCGGTGGCCCTTGTCTTCTAAACCAGCAACAGATAAAAGATTCTTCTTTAACCCAGGAACATAAAGAATATCATCAATATGAAGAACCGTACCTAAGTCAAGTTGAAGCGAAGTTGAGCCAACTCCTTCAATCTTGTAAGTGGAGTCATCTCCAAGTTCTACCTGAGTGGTGAACTTCTTCTTTCTGTAACTGGTAAGGGTACCACAGTTACCTGTCATGTGCCTGGAGGCACCACTGTCCACCAACCAAGAAGTGGAGCAAGCTGAGAAAGAACCAGTTAAAGCAGAAATCAAATAGTACTCTCTTTTAGGCTCATCCGTTTTATTAGCCTTGGTTTTCTTCTTCTTCTTTGGTTCTTCATCTTCTTCTTCCTCTGCTTCTATAGTAGATGCTTGAAACCTTCTCTTAGGTTTCTTCTTGTTCTGCCTGCAGTCTCTAAAATAATGTCCAAACTTGTGACAAGTATAACATTCAATCTTGGACATGTCAGAAAAATTACCCTGAGGTTTCTTACCCTTCTTCTGCTGAGGGAAAGGCTTCTTGAACTTCTTGGTTATCATGCTTGATTACCTTGTCAGTGTTCCTTGCTTCTTCTTGTATGCAATCATGCCAAAGCCTTTCAAAGGTTGGCTGATTTTCTCATCCACAGACGGATGCCATGAAGGTTTCCCAAGAGCTTGGGAGACCATCCACCACTGTTTGTACAAGATCATCATCATCAATAGTAACACCAATAGCAAGGAGTTGATCTCTTACCTGTTTGATCTTGGTGAAGAAGGAACCAACACTTTCATCTTTGTTCAGCTTCAAAGTTCGTAGCCTCTTCTTTAAGACTCTCTTTTGACTGGGAGCCTTCTTTTCATAGAGGTTTACCAATGTATCATAGCATTCTTTATAGCAGTCTTCAAGGATGTGATGTTAGGCATCAATTCTTCTTTGATAGAATCATAAATAACTCTTCTAGCCTTACCTTGCTTCCTCTTGTAGGCAAGCCTACCAGCATTTGTAGTTGGCTCTTCTGTGACATTAAGAACAATGTCATCCAAGTCATTCTCATCAAGAATGGCTGTCAACCTGGCCTTCCAGGAATTGAAGTTTGCTGAACCAGAGAGCTTATCTTCCGGTTTGAAACCAACGGTAGCCATCTCTATCACTTATCCAAATGTTAGATCTGCAAATCTTAGTCCAAGATCTAGTGAGAAACAACAGCAGTATCCCTTTACTGTGTTTTCACATGCTAAGCTCTGATACCATGTTGAATTTTCAGCATTAGCATAAACTTTAAAAATTTGCAGATAAACATAAATAGATCAGCAGTGCAGTAGAAACACATTCAGCACATCAGCACACATGGACACAATATTTTTCACTGGGGAAACCTTCAAAGGACAAAAACCCCAAAAGCATTAATAGGTCATCTCGTAAATGAGATGGCTTAAGAAATTCTTCAAAAAGTTCCTCAAATCCAGATCTGGATTTTGACCACAGTAACTGTAAAATTCATCAGTAAAAAATAGACTGATAATTTTACCCACAATTTCCAAAATTACAGAAAATTACCAATTTAGGGCTTTCTCAGAAACACTGAGATTTTCACTCTCCTGCCCGAAAATAACAGACTACTGAGAACTGCCTGAAAATATTAGACTACTGAAAACTGCCTGAAAATATCAGACTGTCTGAAAACTGCCCAAAAATATCAGCCTACTGAAAACTGCCCGAAAATATCAGACTGTCTGAAAACTGCCCAAAAATATCAGACTGTTGAAAACTGCCTGAAAATATCAGACTATCTGAAAACTGTCTGAAAATATCAGACTGCTAAAAATTGACCGAAAATATCAGACTGCTAAAATCTGCCCAAAAAATGGAATGCTGAAGATCGCTATGCAAAAATGCTAAAGATGGACTTTGTTGATAAAACCCTAGCTAAGGGTTTGAACATAAGATAGTCTTCTTCTCCTATGAGAGCAAAAGTGTGTGTAACAAATGAGAAGGCTTGATCTTCTTTTATAGCCTTTGTTCACCTCTAAGTGGACAAGATTAGGAAAAATAAAAATAATATAATTTTTATTCTTTCCCTAATTTCACTTTCACTTTTACCAAAAAGGTACTTTTATTTTTTCCTTTGACTTTTATAAGAAGTCCTTCTTTAATTAAGAAAAATAAAAATAATAATATTTTTATTATTTTCCTAATTTCACTTTCACTTTTACCAAAAAATGTACTTTTATTTGTTTCCTTTGACTTTTATAAGAAGTCCTTTAATTTTGTTTTCCACCTGTGGTCCTTTTAGGTGGACAAGATTAGGAAAGATAAAAATAATAATATTTTTATTCTTTTCTTAATGTCACTTTCACTATTACCAAAAAGGTACTTTTATTTTTTTTCTTTGACTTTTGACTTTGGCATTTTACCAAGTGCCCTTGTGGTCATTACCTGTGGTACTTTTTTTATTTCAAATGTACATCATCATAAACCAAGAGAGTTATTAATGCTTTTATCTCACACACTATGTGACACCTAGATATGGTACTAGGGTAACTTAACCAAGGGTAGCTAATCCTTGGAGAAGCACACCAAGCCCATAGATCAAGGGTCAAAGTGCCACACACATGCCCAAACCCAGTCTAGGGCTTACAGTGTCTTCATTCTCCCAGAGAATGGCTACTCAGAACTAAGTTAAGTCTACCAGTCCCAGACTGGTCTACATCGTGGTCCCGAACCAGATGTCTACTCAACACAAGGTTGAGTCTACCCAGGGCAGATCTGGGTTTATATCATGGTCCCAGACCAGATATCTACCATTCAACAGAATGGTCACTCAACACTAGGTTGAGTCTTCACCGTGGTCCCGGACCAGGTGGTCCCATTCACCAAAGAGAAGGGCTCTCGATGCTGCTCAGAAAATCAAATTTGGTAACTCCACCTATATTTAGTGTTTAGTTACTCCCACTCATAAGTGTCACTCAACAAGGATTGTAACTCCTCTTTTTTTAAAGTGGGATCACTGGAATAAAATGGCACTTAGGCATTAGAGTAGGGGCCTTTTGTAAAGTGAGTTTTTTAATTTTTAAAAAGGTGGATCACTGGATATAAATTGGCTCTTAGGCATTGAGTAGGTTCCTTTTGTGAAATGTGCCTTTAAAGAGTGGGATCACTGAAAAATGACACTTGGTCATTAGAGTAGGGGCCTTTTGTGAAATGCGTTAATGCATGTAGTCTGAAAGAGACTATTTGGGCAAAGAGTAGAGTCCATACTGCATTGGATTTGGCCCAAGTTGGCACCCATACCTTCTCAAGAGAGCTTCTGTTCAGTGTACTTATTTTATGGTGTATAGGTTATATCATATATGATATTCAACAACAAACCATCTCCAGCTAAGATTTACTTCTGTTCTTCAAAGCCTGTGTTCAGTTCTGACTGAAATCTCTGGTATTCCGCTGATGTTACTATTATTCATTTTTTTGTTCATTGTTGTTAATACTTTTAAAACTGTTGATGATTTTTCTGTAGCTATTGCCTTGTTAGTTTCAGAATTTAGGTTATTTTAGTTTTCAGATTTCCAAATCTAGTTCCTGATTTCAGATTTCAATTTTTTATTTTTTTTCAGTTGTAAAATTAGAATTCTGTGTCGGTTCATAATAGTGGTATCAGAGGTCCAAATAGCAGATTCACATCTAATTTTCAGTTATAGTTCAGATTATTTATTTAAGTTCACCAATCTGCCTTATGTTTTGAGGATTCTCTGTTCTGAAATCTCTATTACTTAGTTGTTGTTATTGTTGAATCTATTGTTGTTATTGCAAACCTCTGTTGTTGCTGTTATGTTAAGCCTGCTACTAGCCTATGGCTAGTGTGGTCCTTGGGTCCATAACACTTCTGGACTAGTAACAGTGGATCCCTAACAAATTAGGTTCATAACATTCAACCAATTCACAGGCCTCAGTTATCCTGGAAAGACAGCTCTCTACCAGTATGTCCATGGATAAAATACATTGAACTTGATTAAAATTAATGTTTATCCAAGAAGCAAAAGCAAAGATTAGTGTTTGCTACAGCAATCACAGAAGTTTTTAAATTATGGAAATTATGATTTATCCCGTTAACCTTGATGTCACAAACTCACTTGTACCAGGTGACTATATCCTTCACTTTGGCTTTAAAATTATCACTCATGAAACCAGGTCATGATCAAGCTAATTGAGAATGCATACATCCTGCTCAATATTCTTCATATATACACATACACACATCTAAATCAGCCGTAGTAATCTCCGATTCTCCCCATGTGCAACATTACAATATTGAAGCATTACAATGTCAATTATTTCAATTTGTTATTGTCTCAATCATGTTCTTGACCTCCTTTATGTTAGAATATAACGCAAAAATATGAGTGTTATGTAGGTCACTTTATTTAGAGACATCTGACTAATGTGATCAATATGAGAATATAAATTTATATTATCAGTTAGGTTACGGTTAGGTGGCTTGATCACCTTAATGAACTTAGGAATGATATATATTAATGTATTGAGAGGCTTAGATGAGAGAATGATAATTGTGAATTGTGGGTAGCCAATCTCAGGCTCTCTGCTATGCTCTTGCTGCATCATCAATTAGTCTCTCCAATCATGTGTGTTATCATGTGGATGCACCCACATTTGGAATTTAACACTTTACTTCTTAATGTTGTTTCCTGGAGAACAATGTTGCTTCTTTCAAGCATAGGCAAAGAAGAAACAGCTTGTTAAATTTATTGATTCACAATGTACTTTGATAGACACGTTAATTTTGTATTAGAATACTGCATATCCTAATCCAGCTAAATGGAGCTGTATGAACCTCATGGACTCTGTTTTCGATGAAGTCCCATAGATCCTGTTTGGATTTTCTGAAAACAATAATAAAAGTTTCATCTCAGCTCATTTGTGCTAAGTTGCTCGATGTCCCAAATGTGATTTCTTCCTAAAATTCGTTACATGAATAAGAGATAAATGTAAGAAAAAAACCACAACAGTGCAACTCATTCTAAAATGAGTAAAATCGAGTCATTTTGATGTTCTATAGGATCTAGAGGCACAGAGAAAAGCTCGGGAATTAATCTCCCTAAGCAGTTGTTGCTAAATTCCTAGACACCTTTCAGTTCAATTACAACCCAATTGCTATATAGCAAGTAGCAGGGAAAGAATGTTCCAGAGAGAAATGAAAACCGACTCTTCAATTTTCCAAATGCATACGCTCTTAAACATTAGAAAAAATCCCAAAAGAAGATCCGCAACTGGAACTTAAAGTGGCTCTCAAGAGAAACGAGGTAGGGGTGGGGATGCTCCATCAACTCTTCATGTGTTCAAATGTGTATGACGGTGTATTCAAGCTAGACAGTGCACTTGTGTGCATTGAATATGGATACTAGCACAAACTATCTAAACCTGGGGCTGTTGTGCACCTCGAGGGTGTGAAGTTTCAAGGCTGCATATCTTGAATTGAACAAAGAACCAACATATCAAATACTCTGGATAGACAACTTCAACTTCAAGCTTCGCAACGTCACAAAGAACCAACATATCAAATATTGGAACTCTAGATATGCAATTTCAAGCTTCGCAACCTCGAGGTGCACATCAGACCCAGCTTTAGAGGGGTCTGTGCTAGTAAGTTCTACTTTCAGTCATTGCTAATTTATTAGAAACAAGTTTCCACCAACATCTAAAAATGTCAATTTCTGTTGCAAAACACAAGCACTATTGATATTTTTTTGTGACTCAATCCCAAAACATTGACAGATAGAGCGTATGAATACATACCAAGTGCAACCATCTGAGCTTTTTTGCCAGACCCACGAGCTTTTTTATCTGAAAATGGTGATGACGGGGATGATAAGCCCAAACCCACATTGCCAAATCCATCAACATCTGTACCATACTTTCTAGGCCTTCCCCTCTTCCTCTTCAAAGTCTCTGAACCCGCCAGACTCGCTCTTCCACTCCCTGGATGAGCAAATATTGCACTTGGGCCCTCCGAATACAGAGGGGAGGAGGAAGCATTGGGTGTATTGTTGTTATTAACAATGGTGAGGGACTGTTCAGGGCTCACCATAGCTCTCTGGGGCGCTGTGAAAACAGCATTGGTTGTAGGATTTGAATTGGGTGTATTAAGATTGGGATTGGGATTAGGAGTGTACGTTCTGTGATAGAAGGAATTGAAGGGGGAAGGTCCATTGGATTCCCTGCCTTCCATTCATAGATTTTTGACAGATAACTGGCTTATGCCTGTCTGTCCGTTGTTCTAGTGTATGTGAGAAGCAAGGTGGACGAGTCTAGAAATATTTATATGGAATTTGGGTTGTGTGAGATGCATATATATGTCTGATGGGGAAATGGAGGAGCTGTGGGCGTTCCAACACCAGAGGAAGAATTTAAGGAGAGGGTATTCAGATAGTCAGTGTAGGTAGGCAGAGGACAAATCAGAAGGCGATGTATGTGCATACATATGCATTAGGGTGGCGTGAGTGTGTGTGAATAATTGAAATTGAAGCTTGGGGGGACCGTGGTAGGCCACTTTATGGGTGATGATACGATGGTGGATTTCTTAGAAAGCTAAAGGGAGTATGTCCCGGATACACATGGCTCTTTTGTTTCCTTGCGCTCTTTTTGCTCTGAAGCGGAAGGGCTTAAAAGTAATTACAACGTACGTTAACTAGACCCATTTTACCATGGTTTTGAAATGTAAGTTTTCCCTAAATAGTCAATACAACATCATTATGGGAATTTACATTATTAATTATGAATTAATAACAAATTTTAGTTTAGAGGGATATACATGAGTATATTGAAAGTGATTTGGAATATTAAATAAGTCAAATGTATGTTTGAGATTCATTGTATTTGTTATCATATTTGACTTAAATAGGAATTATATTTTATTTATTTAAGTGGTTTAGAATACTTAATATAAGTTTAATATATCATTTAGATTTAATGTATAATCATTTAGATTCAACTAATCAATATTTAACTAATTGTGTTTATCACATTTTAGATGTAAAATGTAATTTATTTTTTCACTATAATAATAAAAATAAAAATAAAATTATTTATAATAAATATATACTAGTACAGTTATTTAATTTTTGGTTGGTGAACATGTGTAGGTCAAAGTTAAGTGTTACTAACAAGTTATTTGCTCTCCATGCTTAGTTGTATGAACTATGTGAGCTATTAGTTATACATGCATGTGGTAGTTACTAGTTATCCATGTACAGCTACCAACTATTTTTTATATCATTTTTTATAATTGTTTATTTTGAATTTGGAATACTGTCATAAAATCAATCTTGACAGTACACTTGTCTCATCTATGTACAAACTAAAAAAAAACATTAATTGGGCAAAGGGATCCAGTGCTCTCTCCCCTCCATAACTCTTTCATTAGTGCCGAGAAACTCAAAAGCTAATCTATTGCTTTCAGGATTTGTCTATCAACCACATCTACCATGAACACAATCGGATTGCAGACTGTCTCTCTAAAACCGCTCTCTCTTTATCTCCGGGTTATGGTTGTTTCTCTGAATTTATGGAGGACCATTTGGTCTCATATGATACCTTTCAGCTCTTTTGAGTCTTGTTCGGGGAGCTTACTCCTCTATTTGAGTTGTTGATTTGTTGCCCTTTGAGTGGCCTCTTTTAGACTGCTGATCTGATCCCTTTGGTTCATAGTAGATGGGGTTGATGAGATTGATCCCCTCCATGATGAGACAGTTTTACTGATGGGACCCTTCACTCTATTGTCTTGCATTTCCCCCTGGCTGCGACCGGATGAGACTTATTGTCATATGAGTTGTATTCTCTCTGAGATGTAACCCATTTCTGGGATGGCGCTATTAATGCCCTTTAATTCTTAATAAAAATAACAAGGACAGACTTTTTTCTTCCTGGAAAAATAAAAACAAAAAATCTAATCCACCCACAAACTCTAAAATATAAATAGTGTAACTAAAACCCTAAATATATTACTATAAGATTGTTCCCTATTCATTTAATAATATGTAGAATTTTATTTTTAATAATAAATAATTAAAACATATTCTACAAAACCTTAAGTTTGTTTTTTGGTTTTTTAATAATATGTTTCTATGTCATGTTTGATTTGACATAAAATCTCTGTCATATGTCCAAAATAAGACTATAATTTTCCTATTTGATTTTTACAAATTGTAATTGATTTTTATTAACAATGTCTTTCGATTTACCTTAAAACTCATTGGCCACTCATTGACCTACCATGGATTTGTGAGGTAGTCGTTTCGATTTAGGTTAAAGCTCATTGACCTAGGATGAATTTGTTAAAATTTTAAAAAGTTTGTCAAATTTTCAATATTAAATGTGTTTTTAATGTTATTTAACATTTGAATTTTTAAAATCCAAAATCTTTGTTATTTTTCATTGGTTAGAGGATTGATATGACTAATATCATTTGGTTTTGGTACTTTTGTCAAATTAAGGGAAAAAATTAAGTTTATAGGTGTTATGATGCATGGTAGAGGTATAGAAATGGAGATTGGTAGCCAGACACTTTATCTCCCTTACAACAAGTGTTAAGGAGAGGCAAATTTCATGGCCAAGACTTTGAATATGTATCGACGACCTCGCGAAATAGGGATAGAAGATAATAAACTTTAAATTGTTATATAGTTAATAAAATCCGCATAAATGCCTCTATTTATCTTTGTGTAGGATATTGAGTTTGAGTCAGATCGACAGGTTACCAAATTATTGTTCCACAAAAGATGCTTAAGTTTGAGTTTATGCGGGATATTGAGTTTGAGCCAGACCAACGAGCTATTGAATTCTATTCATAATTTTATAGAAAGTGTGGTGTTCATGATTAACATGAGGATTTGGAATGCATGGCATCTTATTCCTCCTACTTGTGTCCTTAATACAACCTTATATGAGTTGTCTATTTGATTGTGTCCCTGCAATGCCCTTAGATTGTTTCCTTGAATGATGGTGGTGCAAGAGAAATCGATGGTGGGGATGATGTATTGGATGGCTATAGAGTGTGAGGATGACAATAGTATCAAGCATTGTAAGGCCAATGTGTGGGTCAAATCCTAGTTAATATAAACATTTGGAGGAGTTCAATCTAGTGGGGCAATGGACCTTGGTTTTTAGGCCTACCCTTGTTGTTAGGGAAGCATATCCCCATCCCCGTCACTTGCTTTATTATAAACTCAAATTCAATGGGATTGGGGTGTAGGGTGGGGCTTTACCAGTTACAATATTCCTTTAGATTTATTGATTGGTTGTTTCTCCTTGATTAACTTCTTCAAGGGCTCACTAAACCTAAGAGATATTGCATATCACGAATATGGTAGTCATTTCATTGTGATAAGCAAACCTAGGGTATAGGTCAATTATGATTGTTTGGCATTTTCACATTTGAGCTCCATATCTACATCATGTATTGGTATGTTTTTGTTTTGCTCACACTATCAAGGGAATGATGAATAAGGCATCCCCTAAACATATCCAATTGATTTGTAGGAAAAAAATTTGGATTGCCCTTCTAGATTCCATTGCATTAGGCAATCACAAATGCTAGTAGTGTTTTGTATGTCCCTAGAATTCATATGATAGCTTGGCATTCTTTCGATTTGGTCTGCAATTGTGGAGTGTATAGAAATGTTTAGGCATATGGTTCATGCCAATGAGGCTCAATTTATGTAACCAAAACTTGTTCAAGGGTTAGGCTAAGGTTGGTACACTGCATGAATTCCCTATCATTGAAGAATCGAAAACTCATACTATCATGAATAACATAGAACAAAGTTCCATAGTGCTTATGAATTTTTTATGCAATGGAAGCTACGAAGAATTAACTCTTTGGGTATTGTACTAGTGTGAATTTAAAAACAATGAATTACAAATGAGGATGAACATAAGTTTGCTCTATTTCTCTAAGTTGCTAAAATTTCTTCTATCCACAAACTAGAGGTATGTCTTACATTATTTATAGGTTGGTTTTATGAAATTCTTTAAATCATGAAGCATATAAACAAAGTTGTTTACAATTATTTCCATTGAAGATATTATTCAAGGATATAAAGGCACCAATAGTTGCGAAGATTACAAAAAGATGTGTCTTTGTGTGTGTGTGTGTGTGTGTGTGTGTGTGTGTGTGTGTGTGTGTGTGTGTGTGCGTGCGTGCGCACGTGCACGTGTGTGTCTAGTAGATAATTAAATCAACAAGCACAATTAGAAGCATGGATCTTACCTCAATTTGTTGATGGCGTTGGTGCATGCATTTTGCATAAACAAAGTTATTTTGCCTAGTGTGTATATCTACTTATGTGGTGTTTGTAGTGTGAACATATAATTAATCCATGTAAATTGTACTAAAAAATGATAGCTCCAAAAAAATTGAATTGTAATCACTTGTTAGGAAATCCTACCAACAAGGAGTGGCAAATGTGAGGGGGGTCCTTATCGATCTCAGAGGAACTCAAATAAATAGTAACTCGCAGGGATTAGGGATGACCTCCAACAACCAAGTAGAGAGGCATGTGCTCTATTGCAAGGAATTGGATTAAGATATTCATTAAGTGAAAGGAAACTTATGGTGCTTGGGATATGCGGTGATCATTCAACATATGCATCTCCACTCTTATCCTAAGGACACCTCTTTGCCACAGATCGTCAAGAGAATTGGGAGTGAAATGTGAGTCATATAGGAGGTTTAGTTTTACCTTATTCTTCACTCTCTCAACACTAAATATGACAATATTTCCAACCTAGCCATTGGGATGGGTGAAGGGATGCTACAAAAAGATGGGGTACTAACCTTCCACCCCATTCCTTAATCACTCTTGATTTTAATGCATATGAATATAATCAAGGCAAGCCACGTAGCATCAATGTTAATGCACTAAGTGGATTGTGAGACATAAAATTAAGGAATGTATTGCCTTTACATATGTTTTGGCCGTAACACATTCTAAAATGTCAAGCTATGGATTATAAAAAGGTAAGTGCATTTGGAAATATTCCCAATCTCAAGACCTGTGAAAGGATTCTCCTAGTAAGCTTATCTCGCACTCAAACTTCTACATTTTTCTTAACCACAGAGGATTGATGTCTCGGGCTTGTTTGTTACTCCCATACAGTCATAACCTCGGATAAGAATTGGTTTGGGAGAAACAGTGTCTCATCCAACCTACCAAACCTCTTAATTGTTGATGTTGTATACTCTATTTACAGTGGACAACAAGGAATGTGGGACTCCAATCTAGAAGTGAATGAGACTTTTCCCAATTTTGAGGATCCCCTTATACAAAGGGTTCAATTCCCTTTCTATCAACAACCCTAGGCTTTGTTTGAACTCCAACTTGACTTGGTTATGGAAAATTAGAACAACATGGAAAATAATAACCCCAAATGCTACAGGAATATCCATAAATCCGTATGGTTTGTTAGGTTATAGGAGAATTTAATAAAGGGAAATATCACATTTATATTCTCAGTCGCGATGAAGGAACACAAACTTGAACATTTACAAGCATCCCAAAACACAAAAATAATGAGCATATTGTTGCAATAAAAGAAAAAAGAAATTCTCATATTGGAAGAAGAATATGCTTGGCTAAAGATTATGGTTTTGAAGCTAAGAAAATGCTCCTCCTATATTATTTCCAACCACCTTTCTATTGTCTCCATTCGTGTATCACATGGGGAGGAGGACATAGTAAACTAGCTCCAAGAATACATGGAATTGGACAAATTGTAAAGCTAAGGTGTGGGCCAAATCCTAGATAATACAAACATTTGGAGTAGTTCAATCTAGTGGGGCAATGGACCCTAGTTTCTAGGCCCAACCTTGGTATTAAGGAAGGTAATCCCCATCCCGATCATTTGCTTCATTTTAAACTCAAATTCAATGGAACCAGGAGGGCAATGCTACACTTTACCTATCACAATATTCATTTAGATTTATCAGTTGTTTCTCCTTGATTAACATCTTCAAGAGATCATTAAAAATATGAGATAGTGCATATCTTAAATATGGTAGTTAACTTGTTGTGATAAGCAAGCCCAAGGTATAGGTCACCTATGATTGCTAGGCATTTTCTCATTTGAGCTCCATATCTATGTCATGTTTCGGTATGTTTTGTTCATACTATTAAGGGAATGATGAATAAGTCATTCCCTATACAGATTCGATTGATTTGTGGGCAAAAACTTAAGTTTTCCTTTATAGATTCCATTGCATTAGGCAACAAGATCTTCATACGGAATGAAGACATCTGATAGCATACTGGAATCTGGGCATGAGAGCTAACATCTCATGGATACTAGCACGATCAAGGAAGTAGCATATATGGGATGCCACCAAGCTCAGAGGTCTTCTACATGAACTGCTACTAGTACATGTCCCATCACACGAATAAAGGTGTCAAGTTCGAACATGATGGACCATCGTCTGATTACTCACCATTCATGTATAACGTTAACAGACACGAGATATCCAACTGATAATGATAATGGGAATCAATGTAGAGAGTGCAATCAAACAAGTGTGAATAGATGTGTTGAGGTCGAACACTTGAGAGAATCCATCAATTAGGGGACATTGATGTATTCCCAAAAACGTTGATGGCGAGAGAACCTACCACTGATGACTGCAAGTCTCAAGGCACTCAATGGACTCTAGACTCCTATTCCATAATAAATGATCTAAAGTCGATGGAATGGAATCCACTGGAAGGAGGGAATTAAGGAATCCCCCATCAACCAGCACAAGGTACACAACAATGTTGGATAATTTGGAAGAACTCAAATAAACAAAATGTGCACAAACCAGTAACTGTATCAGGAATGGACAACATGCAAAGACAAGATAACTGAGCAATGGTTGACACAGGCTAAAACTTCCTTCGAACAAGAACAGTTTCAAATTGATGACCTGGTTTTGAAGTGGGATGCTCCTAATGAAGACAAGCATGGAAAATTTGATCCTATGTGGGTAGGACCTTACGTTGTTGCGGGATACAGAGGGCAAAACGCATTTTTGCTGGAATATACAGATGGAGTTCTTATGGAGAGCAACCCTATTAACGGAAGGTATCTGAAGCACTACCTATCCTGAGGAGGAAAGTAAAATTTGTATCATAGACTGTACATACTTATTTTTCTTTACAAATCAATATGAGTGGTAAGCTGAGTGTATTTGAAGCTCGTAGTGAAAGCCCTAAGATTCAGGAAGCATACCATTCCTTTTCTAAAAATATATAAAAATGATATATTTACAAAAAGCAAAAGATGAGTTTTCTAGAAGTTATTATTAAAAATCAAAAGAAGGCACCTGGTCAACGAGTTCTTTGATACCTCACAGGGAGGATATCATCCCCAGATGGAGCCAGTTGTTAACACATATATTTAGCACAGGGATGGAAAAACCATGATGAAGGAGAAATAATAGTGGCTTGTCAAACTTTGGTTAAATGGTTTAGTATAAGAGTGTGATGAGGAGCGAGAACGATGAAGTTGTCAAAAGATCTAATGGTGCGAAGTGAAGAGTTGAAAATCAATGGCCTATACTATCTCCGCTTTCTAAGAGGTGCAAGGAAGAAAAAGTATGTCCGGGCATTTAATGGGATACACAGATCAATGGTTGTTGATTCGGCTCGAAGAGATCCACGATCCGTGTAAACTCCGTCGTATGAAGTTGCATGTCCGTTAAAATAGTAGAGCCCAGCGGAAACAAGTATATGCCACTCGATCTGACGGTGACAAGATAAGGGCATATCGCATCAACGATCGTGGATTACTCCGGAGCCTAGACTTGCACGGTAGTTAAGACCCAAGCGCTCGGCGGAATCGAGTACATACTTCTTGATCTAACGGCGGAAGAGTAAAGTTAGGTTACATCAACGGTTGGGACTGATTCCGAAGTGAAAATTTGCGCGGGGGATAAGTCCATGGCTCCCAGCGGAATTGGATACGCGCCACCAAATCTAACAGCGTGGATATAAAGTAGATCACATCGTTGGCTGTAGATGGTTCCGGAGCATAAAGTTGCACGAAGGATAAGACCAAGATACCCGGCAGAATGAGTTACGTGGCGCAAGATCCGAGGGTTGAGAATTGAAGGCAAATAGATCAATGGTCATGAAGCGATTCGGAGTGTGAAAATGCACGACAGTTAAAAGTTAAGAGCGGTGGCGGAATATAAACCGTTGTCCACGTGTCTGATTGTGATTGACTCTGGAGGCAAAAGTAGTTGAAGGAAAACCGCCGAAAGGACCCTCCGGAGTGGGGTCCTATAAAAGGCAGTTGACTTGCTCCGTGGGTATTCTATTGGTGCCGGACGAATGAAATAGACCCACAGCTTCGTCAACTTTCAACTGTCAGTTTCCAAAGCACACGCCGCTACAGTTAACAGGTAAGCCTTGATACCCATAATTCGTCTACCTGAATTGCCATTATCAATTGAATTATGGACAAGAAGGAGGAATTACAGAGTAGCCATGTTATAGATGACAGAGAGGAGTATTTGGTCGACAGAGACAGGGGCGTATGTGACCCCTTCCTATCTGTAGGAAGCGTGTCTGTTAGTAAAGAAATATTATGGTATTACCACTCACAGGGAAACGATATATTGAATGTATGTAAATCCTTTCTGTATTACTTCGCCCTCGAACAAACCCTCCATTTCCTGGAATTTGCAGAATGGTGTGCTGTTAACTACTCCCCTTCTCAGAGAATTATCATGAGTCAATCCACATCCCGAATACTTTGTAAAGTCAATGCTACAGTCATCCGCGAGAACCTTAATCTGCCGAAAAATTACCCTGATAGTCGTGAGTCAGTGAACGAGTCAACCCTTGCTGAATTTTACAAGAAATGTGAAACTGAAACCCGTTGCCAATTTCTATCTAGTATTCTGAAAGATGGTCAATCTTTAGATGGTTTTTTCTTACCTTACCCTGTGCATATTTTTAAAAGTGAAGTCCAATTGGTAGTATCTCTAGTTTGTCAAATATTAGGTCTTGATGATGATTGTCGCGTGGGCGAAGTTGTCCTTGGTTTTTTGTTGAGAATAAGTTCCTTAGGCTCTGAATCTTAGTCAATTCCTATTTTTAGTCTAGATGAGTACCTGGCTGAATCAATCCATCTTTAGTTAAGTGAGTTTACAAAGGTTCGGTTCTTTAGATTTCAGACCTACTTGTTCAACATGCTGTTATGTTCCAATGTCACTGAGCTGTAGTTTTTGAATACTGTCTGTTCTTCTGATTTGCCGAAGCAAATCAACATGTTCAGATATGCCAATTTGATTATGTCGAAAGTGTATAGAATGTTGTTTGATGAAGAATTGCCTCGTGTTTTGGACGAGATGAAATGTTTGATGCAGCCTTCACCCGAAGACCGAATTGGAGATTGGTTCCTGCATAAAGACTCCACTGTGTTAAGAGTATATGGATTTACCGGACAACCTTATAAGTTACCTGCATTCCTCACCCCGAGAATTTTTGCTTTAGAATTCATGAGACAAAGGTTGCAGTCTGAAGAAGAACATTTTGGAGCTTTTAAAAAGTCTTCCAATATTAAATTCCCCCTGAAAGTCGGTTCTTTCATTTTCAAAAGTAAAGGTGCTTTAGTGTTCATAGAGAAATTGCTGGAGAATATGGATCTCCAAAAGGAGCCAAAGATAAATTATGATCCCCACCATGTAATCTCCTTGAGGAAGCAAGCCAACAAGAACAAGCCGTTTGATCACCAGTTTATTGAAGGTCTGGCCGAAACAACCAATTTGTTGCAGTTTACCGAAATTTCAAGGTCTAATGAAGATACACAAACTGTACCTGTCACAGCATCCCAAACAACAGAGGATACTAGTATTGTGATTAAGAGAAGTCTGTCTGAAATTGAAAGTATGGAAATTGACGAAGATGGATCGCATAAAAAGGCAAAGTTGTTTCAAGGTGGTGAAATTGTAAATGAAGAAATTTCTGATGGTTTCAAAAATGTTGCTCTAGTTCCAATGAAGTCTGTGTAAGTAAATCAGTTCTCTTTTAAAAGTGTGGATGGTTCAGAATTAAGCCCAGTCTTTAAGTCAAAGAAAGAACTCAAAGCCAGTTACATGGAGAAAAGAAAGCAGTCTCTGGAAGAGACGAGAAATTTGCTTCCACGGGTAAGAAATTTGTACAGTCCAAAAACTTCTCTGGTTTCTGCTAGAGATGCCGAAAGAAATACATTCAAGTTAGCCATGGTAAACAACAACAAAAATGTCAGAGATGGAGATCCAGTTGGATAAGATCAGTGTGCCGGATAAGATACAACTTCATAAACAAACTAGTGATATCATCTATTTAGATTTGTTACAAGCTATGGTAAAAATAAATAAATTGCAAATTTTGACTGATAAGTTAGAGATTCAACTGAGACATGAAAGAGTCGAAAATAAGGTAAATGCCATCCAGATCAAGAAGCTTCAAACAGATATTGTCAGTTCAGATAACACCCAGGCAGTCAGGAGAATGCTAGAAGAAAAAGATAATGCTCTCCAAGTGTTGAAGAAAAAATTAAAAATCCCAGGTTCTGAGCATGTTCAGTCCTCTGAGTTATTGGCTCTGCAAGAAGAAAAAGACAAAATCCATCAAGAAATGATGGAGTATAAAGGGAGAGCTGTTGAGTTACAGGAAGACAAGGACAAGTGGGAGGCCGAGCGAAATGAACTATTATCTCAAATTTCCTTGATGAAAAAGGATCAAATTGATGAGAAGGAGATTATGGAGGAGTTAATGAGTCAGACCCCCACAGGTGAAGACTTGTCCATTGTGAATATCGATAAGCCATTGGATGATTTTTCTGCGGATGATCTGTTGGTGCCTATGTCCCAAGTTAGTCTAAAAGATGAAGAAATCAAGGAGCTAAAGACATAGAATGCAAAGATCAAGTCTGAACTGGCCAAAATGAATGAAAGTAAAAACAAAATACTACAAGATAGAAACCAGTTGCAAAAGAAGTTCAATGAATTGAAGGAGAAAAGCATAGGTAAAGGTCCCCTGCAAGGAGCAAAACACATTATTTGGGACACGTTATCTATAGAAATTACCAAATTCAGGCATTATCTGAATTTCATTGATGATCAGAATATTTTGATCAATTTGGCCCACCAAAGATTAAAGCTAGTAAATGAACACATGGCAAAAAGACCTCTTACCACAGCTCAAAATGCGCTGAAATTTTTAAACTCATTGACATATCAGAAATTACATGATATGGGGATAAAGGACAGGATATACATAGTGTTGTGGGCTAAAAAATTTATCCACAAACATCATTTAATGAAGACGGTCCAAGACAGAACTGATGAAATGGTTACACAGGTCGATAACTTCAAGCAGGATTTCAAGGAGCTGTTCAAAGACGGCTTGCCTTCCTTTTGGGATGAGGAGGGACGAATGTTTTCGCAAGAGCACTATCACAGCTTTCTAGTTCAAAATCGCATGGACCACTCTAAATTCGATGACTTGGAAAAGAGCCTAACAGGAAAAACTATTGTGGACAAATTGACAGAGGATTTCGAAATTTTGCAAAAGTTTGCAATTATCAAAAGCAGATTGCCCAAGGTGTCATATAAAGCTTATATGGAACTTGAAGTGTCAATTCGGGAAATTATGGAATGTGATACCCCGAGCACAGAATAGTGGAAAGATGTGGAGAGATTCGGAAAGACCAAATACGTCTTGCATGCATAGAGACAGGTGTTATACAACAAGGAGCTGACTGGATGAAGACATGGAGCTGACTGGACGAAGACGTTTTACCAAGCTGATTTTTACTTTATGATCTGTTAGGATTGGAGCAGTAATTTATTCCTAGAAGTTAGGGATTTAGTTACAAGACTCTAAATTAAGCCGATCATTCAGTTGTGAATCTTCTTGGAAGATCTATTATTTTTTGTATATATTGGCATCTTTTTATGAGATGGGGGTTGGAACCCATCGTGTTGTGGAATGATTTTGGATAACATATCTATTTTTGAATAACAAAGTGAATGCATGAAGGTTTATCAGAGATTCCCATGTCATTGATATTACAGTCTGTGCTTCTTTCTTTATGTGATCGTATTTCCCCAGTGTAACACTTCATTTTGTTTCTTCTTCATATCTGAAATACAGTGTTGGGTGATTAGAATTCATATGTTTATGCTCTAGTCATCATTTCAGATATTTTATACATTTTCTGCTAAAGTTGATATAGAATTCATCTTTGATGCTCTGTATTAATGGGTTGTTTCCTTGTCTCTTCTGTTTCACCTGGATTAAATTGAACGACTGTGATGATGTGATTATATTGCCTTTGATGAATCTCGTGTATATGTCTTTGTGATATCTTTATATGTATGTGACTCCATGCCCAATGGTTATGTGATTGTTTCAGCCATACATACGAATCTTTAAATGTTGTTTTATATCTGGTCCTGTTAAATCTGTATTGAGAGATCCCTCTCTGGAAGAAAATACCAGTTTCTTTCTAAAGTGTTTTTGTTGTTACCTCAGAGTTTACCTTTTACAACCTGGGTATATTCTGAGTGCTAACACCAGTAACATAGTTAATGTCAAAATGCTACAATGTGATAGGAGAGCTTGATGACGAGGATGATTCATGAGATGTCAACATCTTAGAATCAAAGGGAAGCCGGGATACCGCAGCAACATAAATACCATCCAACAAAGTCAAACAACCACTTGAGATAAGAAAGGTCAATATTGGAATGACAGAGGACCCAAAATTTGCTAATATTTGGGATTACTGGGATGAGGAAACCATGGCGAAGATCACTGACCTGTTGCATGAATTCCAAGATTTATTTCCAATGAAATTTGCTGAGATGAAAGGGATTTTAGGTGACTTGGGAGAAATGAAAATTCCTCTCAATCCAGATGCGAAACTAGTGAAGCAACACCCATACAAATTGAACCCAAGGTACAAGGAACACATTAAATTAGAATTAGAATGGATGATAGATGTCGACATTATCGAACCTGTTGAGGAGTCAGAATGAATCAGTCTGATGGTTTTCCAAGACAAAAATATGGGGGAAATCCAAATCTGTGCCGACCTACAGAAGTTGAACAATGCACGTCTCCATGATCCATTCCCAACACCGTTGACTAAATAAGTATTGGAAGGAGTCAGAGGACAACAGATTTATCCATCACGGATGGATATTCAGGCTACCACCAGATAAGGATTGCGAAGGAGGATAGGCACAAGACCACCTTTGTAACCAAATGGGGATGTTTTTAGTACACAGTGATGCCGTTTGGTCTCAAGAACACACACGCGATTTATTCAAGGATAGTTCTCATTATGTTTAAGGACTTCATTCATAAATTCTTGGAAGTCTACATGGACAATTGGATCATCTATGGGTTGGTAAAATACCACAGTGTGAACCTTTGATTGATGTTAGAAATATGTCGACATCATCGGATCTCATTGAATTTGAAGAAGTGTGTATTTTGTGCTCCATTTGGGATTATGTTGGGATATATTGTATGCAAGGAAGGTATGTTGGTCAGTCCCGCCAAGATTGTGGTAATTGTCACTCTACCAACACCAATGACAGTAAAACAACTAAGGGTGACGTTGGGTCACACAATATATTACCGAAAGTTCATAAGGGGATATGCATCGATCATGACACCAATGGAGAAACTGTTGAAGAAGGATGTGAAGATCGAATGGAATGACAAATGTCAAAGAAGTCTTGATACTCTGAAGCAGAAAATGGTCACAACATTGATATTAGTTTTTTCGGATTGGAAGAAGGAGTTCCACATCCATGTCAATGCTTCATCAATTGCATTAGGAGTGATTTTGGCTCAACCGGGGGAAGGAGCGATCGATCACCCAATCCATTCGCAAGTCAGAAGTTGTCTACTGCGAAATGAAACTACACAACAAAAAAGGGGGAAGGATTGGAGACGGTTTATGCATTACAAAAATTCTGCCACTACCTATTGGGAGGACATTTCAAAATGTTTACGGATCACTCAGCACTAAAGTACCTGGTTAACAAGCTTGTGTTGGGGGGGACCATTTGTTGATGGTTATTACTATTTCAAGAGTTCGATTTTGAGATCATTGTGAAGCCAGGGCAGTTGAACGTATGACCTGATCATATATTAAGGATAGAGATAGGTGAAGAACCAAGCAACATCGAGGATGGCTTACATCATGCGTAGTTGTTTAGAATCGGAATGGTAGATGACCATTATGAGCAAATTTTCCAATTTTTGATGACAGGCAAAGAACCAGAGGAATTCACCATGAGTTAGAAGAAGCAAATGGTTGTCATAGTTATAGATTCCATCTAATCGCAGCATAACTCTACAAAATGGGGCTGAACGAAATTCTACGCCAATATGTTCTACCGCATGAGCAGGAGAGAATATTGGCAAGGGCGCATGGCATAATTAGAGGAGGAAATTATGGAGGTCACACAACCACTAAAAAGATACTATGAGCTAGTTTATGGTGGCCAACATTGCATAGTGATGCCATATATTATGCTAAAATATATGACATTTGTAAAAGGACGGGGAAGCCATCATGACGAGATGAGATGCCACTAGTACCTCATATAATGCTACAACCATTTGATAAATGTGATGTGGATTTTATGGGACCCATCAATCCTCTAGGGAAATAGACAGGTGTCTGATATATCATCAATGCAATAGAATATTTGACATGACGAGCAGAGGAAGCACTGGTGACGTATTACACATCTACGACAACATCCAGGTTCATATTCGACAATGTGATTGCTTGGTTTGGTTGTCCCAAGATATTGATAAGTGACCAAGGGAGTCACTTTGTCAATCGCACGATTAGTGCGATGAATGAGGAATTATAGATACAACACAAGAAGAGTACCCCATATCACCCATAAGTGAATGGAGTAGCTGAGGCATTCAACAAAGTGTTGGAACATGCGCTAACAAGGGTATGCAACACAAATCACAACGATTGGGATCTGAAAATCCTTGCGATATAACGAGCCTACATGACAACATGTAAAATATTGATGGGATAAAAACCATTTGTTAGAACAGTAATCCAACCCCTTAGTACCTTAGTTTAAGTCCCTAGTCAATTTTATTGCATTTGTGCATGAATACACTGTGGTTTTGGACTTAGGGTGCTTAGTTGGGCAAATAACCGGTTAAATTGGGGCATTCACACCCACATGAGCACGATAGCTTAGTTAAACCTCCATATGTGCACCCTCATCATTGTTGGTGCGCTCCCATTCATTGAATGTGGACATTGTGGTTGACTAGGAGTCCTAGAGGTGGATTTTGTCCAATTTTGGGCTGTTTTGGAGCATTTAATGCCACCTAGAGCCTCTCACTCACCTTATTTTGCACATCCACGCATGCCAAGGAGTCATGATTGCTCAAAGTCACTTCAAATATGTCCACACAGCTATTCATGGACATTTGGATTGAGTTGGAGCGAGTTTGGCCTACCTATAGGGGATTGAGGCCAATTTGTCCAATTTTACATGTACAGTCATTTTGGGATTCCCAACCTTCATGAACCACTTCAGATGTAATACAAACCTATTACTAACATATTTACATGTTAGACGGTCAAATAATAACTTGTTTCTGTTCACATTGCTTGTGTAAAATTGTTCTCCTTTAATGGTTTTTTGCTGGTTTTGCATGAAATTCGACTTGTGAGTTTCTTTAAGGCTCCTAGATCTTGTTGTAGATAGAAATTATCACATGGTATCAGATATGAGTGGATTTTAGTGAGGTGAATATCAATATTGAGAGTTTGAGCTGTAATTTTAGAGAAATTCCAGATAAAATTGAGTGTTTTTTATAGGACTTTCGACAATTCTTCACCATTAGCGTAGGCGAAAATGGAAGCAACCCACATCTTGCTTACACATTTCAATTTCTTTGATTGGAAGGAAGAGATGGTTCTTCAATCGAGATTGAAGGGTCTATACAGAGTTACCATGGGCACAGAGGCGGAACCAAACTCTGTTGTAGAGAAAGCCAAGTACTTCAATAGACTAGATGAAGCATATTGATTATTATGCCTAAGTATCTCAAGAGAGCTTTTGTTCCACATAGATAGTTTAACAACCCCAAATGAATTCTGGGTAAAACTATAATATTTCTTTGGGACATCAGCTTGAGAAGGAGCTCATCAGCTTGAGCCCACCAGCTTGAGAATGAGCTCATCAGCCTGAGTCCACCACATTTTGAGTCTATCCATGAGTTCTTCACCAATTTAAAGTCTCTTGTGCTTCAAATAAAGTAATGTGGGATTGAGAAGAAAGAGGATCAGTTGATAATGTCCATCCTTTCGAAGTTGGGGCCAAGATTCTTAGTCTTTGTTAGCACCTTTCATTATGGCAAGTTGACACTTCGAAACTGGTAAATGCCAAGTCTAGCTAGCTTCATGGAATCCATAACCCAGGAGCAAGAAAATCTAATCCAAATGGGCACCATCAAAGATAATGATCAATCTTTGGCCATGGGTGTTTCGAATGCCTCCAAAGGAAAACATAAGGCAAAGAATTCGAAGCAACTAGAGAAGAGGAAATAAAAAAAACCCAAATCCAGTGATGGGGGTTCGAATCCTCCCAAGGAGAAGGACATGGAAGGGAAAGAGAAAACCAAATGCACCTATTTCCACAAGGGATGGAATCTAGAGAGATCATGCATGAAGAAAACCATTGAATAGATGGCACAACTGGTGGAGAAAAACAACATCCCTGTCCCAGATGGCACAAGGAAGAAAGTTGGCACCTCCAATTCAGACAACAAGGAGAAATGTCATGCCTTCGTAGAAGGTACCTATAATTTCTCATCCTTCATCGTTGATTCAGGGGCTTCTAGACACATGGTTTCCACCAGAGATCTCTTTTCCTCCATGCATTCGAATGCTGGCCCAGTGGTTTGAATGGGAGATGACTCTGAAATCCAGACCAAGGGAATTGGTAGGATTGATTTAGAGCATGGTTACTTTAGTGATGTGTTATATGTACCATAATTGGTAGAAAATTTACTATCAGTCTATCAAATGACCCATACAGGAGAAAAAAAGAGAGTGACATTCACTCCAGACTTGGTAGAGATTGTAGAAATCTCATCAAACCAAGTTGTAGCAGTTGGGTATGAATACCACCACGAGAGGATGTACAAGTTTTCGAATTTCCTCCCTAGTTCCAATGACCAAGCGCTCCTCTCACATGCCAATGAGACTTCCAAGATATGAAATGAGAGGTTTAGACACATGAACTACAAATAACTCCAAGAACTACACAAAGATGAGATGGTGGAAGGACTTCCTCAAATCAAATCATCAAATGGAGCTTGCATTAGGTGTGTAGTTGGGAAGCGTCCAGAGCGCAGCTATGAGAAGGGGATGGCAAGGAGATCCACACAACCACATGGGTTGGTACATTCATATATGATTGGTCCTTTTCCCACTCCATCCTATGGTGGATCAAGGTATGTACTCACATTTATTGATGACTACTCGAGATTCTGATGGGTGTACTTCCTTAAATTAAAATTTGAAGTTTTTGAGCAATTGAATATTTGAAAGGCATAAGTAGAGAATCAAAGTGGGAATAAGATAAAGATACTTAGGACTGATAATGGGAAGAAGCATGTCAACAAAAATATGCAACAACTTTGTGAGGAACGTGGAATCCAAATGCAACATTCAAATCCCTACACACCACAA
Organism: Pseudotsuga menziesii; assembly: GCA_001517045.1. Lineage (NCBI taxonomy): Eukaryota > Viridiplantae > Streptophyta > Pinopsida > Pinales > Pinaceae > Pseudotsuga > Pseudotsuga menziesii. The sequence goes on from LPNX010128877.1 coordinate 211,953, forward strand.
CAAAATTGTGTGGCGGAGAGGAAAAATAGATCTCTCAAGGAGATGGCTACATGCATGATTGAAGCAAGGGATCTAAGTCTAAGATATGGGAGGAGTCTATAAATTGTTTTGCACATATACAAAACATAGCATTCCACAAATGAGTCAAAGGAAAGACTCCCTACGAGGCATGGTTTGGCCACAAACCAAATGTCTCAAATTTCAGGATTTTTGGATCAAGAGCATGGGCTCGAATTCCCTTTGAAAAGAGGAAGGCCTTGCAGCCAAAAATCAATGAATGTATCATGGTTGGTTATGGTGAGGATACAAAATGTTACAAACTATTTTACACTTCCACACTCAAGAATTTCGTTGGGAGGAGTATGCAATTCAAAAAGGAACCAATACCATATTTTGAGCTTGCACCGGGGGAATGCTCTTCTTCTCAACAACTTGATGATGCAAGTGATGATTCATGCTCTGTATTTTATGATATTTCTGATAATGATATGGATGTAGATGAAATTTTTGTATATGAGTCACCATCAAGGCCCAAGTGCACTGATAAAATCATACAAGTTGTAGGGGAATTGGTTGGCAATCCCCAAGAGCCTAGGAAGACTAGATCTCAATCCAACAATGATTCCTTTGCAAGTGAAAGTTCTCTTGCTGAGAACTATTATATGCTGATTGGATATGATACATAGTCATATCAGCAAGATTTTCATGACCCAAGATGGCAAACAACAATGGAAGAAGAATTCCATTCTCTCCAAGAGAATGAAGCATGGGAATTGGTTTCCTCCCAAGAGGAAGCTTGTTCAATGCAAGTGGATATTTCTAACCAAACTTGCTGCTGATGGTTTAGATGTGAAATACAAAGCCATATTAGTTGCTAAGGGCTACTCTCAATTCCATGGTGTGGACTACACCGAGACCTTTGCACCGGTTGCAAAGATGGATTCCATAAGACTAGTTCTAGCAATTGCAGCTAGTAAGGGTTGGCAAGTGCACCATATGGATGTCAAGAGTGCATTCTTACATGGTGAGATATAGGAGGAGATATTCATTCAGAAAACTGAATCTTTCCAAGAGGATCAATCACTTGTTTCTAGGTTCAATAAATGACTATATGGACTCAAGCAAGCCCCTAGGGCTTGGTATGCAAAAGTTGATGCTTTCTTGCTCTCTATTGGTTTAATTAGATGAAAATATGATCCAACTGTATATTTCCAGCAACATGATGGTATTTTTTAGGTTATTTTTCTCTATTTAGATGACCTCTTGATTACAGGGAGCTGCAACACTTCAATTGGTTCAATTAAAGCATCTCTACATTGTGAATTTTCCATGACATATCTAGGATTGCTAAGGCAATTTTTGGGTTAGAAATTTTGAGCAATCTGAAAGGGGCATCATGCTGAGTCAACCAAAGTATGCTTCAGACCTGATAAATAATTTTAAAATGTCTGATTGTTGTAATGTCCCAAATTTGGCATTGGGTCACAAAGGCCAAATCACATTTTCCATATTCATGAAAATTGTCAAATGGATGCTAAAAGTCAAATAATTGCCAAGGAGGAAAATCACTAGTTTCCTAGGTTCGGGGTGGAAGCTTTGAAATTTGGAATAAGGGGGATAATAAATGATGTTTAGATATTAGAAGGGGATAAATATTTAATAATTGATCTTATTAAAGAAATACAAGAGAAAATGGAAGTGGCAATAGAGCATGAAGACACATGGAGACTATGGGGCCCACACTAGCTAGAATTCCTATGTTAAATGGTATCTTTCTCTTGCAAATTCGAATATATGGAAAGCATAATGTTTTTGGATGGATTATAAGGCTAATATAATTGTCCATATACTTCATAGGTCAAATTTGGGATGAATTGTAACTTACATAGGACAGGAAGAGCCAAATGGGAGTTTCATGGACACTTGGCTAGATTCCCCTTACATTTATGACATCTATGACACCAATGATGGAGATTCTATGACAGTTATGACACAAGTCAGATCTGAAGGCTGAAATATTGACATACTGACATTTCAGGACTGAATAGAGCATCTTAGAGGTCAAAATTGGGAGTTGGAGAAGGCCAAAAGGATCCTACTAAAATTTGGGACAAGAGGGAAGGTGAAGAGAGAGGCCACATGGCATAGCATTAGCAACCACACCAATTCGACTTGGCTTTGGTTTATGGATGGATTAGGAACCTTATAAGACTAATAATGTTTATAAAATATAGGGATCAGCCATGAGAAGAAGCTTTTGCTCATTTGTGACATTGTCATTTGTGAATTGTGAGAGCTAGTGGATGACTAGTTTTCTTGCTTACACCAATTTCGAGGGTGAAAGATTCCCATCCTAGTTGGTGTTTGGAAAGGCCACTTAGGTATTTCATATAGCTTTAATGGAGTCTTATTTTCATGTGTAAGCTACAGGAAATCATGTGGATTCTTCTATGGCAGCACTCTCTCTCAACTATTTCCAGTTTTCACACCATATTCATGCCAATGGAGGGATTACGCTTTGGGTGAGCTATTGATCTCTTTGGGGAAGATTATAATGCCAATTATATTATGTTATGATGTATATTCTCTGTATTTCATGTTCATAATACTATCAGGTCAAAATACCCAAAATAATTCATGTAAAAATGTTGAATAATGAAGAAATAACATCATTTCCCCACTATCTTGTTGTGAACCATTGTAATGCTGATAATTTAAAATTGGGAGAGCATTTAACTGTCCATTTATGATTGTAATCAGTTCATTATTCTCTTTTCTTCATTCTCATAAAGTCTCAAGTCGAAATTCCCAAGAGTTGTATGTCAAAATGACTTTTAATGAGCAAACAATGACCATTTCCACTCCATTTTGATATATGCCATGGTAATGCTTATTATTTCGAATGGAGGAATGTATCTATGATAAATGTATGATGGATGGACTATAATTAATGTGTATTTAAAGTCTCATGTTCAGTACTTAAGCATTGAAATCCATTTTACTCATTTTTATTGCATTGGGAGAAGATTTGGTGCATTTTCCCCAAGGGTCGAAATTGTGACTTGGGAGTTGTTTTGGAAAGAGTCATAACAGCTTGTATAAACTGAAACATGATGCATATTATAATTTTAAAAGGTCCCTTACACATACCCAGCCTCTGTTCATAAATTCAAGTGACTTTGGGATCATTTGTGAAGCCATTTCCGGCAATTACCCAGGGGGAATTGGAGCCCCAATTTGCTAGTAAAGACTCCTGCTTTGAACAGATCATTAAACAAGTTTTAAGAAGCAATTTGGAGTTCAAAATAAATAAATGAGCATTATATTTAAGTTATATTATCATTTATGTACCTTCATATAAAATTTTGAAGCATTTGGGTCAATTTGGAGGTCTAGACATCAACACTAGTCAAGAGCTAAAATTGTGAAAAAATTGCAAAATTGGGCATTTTAATAAAATTCCCAAAATGGGACATTAAAGTGGTATCAGAGCATTATATTGGCACTTGATTTGGTCTCATATTTATTAGGACAATAATTTAGGAACCACCATTATATATTGAAACCCAAAAGTGCTTTTGTTGAAGAGGAAAAAAAAAGTAGGAGAAAAAGACAATTTTTTGGAAACTATGACTAGGCATGAAAAGAGAACCTCATATGATGGTGAGGAGATAATAAAAAGCATGGAACCTATATTTCAAGAAATTACCAAGAATATTATGAAAGGATTTGAATTTTTGGCTATCCAAAGTTGGGAAAAATATATTGATTTTAAGAAAACCAAGGAGAAAAATGCATCAGTTTGCTTGAAGGAGAAAAAGGAGGAGACCCATGAACCACCTAGTTATGAAATAGGTGGAGTAAAAGAAGTAGTATATGAAGATTATCAAAATTCACTCCCAAGTTACTCTGAAAAATATGAAGAGACATCACATGAGTATGAAGAATTTTTTATTGAAAATATTGAAGTAAATTTTGAGACACATGCTACCTTGGAAATGAAACAAAGAGCATCTACTGATGGATGCTTGAACTGTGAAGGAGTACCTACTGATGGGTGCTCACACATCTATGTTGGTGACATATAGATCAATTTTTAAAGTGTTGCTACAAGCCAAACTTCCATTAAACCTGAAAATGAAGAACTTGTAGCAGTTGAAGAAGAAACAAAATCAACTTTCCCATCACCACTTCAGCTTCATGAAATTGGTCCAAGCAAGAAGGAAGAATATGAGGAGGTTCATTTGCAAGAGCCTCATTTTCTTGAAGGGTCCCTAAATATGAATGAAAATAATATCCAAGAGGCCCTTAGCATACTCCATGACACTCAAGCATTGGTATCAAATTCTTGTTGGAGAGCTACTTCCTTGGAGGATCCATCCTTCCTTGAAGACATCAAGAAGATCCAAAGAGCAATGTGCAACATCAAAGGTAATTTCATGTCTTTTATTTTTGATAGAAAAAATGTCATTGAGCTTATTGAATATCTACATGAATCCTACTTGAAGAATAATGAAGTTATTCATAAGCTCACAATTCAAAATGAGCAACTTCTTGAAAAGTTGCAAAACACTTGTTTTTCCTTCGATGTTTCATATTTTCATAAGGTAGATTGCTTGGAGGATTCTCATGACATGATGGATCATGAGAAACATGAAAAATTGCAGGTTCTTGATGTGCTTGAGGATTATAGTGATGATATCCAATCACTAGTAATGGTGGAAGAGGAACTTGAGTTGCCTCTTGAAAATGGTTACACAATTTCTGAAGAAGTGCATAATTCCACCACCTTGGAACCAACCCATGAGGAAATTTTTGCATTTTCTAGGGAGGTGAATAATCCTACCCCTATGGATACTTCACATTATGACAATTTTTCACTTACTAATCATTTGGGTGAGTTGGTTCTTTCTCCTACATCCTACACTTCTAAATTTTGCAGCAGTCATCCTAATGAAGTATGGGTGAATGGTTTATTTTTTATGGTGCCACATGAAGAGCATGGAAATTCTATTTCTCCTTTTGATGATGGAATTATTAGAGAACCATATTATTTACATTTGCAGCAGCATCCTTGTTTACATTATGATTATACACATCTACATGGGTGCACCTATGATGTTCATTTGAGTCACTTGAAGCCTCATGGTTTTTCTTGCTCAACACTTGGTTCATTTGATGTTGGAGGAACTTCATCCAACACTTGGGTGAAGAGGGATATCATTGAGGAAAATTATTATTGGCAGAAACATCCTTTGTTATTTCATGATGATATACATATTCATGGGTGTAGTGATGAGACTTCTTTGAGACACTTGAAGTCTTCGTGTTTTATTTGCTCCTTATTTGGTTCATATTTTGGTGGAGGTTCTTCATTCACTTCTTGGATGAAAGAAAAAATGGATGTTTATTATTTTGATGCATATTACATTACTTAGGAGCAGCATTATAGGACATGGGATCCTCACCTCTGTCATTGGAGAATATTTGATTGATCACTTGAAGCATGTATGCACTTGACAAATGGTAGTCTACTCACTAGGAGGTATAAGCACTTTCATGATTTCTTGGTGAGGCACTTCCTTGATGTACATTATTATTATGTTGTTATATACTTTGATGATATATATTATGCACTCATGATGTTTGGAAGAATGCATACAAGAAAATGGGATCCAGGAATTATCTTTCCAAGGTATGGGTTGGAGAGCACTCTTAATTGTTGGAGTGCAATGCAAGCAATGGGACACTGGGATAGTTTTTAATCCCATTGATTTCAAATTATTTGGGAAACAAGCAGTATGGGAGATGGATTCCACATTTAATAAGGTGATGTTAATCAGAGCAGTGTAGCAGCATGCATGGTGGTTCCTCTATGAAATCTTCATGGAATCTCAAAGACTCAAGGTGGGTATCTCAGTGGCAACTTCAAAGAATCATACAGAAAGCAGGTTCTTCAACAACCATGTTTGAAATTGCTTGAGGGCAAGAAATATTGGGAAGGGAGGATTTGTAATGTCCCAAATTTGGCATTGGGTCACAATGGCCAAATCACATTTTCCATATTCATGAAAGTTGTCAAATGGATTCTAAAAGTCAAATAATTGCCAAGGAGGAAAATCACTAGTTTCCTAGGTTGGGGGTGGAAGCTTTGAGATTTGGAATAAGGGGGATAATAAATGATGTTTAGACATTAGAAGGGGATAAATATTTAATAATTGATATTATTAAATAAATACAAGAGAAAATGGAAGTTGCAATAGAGCATGAAGACACATGGAGACTATGGGGCCCACACTAGCTAGAATTCCTATGTTAAATGGTATATTTGTCTTGCAAATTCGAATATATGGGAAGCCTAATGTTTTTGGATGGATTATAAGGATAATATACTTATCCATATAATTCATAGGTTGAATTTGGGATGAATTGTAACTTACATAGGAGAGGAAGAGCCAAATGGGAGTTTCATGGACACTTGGCTAGATTCCCCTTACATTTATGACATCTATGACACCAATGATGGAGATTCTATGACAGTTATGACACAAGTCAGATATGAAGGCTGAAATATTGACATAATAACATGTTAGGACTGAATATAGCATCTTATAGGTCGAAATTGGGAGTTGGAGAACGCCAAGAGGCTCCTACTCAAATTTGGGAGAAGAGGGAAGGTGAAGAGAGAGGCCACATGGCATAGCATGAGAAACCACACCAATTCGACTTGGATTTGGTTTATGGATGGATTTGAAACCTTAGAAGACTAATAATTTTTATAAAATATAGGGATCAGCCATGAGAAGAAGATTTTTCTCATTTGTGAAATTGTCATTTGTGAATTGTGAGAGCTAGTGGATGACTAGTTTTCTTGGTTAAGTCAATTTCGAGGGTGAAAGATTCCCATCCTAGTTGGTGTTTGGAAAGGCCACTCATGTATTTCATGGAGATTTAATGGAGTCTTATTTTTATGTTTAATATATATGAAATCATGTGGATTCTTCTATGGCAGCACTCTCTCTCAACTATTTCCAGTTTTCACACCATATTCATGCCAATGGAGGGATTGCGCTTTGGGTGAGTTATTGATCTATTTGGGGAAGATTATAATGCCAATTATATTATGTTCTGATGTATATGCTCTTTATTTCATGTTCATAATACTTTCAGGTCGAAATACCAAAAAAATTCATGTAAAAATGTTGAACAATGAAGAAATAATGTCATTTCCCCACTATCTTGTTGTGAACCATTGTAATGCTGATCATTTTGAATTGGGAGAGAATTTAATTGTTTGTTTATGATTTTAATCAGTTAATAATTCTATGTTTTTCATTCTCATAAATTTTCATGTCTAAATTCCCAAGATTTGTATGTCAAAATGACTTTTAATGAGCAAACAATGACCATTTCCACTCCATTTTGATATATGCCATGGTAATGCTTATTATTTCGAATGGAGGAATGTATATATGATAAATGTATGATGTATGGACTATAATTAATGTGTATTTCGAGTCTCATGTTTAGTACTTAAGAATTGGAATCCATTTTACTCATTTTTATTGCATTGGGAGAAGATTTGGTGCATTTTCCCTGAGGGTCGAAATTGTGACTTGGGAGTTGTTTTGGAAAGAGTCATAACAGCCTGTATAAAATGAACCATGATGCATATGAGACTTTGAAAAGGTCCCTTACACATACCCATCCTCTTTTCATAAATTCAAGTGACTTTTGGATCATTTGTGAAGCCATTTCCGGCAATTACCCAGGGGGAATTGGAGCCCCAATTTGCTAGTAAATACTCCTACTTTGAACAGAACATTAAACAAGTTTGTAGAAGAAATTGGGAGGTCCAAAAAAATACATGAGCATGATATTTAAGTTATATTATCATTAATGTACCTTCATAGAAAATTTGAAAGCATTTGGGTCAATTTGCAGGTCTAGACATCAAAACTAGTCAAGAGCCAAAATTGTGAAAAAATTGGAAAATTGGGCATTTTAATAAAATTCCAAAAAGGGGACAATACAGTGGTATCATAGCATGATCTTGGCACCTTATGTGGTCTGATACTTATTAGGACAAGAATTCAGGAGCCACCATTATATATTGAAACCCAAAAGTGTTTTTTTGAAGAGGAAAAAAAAAGTAGGAGAAGAAGACAATTTTTTGGAAACTATGACTAGGCATGAAAAGAGAACCCCATATGATGGTGAGGAGATAATAAAAATCATGGAACCTATATTTCAAGAAATGACCAGGAATATTATGAAAGGATTTGAATTTTTGGCTATCCAAAGTTGGGAAAAATATATTGATTTTAAGAAAACCAAGGAGAAAAATGCATCAGTTTGCTTGAAGGAAAAAAAGGAGGAGACCCATGAACCACCTAGTTATGAAATAGGTGGAGTAGAAGAAGTAGTACATGAATATGATCAAAATTCACTCCCAAGTGACTCTAAAAAATATGAAGAGACATCACATGAGTATGAAGAAGTTTTTATTGAAAACACTGAAGATAATTTTGAGACACATGCTACCTTGGAAATGAAACAAAGAGCATCTACTGATGGATGCTTGAACTATGAAGGAGTACCTACTGATGGGTGCACAAAACTCTATGTTGGTGACATATAGATCAATTTTGAAAGTGTTTCTGCAAGCCAAAATTCCATTAAACCTAAAAATGAAGAACTTGTAGCAGTTAAAGAAGAAACAAGATCAACTTCCCCATCACCACTTGAGCTTCATGAAGTTGGTCCAAGCAAGAAGGAAGAAGATGAGGAGGTTCATTTTCAAGAGCCTAATTTTATTGAAGGGTCCCTAAATATGAATGAAAACAAGATCCAAGAGGCCCTTATCATACTCCATGACACTCAAGCATTGGTATCAAATTCTTGTTGGAGAGCTACTTCCTTGGAGGATCCATCCTTCCTTGAAGACATGGAGAAGATCCAAAGAGCAATGTGCAACATCAAAGGTAATTTCATGTCTTTGATTTTTGATAGAAAAAATGTCATTGAGCTTATTTAATGGTTACATGAAACCTACTTGAAGAACAATGAAGTTATCCATAAGCTCACAATTCAAAATGAGCAACTTCTTGAAAAGTTGCAAGACACTTGTTTTTCCTTCGATGTTTCATATTTTCATAAGGTAGATTGCTTGGAGGATTCTCATGACATGATGGATCATGAGAAACATGAAAAATTGCAGGTTCTTGATGTGCTTGAGGATTATAGTGATGATATCCAATCACTAGCAATGGTTGAAGAGGAACTTGAGTTGCCTCTTGAAAATGGTTACACAATTTCTAAAGAAGTGCATAATTCCACCACCTTGGAACCAACCCATGAGTAAATTTTTGCATTTTATAGGGAGGTGAATAATAATACCCTTATGGATACTTCACATTATGACAATTGTTTACTTACTGATCATTTGGGCGAGTTGGTTCTTTCTCCTACATCCTGCACTTCTAAATTTTGCAGCAGTCATCCTAATGAAGTATGGGTGAAAGGTTTCTTTTTTATGGTGCCACATGAAGAGCATGGAAATTCTATTTCTTCTTTTGATGATGGAAATATTAGAGAACCATATTATTTACATTTGCAGCAGCATCCTTGTTTACATTATGATTATACACATCTACATGGGTGCACCTATGATGTTCATTTGAGTCACTTGAAGCATCATGGTTTTTCTTGCTCAACACTTGGTTCATTTGATGTTGGAGGAACTTCATCCAACACTTGGGTGAAGAGGGATATGATTGAGGAAAATTATTATTGGCAAAAACATCCTCTGTCATTTCATGATGATATACATATTCATGGGTGTAGTGATGAGACTTCTTTGAGACACTTGAAGTCTTCGTGTTTTATTTGCTCCTTATTTGGTTCATATTTTGGTGGAGGTTCTTCATTCACTTCTTGGATGAAAGAAAAAATGGATGTTTATTATTTTGATGCATATTAAATTACTTGGGATCAGAATTATAGGACATGGGATCCTCACCTATGTCATTCGAGCAGATTTGATTGGTCACTTGAAGCATGTATGCACTTGACAAATGGTAGTCTACTCATTGGGAGGTATAAGCACTTTCATGATTTCTTGGTGAGGCACTTCCTTGATGTACATTATTATTATGTTGTTATATACTTTGATATATATTATGCACTCATGATGTTTGGAAGAATGCATACAAGAAAATGGGATCCAAGAATTATCTTTCCAAAAGGTATGGGCTGGAGAGCACTCTTAATTGTTGGAGTGCAATGCAAGCAATGGGACCTTGGGATAGTTTTTAATCCCATTGATTTCAAATTATTTGGGAAACAAGTAGTATGGGAGATGGATTCCCCATTTAATAAGGTGATTTTAATCAGAGTAGTGCAGCAGCATGCATGGTGGTTCCTCTTTGAAATCTTCATGAAATCTCAAAGACTCAAGGTGGGCAGCTCAGTGGCAACTTCAAATAATCATACAGAAAGCATGTTCTTCAACAACCATGTTTGAAATTGCTTGAGGAAAAGAAATATTGGGAAGGGAGGATTTGTAATGTCCCAAATTTGGCATTGGTTCACAATGGCCAAATCACATTTTCCATATTCATGAAAGTTGTCAAATGGATGCTAAAAGTCAAATAATTGCCAAGGAGGAAAATCACTAGTTTCCTAGGTTGGGGGTGGAAGCTTTGAGATTTGGAATAAGGGGGATAATAAATGATGTTTAGACATTAGAAGGGGATACATATTTAATAATTGATATTATTAAATAAATACAAGAGAAAATGGAAGTGGCAATAGAGCATGAAGACACATGGAGACCATGGGGCCCACACTAGCTAGAATTCCTATGTTAAATGGTATCTTTCTCTTGCAAATTCGAATATATGGGAAGCCTAATGTTTTTGGATGGATTATAAGGAAAATATACTTGTAAATATACTTCATAGGTCTAATTTGGGATGAATTGTAACTTACATAGGATAGGAAGAGCCAAATGGGAGTTTCATGGACACTTGGCTAGATTCCCCTTACATTTATGACATCTATGACACCAATGATGGAGATTCTATGACAGTTATGACACAAGTCAGATATGAAGGTTGAAATACTGACATACTGACATGTTAGGACTGAATAGAGCATCTTAGAGGTTGAAATTGGGTGTTGGAGAATGCCAAGAGGCTCCTACTCAAATTTGGGAGAAGATGGAAGGTGAAGAGATAGGCCACATGGCATAGCATGAGCAGCCACACCAATTCGACTTAGCTTTGGTTTATGGATGGATTTGGAACCTTAGAAGACTAATAATATTTATAAAATACAGGGATCAGCCATGAGAAGAAGCTTTTGCTCATTTGTGAATTGTGAGAGCTAGTGGATGACTAGTTTTCTTTCTTAACCCAATTTCGAGGGTGAAAGATTCCCATCCTAATTGGTGTTTGGACAGGCCACTGAGGTATTTCATTGAGCTTTAATGGAGTCTTATTTTTAGGTGTAAGATACAGGAAATCATGTGGATTCTTCTATGGCAGCACTCTCTCTCAACTATTTCCAGTTTTCACACCATATTCATGCCAATGGAGGGATTGCACTTTGGGTGAGCTATTGATCTCTTTGGGGAAGATTATAATGCCAATTATATTATGTGATGAAGTATATGCTTTTTATTTCATGTTCACAAGACTCTCAGGTCGAAATACCCAAAAGAATTCATGTAAAAATGTTGAACAATGAAGAAATAGTGTCATTTCCCCACTATCTTGTTGTGAACCATTGTAATGCTGATCATTTCGAATTGGGAGAGACTTTCATTTTCCATTGCTGATTGTAATCAGTTCAGTATTATCTTTTATTCATTCTCAAAAAGGTTCAAGTCGAAATTCCCAAGATTTGTATGTCAAAATGACTTTTAATGAGCAAACAACGACCATTTTCCACTCCATTTTGATATATGCCATGGTAATGCTTATTATTTCAAATGGAGGAATGTATCTATGATAAATGTATGATGGATGGACTGTAATTAATGTTTATTTCAAGTCTCATGTTCATTACTTAAGCATTGGAAGCCATTTTACTCATTTTTATTGCATTGGGAGAAGATTTGGTGCATTTTCCCTAAGAGTCGAAATTGTGACTTGGGAGTTGTTTTGGAAAGAGTCATAACAGCCTGTATAAAATGAACCATGATGCATATGAGACTTTGAAAAGGTCCCTTACACATACCCAGCCTCTGTTCAGAAATTCAAGTGACTTTGGGATCATTGGTGAAGCCATTTCTGACAATTACCCAGGGGTAATTGGAGCCCCAATTTGCTAGTAAAGACTCCTACTTTGAACAGAACATTAAACAAGTTTGCAGAATAAATTGGGAGGTAAAAAAACATACATGAGCATGATATTTAAGTTATATTATCAGTCATGTACCTTCATAGAAAATTTGGAAGCATTTGGGTCAATTTGGAGGTCTAGACATCAAAACTAGTCAAGAGCCAAAATTGTTAAAAAATTGGAAAATTGGGCATTTTAATAAAATTCCAAAAAGGGGACATTACAATTGTAAGGCAGTCAAGTTCCCTTTCCTTTCTGGGATTGAACAAGGTGAATTTGTAAATTCTCCATTGGTAGATTGTACACTCTACAGGCAGCTAGTTCGTAGCTTGCTCTATCTTACACATAGAAGACCTGATTTATCTTATGTTGTAAGTGTTGTAGCAATACATATGTACCAGACACATGAGCTCCATTGGAAGGCAGCTAAAAGAATCCTCCAGTATGTCTAGGGAACAAATAATTTTGGGGTGCACTATTCAGCTAGTGCTTCACTTCAACTAGTTGGATTTTCTGATTCAGATTGGGTTGGAGATCCCACTGACAGAAAATCAACTTTAGGTTTTGTTTTCAGGATTTCTGAAGGTCCTATTCTCTGGTCAAGTAATAAAAAACATACCATTTCTCTTTCTTCATCAGAGGTTGAGTATAGGGCAGCAGTCAATGCAGCTACACAGTGTGTTTGGTTACAGGGAATTCTCTGGGAATTTGGTGCCACAATTGATTCTCCTACCAACATTTGGGTAGACAATCAAAGTGCCATAAAGATATCTACTGATCCAGTTCAGAGGTAGAGAACAAAGCATATTGAGATCCATATGCACTACATCCGGATCTTAGTGTATGACAGGGTGATTTCCTTGCAGTATTTCCCATCCACCGAGCAAACTGCCGACATTTTCACCAAGACTTTCACAAAGAAGATCTTCACTCACTTGAGATATTTGTTTGGAGTGAGTGATGGATGGTGATTGTTGCTATTTGTTGCAGGTTTCAGTCCCATGTCCATTCTTAAGGGAATGTTTTGTCCCATGTGGTTTTCCTTCGTTTCCTCACTTCATATGGACAAACAAAATTTCTGTTATGTATTGAGGTGACTTGAGCCATTGTTGCCAAGGCCTCCTACTTGATTTTATGTGTTGTACTAAGTTTTTGGTTAAGGGAGGGTGTTAGAACAATAATCCAACCCCTTAGTACCTTAGTCTAAGTCCCTAGTTAATTTTATTGCATTTGTGCATTAGTACATTATGGTTTTGGTCTTAGGGTGCTTAGTTGGGCAAATAACCAATTGAATTGGGGCATTCATATCGACATGAGCGCTCTAGCTCAGTAAAAAATCCACACATGTGCCCTCATCATTGATGGTGTGCTCCCATTCATTGAATGTGAATATTGTGGTTGACTAGGAGCGTTAGAGGTGGATTTTGTCCAATTTTGGATTGTTTTGGAGCATTTAATGCCACATAGAGCCTCTCACCCACCTTATTTTGCACACACACACATTCCAAGGAGTCATGATTGCCCCAAGTCACTTCAGCCATGTCTACACAGCTATTCATGGCCATTTGGGCTGAGTTGGAGCGAGTTTGTCCCACCTAGGGGGGATTGAGGCCAATTTGTCCAATTTCACATGTATAGTCATTTTTGGTGTACCAAGCCTCACAAACCACTTCAAATGTAATATAAACCTGTTACTAACATATTTAAATTCTAGACAATCAAATAATAACTTGTTTATGTTCACATTGCAGGTGTAAAATTGTTCTCTTTTAATGGTTTTTTGCTGGTTTTGCATGAAATTTGATTTGTGAGTTTCTCTAAGGCTCCTAGATCTTGTTGTAAATTGAAATTATCACACCATTCAATCTTGTTTATGGAAAAGAAGTGGTAATTCCGATGGAGTACATAGTTCCCAACCTACGCATAGCAACAATGACATGCATGAGTGACGAAGGAGTGTTTGAAGAAAGGTTGGCACAGTTGTTGTAGCTTGAAGAGGATTGATTCATCACAGGTTTCCACCAAAAAGTAGAGAAGGATCGATAGAAGGCATGGAATGGCTGCCATGTAAAAGCAAAGTACTTCTAACACAAAGATATGGTTCTCCTATATGACAACAAGTTCGCAAAGCACCCAGGTAAGCTACAAATGCATTGGTTAGGACCCTATATTATTCATTTCATAACTGACAAAGGTGCACTACAACTGCAACATTTATATGGAGAATTACTACCGAATCTAGTAAATGGAAGTTAGCTAAAGCCCTATCGGGATAGCTAGGTGCGACACCAATGTTGACAACCGCACAAATGAAAAAAAAGCAAAAGGAAGAGGAAAAGAAAACCACAGCAAGGTGTGTCGACAGAAAAGGAAACAAAATCACAATAAATTTTGGAGCTTGGCGATATTGGACAAGGCACGACATGGTTAAATCAGATAATAAATGCAGCAATTGAACCAGACAAGCAAGGATGCAAGTGTGCAAGACACATATTTATGGAGAAATTGAACTGTTAGATTTGCAGAATTGATGCCTAATTTGGCCAATATTCAAGGGATTTGGTAACAATGGTCAAAATCCTTTGCATGGGAGTAGCGGAGGCTATAAGAATCGTCCATGAGGCATGCATTGAACCATTGTGAGCATTTGCGAAGACGAATTAGAGAAAAGGCAAGGATAGGAGAGTAGCAAAGACTAAAGGAGATGAGAAGTAGAGTAGTAGCTATGACACAAGTGATTTTGAGCACCAATACATAGGGATCATTGCTGCATAACATACCAATCGTGGAAGAGAAGCCCGAAGTTTAGATTGTATCAACGTGACCACCTGGGAAGAAGATGAGTGAAAATCACCCAATCTCTTTGGAATGACGGATCAAATCAACTCATAGTTCAACAAGGGTAGCAAAGGAAAAAGCTGGTCCATCGACGATGGGAGGGGAGGACTCCACAATGCGTAATGTGCCAATAATAGATGATATCCCAGGGTATGTACCGCTGCAGAATCTAGGAGCATCCGTGATACGCATTAGTATGAATTATAAGTATAGCATCAAGATGCCAACAACACCGAAGGGAGTACACATAACAATGAACATCGTTACGCGGTCACAACGGTTGACCATCATCTACATGCCACATTTTGGGCGCTCGACGAAGGTTAACGCATGCCTAAAGTAGTTTCTATCATGTTTCCAGGGTGGGTACTTATGGTTGGATACAAATGTTCCCATCATAGTCAATTTTATATCACAAATCACCAACTTGCCCAAGGCAAGGGTCGATTCGTCCGAATACTTCAGAGGAAAGGACAACAACAAAAAATTAGCCGTGAGGTTAAAGAAGAAGTATGATGTGATACATGATAAGAGAGCTTATGTCATTAGCACCAATAATGACCAAGGAGTTCGAATCAGAGCAAAGCTGATTACTATGAAAATCATGCGAAAGAACATGCCAAACAAGTGCACGTCAGGAGATATCACATGCATAGAGCAATGTGGAGCAGGAGTTTAGATGAATTGGGATTTATTTTTGCTCAACCAGTTAATGGAAGACACCGTATTTGCACAAGAGGGGAGAATACGATTTACCTACTCTTGGTTACTAATCCTTATTGCATTTGTGGGTTAGATGGAGCTAAAGTACTATCTAGGAATGGATATTGAAGCCATCAATATATGCAAAGGAGAGCGGTACAAGAATATATGGGAGCTTAACCACAAGGATTGAAAAACTGACAACAACATCCATCTCTATTTGTACTTGGAGGAACTGTGATATGCTGTAGGAAAAATCCCGCGACCCACGAATGAGCCTGCGATAAATTATCGAAGGCTTGCACGGTTAGAAATAGTCCTGCATGTTATCCACATTCAGGAACACCATGACACAGACCATCAATGTTTGACAACACAGTAAAAGCTGATCGACAAAGAGCTGGACGCCATCATCGACAAATGGCCACTTGAATGGAAAGTTCCAGTCAGCATTGATGAACTGTCAGACACACAAGCTGGAATGCTACCATATATTCCATTGAGCAGGAGCAGCCAAAGGACTTTGATGAGAACTCGCAAGAGGAGTCATCAACAACTATGTTAGATTCGAAGCTTGAGAAGCAACAGGAAGAGGCATAGATAGAGTGCTGATTTGAACCAGGTGAAGGGAGTAGTACCATGAAGCTCTCAGAAAATCAAATAAGAAAGATATTGGCCGCAATTACTATGGTGACCAAAAAAGCCAAGCACAAGTCAAGAAACATGCCATAGGGTATTCCACCAAGTGAAGCGGTTGCTCTAATATCTGACAAATGCAATATTGGAGACAGGGGTACCGCAGACGGATCCGCTGCAAAGAGTAGCCAAGGTAAGTATTGGCAAGAAAGTGCAGAGGATAGAAATTTCACTGCGAGCACTAACAACAGGGGACGAATATGTTGACACCACCTTGAAATAATTCGACTTGATCGACATTGACATTAATGAGCTTTCGATGCACATGGTGGTTTCACTCCAAAATGAAGAGAGTCAAGAGATCAGAGACCACGAGGTGATGACGCATGACCAATTGGTCAAGTATCCTGAGCAAGCAACGAAGGAGGAAGCTGATATTCAAAAAATGAAGACAAAGAAAGAGGAAGTTGTGAATAAAAAAACAAAGGCTTTTGAGGACATGCAGTGATTGGAGAGAGCAATATCAGTTGCATGCAAATAGATTCTGGACATTACCCCATAAATGTTCACCGAAGAAAAAGTGTTGACTGGGAAAAATAATTTCCAATCTAATGAAAGAGAATGTGGATTTGCAAGCATTAGAGGTACCAAGAACACTACCAGAGTAGCTCATAGAAAGAATAGGAGTCATAGAGGATACCGCGATAGAAATTACAGAGAGTGAGGAGGTAGTCTGAACAATTGCAGAGGAGATAACCAAGTATTGGGGGGATTTGGTGCAAGATGAGAAGCTACACCAGCTAGAAGCACTACTGATTGAAGCAGAAGCACAATTGTCAGCTTTGCGGGGATCTCTCAAAGGGATGCCCCTGCAGGTGACCAAGGCAGTGGATATTAAGGAGTTGCAACAATGTGTCAATAAGGCACATACTAGACACTGTAGGAGGTCAAGGAAACTAGATGAATTGCAATGAGTAACAGAGGAAGTGGCGCTCAGAATGATGGAAGAGATCACAAAGACAAAGGAAGAATTAACCACAATGCAATAAATGAATGAGGACCACCAAAAAGAGAAAGAAGTGGACTGGTGCACAACAATCAAAGTGAAGATCAAAGAAGCCACCAATGAAGTAAAAATTGTATACAATGAATTCATGACAAAGTTGGATGCACTAGTCATTTCCAGCTGACGTGGATCGAGGATGAGGCACAAGTTTGTGTTTGGGGCCTGTTATCAAGGGGATAGGATGTGCAAGGCGCACTTCCTCCATCGACAAGGAAGACATTGAAATGAGAAAGAGTCAACCATGCAGAAGAAGATATCGAAAAATGTGGTCATTTTGGTTGAGTTAGTTAGAGGTTTTGATCAAAAGTATTTAGAAAGTAGGCTACATGGATCATTTTGTAATGGCTCAAGCCTATAAATAGAATTAGGAGTAGAGTCATTAGGACTATCAATATTCGATTAACAGAGTAATAACGAATAATCATCTTCTTTTTGTCATGTTGTAAGTGAGTCGATCTGCGAATGGATGTGTTTTCTATTATGAGGCTATTTAACCAAGGAATGCTTGCCTTTTGTAAGATGGTTTTGAATTTAATATAAAGAAGACGTTGATGATGAAATTCCTGTTCTTTTTATCTACATATCTGTTAAACTTGTGTACTTAATGATGGTGTGATCTATGAATTTTCATGCTTGAATATGAATGATGCAAAGTCTTGTAGTGTCCATTGGGTTAATGTATGTTGATGTCTCCGCTAAGTTAAATGAATCTGAATTATGTTACTATGATGTCTGAGTTTATTATGAATGATGATTAGTAGATCTTATGAATGATATGCATGAACCCTGGATCTATGAGTGAAAGTGTGAAAGTGCGAAATTCCTCTTCCTTTTGCGGAAACGTGGTTCTTGCAGCTCTCCCTCAAACATCTCTGGCGAGACTGCATCTACTTTGTAGGTGTTGCTAGATAGGGTAAAACCTGTCTAGGATGATATTTAGGGAGTTTGCATCGATAGGTGTCGACATATATGTGGAGTGAACTCCTATCGACTGAAGTGTATCAATAGACCACAACGTTCACAAATGAATGTAGGACCACAATGTCCACAAAGGAATGCAGGACCACAACATTTGCAAATGAATGCAGGACCATAATGTTTGCAAATGAATGTAGGACCACAATGTCCACAAATGAATGCATGACCACAATTTCCACAAATAAATGTAGGACCACAATGTCTGCAAATGAATGCCGGACCACAACGTCTGCAAATTAATGCTAGAACACAATGTCGACAAATGAATGCAGGACCACATCTTGTTGGGATCTTCCTATTTTAATATACATCCAACCTTCACGGGATCCTCCTTGTTCGGATGCCACCAAACATGTTGGGATCTACCCTTATAGATACGACCAGTCATTATGGGATCCACCCTTGGTGATGTCACCAACCATATTGGGATCTACCGATGAAGATATGATTAGGTTCTCTATACAAAGACCAAATCACTGGGGCTCATTATTCTTTTCTCGTTCATCAACAACTTGTTACTCTGTAGGAACATATTGGAGATTCATGGCTCCTATCTGCACCATATCCCAAACTTTATGAAACACTGGGTTTTTTGCAACTCGTTTGTCACAATAAATATCAGTTGCAACTATCTCGACAATCCTGCCAATAGTTTGTGAAGCCATATTGCTTCGCTACAGGGTGAACATGCTGCAATGTACTTGGCCTCTCTTTTCTAATCCATGAGATCACACTTGATCCCAAACATCTAGAAGTTATCTTTCTGTCTTCAACACTTCCTATTTGTATCTACAATAAGTTCATCACGTTAGGTCATCTACATATTTCAGTCTTTTGCATTCAACCTTAAAGTAAAGGTCGGAACCCACTTTACTCTTGGTAAATTCTAAGTCCATTAGGAAGTTATTCATCCTGTCGTACCATGTTGAACTCGAAGATATTCTGCAGTCACTCCCTCTAAAGCATAGCATCATACTCCCTCTGCATTTTATACTCTATGTATCGAAACATTTTGTACTGGAGTGACATGTAGCATCCTCTGCTACTAATATTCCGTGTATCCATTTTAGGTCATTGGGTTCCGAGATCCTCTATCTTGAACTTTGTTGACAAGTTCCTCTTTCACCCATATGTGAGCTTGTCATCCTCTATAGGCATCCATCTTCAACTTTGTAGAAAAAGTTAAGATATTCATCACTCTAGGTGATCTTCAAGATCCTCATGTAACTGGATGTGCTTATCCATGGGTGCCTTCTGATCTCGTACAAAGCCTTTTGTGCACATGTGGTTCTTTGCTCGATATACACTTCTAATTTACTAGAGAAGTGTGTCTGGTCAGTGGAGTATGTCATGCCATAGTCTACTCCCTCTTTTTGAGAGAAACCGCAGGGCCTTGCTTTGTATCCCTTGATGTTTCCATCTATTGCATACTTGATCTTCTAGATCCACATAAAAGACACTAAGAACTTCCCTTCAGTTCTCGAAACCGCATCTTTCATTGGAAGTTTGGTCATACTTTTATTCATCTTGAATTATCTCTCATGCTCAAGATGGTCTTCACTTCTTGAGGTGGATCTATCACTCTCTCTTTAGGTCATATCATGATTCTTATATTCTTCTTTTAGTCATAGTGTCTCTGACCCTGGGAGCCTTAGGTTCATCTTCATGTATGTTTATTGGAGTGAATCTTCTAATTGAACTGTCATCACTTGTTCTTTGGAACAAGTCTCATCCTTCTTTTCTTGTAGGTTATTTTTCATGATCTTTCCTACAAGTCGAATAAATCAGTTGCATGGTTAGAAACATTCATAATCTTTAAGACGTATTCATAATGACAATTTTTTATGCATAAATATATAATCATGCAACTATTTTAGCCAATACAAATTCATTCATATCTTGTCTACACATGTAATCTTTCTAGATGCCTTCCATCTCTGCCATAACATTATTGAGATTATGCACTAATCCCAATATGTCAACAAATAGGTTTCATTCTAGATAAGTAGCAATGGAATGTTGTATAGCACCATAGGCCACTTACCCATCACATGCATGTTAATAGTATACCGTTCATTAATGCAAACATTCTATCATGCATAATACATTTAATTGAACAATGAACATAGATAGGTACACAACTAAATAATGTTATTTAAGCAATTAGATATATAGGAAATGGCAATTTAAATACTTATCTTTATTTGTTTGGTGGAATCCTTCTTGATTCTTATGTCCTTGCAAGAATAACTGGAGCCTTCTACTTCATCATCTGATTTTGGAAACCTTTCTTTTTTTGTTTGGTGGGTGGACTCCTTCTTGATCCTTATGTCCTTGCAAGAACAATTGGAGCCTTCTACTTCATCATCTGATTCTGGGAACCCTTGTATTGGTTCTGATTGTCACTAACTGCATTCCTTCATATCTATTGCTGAAATAGATAAGAGTATGATCTTTGTCTCCACCAATAGAATTCATATTCCTGATTACTTGAGGAATATTCCTTTTCTTCTCTGAATATTTTATTAGATGGTTCATCATCTTCAGCGGTGTGAGCATGATGTATTTTCTTGTTTGACTTCTTGTTGAAGGAGCCTCTATTTCTGGGACAATATCTAGAGTAGTGTCCCTTCTCATCACAAGTGTAGCATCGAATGTTTCGACGGATCTCTTCAAAATATTGTGATGATGGTCCTCCTTCCTATGATTTCTTCTGGAGTAAAATGTGAGAGCTTGATCTTCAGTTGCTCCCCTCTTATATTCTCTTCTTGTGTGCATTCTTCCCATAGTCTGCTGAAAGAGATCAACTTCCTTCTTGCACATATTCATTGAATGAATTAATCCCATGAACTTGGGAGGCCATTCAAGGTTATAATCTCTATGTCTGCTTTTTTGATATTATCTCCAATTGCTTCCGATTTCTCCTTGATCTGAGATATTCTTGTGAAGTAAGATTGAATGCTTTCTGACATTTGCATCTTCACATCCTTGAGTTGAGTTCTTAAGGTCATATTCCTGTTGATATTGTTTCCTTCATACAACCTGGTCATTGCATCAAATATATCCTTGATATTCTTCAAGGATGATACTTGTGAGATCCAATGGAGATGAAAATAATCCTCTTGGCTTTGACTAAGTCCTTCTTGTGCCTTGTCTTCATATCCCTCTAGATATGCAACTTATTCTTTGACATAGTTCTCTAGGTCATGTTTCTTCAAGTATGAGAATCACTATATACTTCCATGTTTAGGAGTTCTTGTCTCCTTCAAGATTGTCCTCAAGATTGGTACTATTTGTAATCATGATAAAAATGAGAATATCAAATGGAAATAGGGAGGATATAACTTACCAATGAGATTGATTCAACTTAATGCTTGCTTGAAAGATTTTCTGGAAGAATGCTTCTGGTGGACCCAGGGTTTGATAGAGAAACCCTAATTTTTTTTAACTTAGGTATCTTTCATATCTAATTGAATATAAAGATGCACCTCTTCAAGGTGAGCTGAGCAACATACTTATTTTCTCACAACTGTGGACAAAACTACAAAATATCTGATGCCCTAGTTTTCTCTGACAGTAGTGTAAGGTAAAAAAATGAAGATCCACAGAATGAGAAACTTATTCCATATAAATATGCACCCTCCTAAGGTGAGTTTGACAGTCCTCATTTTTCAACTGATCGGTGGAGGGATGTGTCAAGAAGAGGAAGCCCTAGTTTTCTCCAATTTATTCTACAAAATTTCCTTATATTGTTTCTTCTATATCTCTGAAATTCATGCTCCTCTGGTTCTAAATTTTTTTCTTATGGTATCCTTGTTTGTATAATTTCCAACCCCATAGGTTAGAGAATAATTGGATTCTCCAAGTGGGACTTGTGCGAGTTTTCCCAAGGTGACTTGTTTAAGGACTATTCAACATAGCGAACTTGTACGGACTTCCACATGTCACTGTTTCACCTTTGGGGTCTAAAACTACGATCACATAAACTACAGTCCATTTCCTACATGCAAAATATTTTTAAATTGTATTTGGACCTTCCTAGCCTGAGATATAGCAATTCTCCCTAGGTCAGCTGTTTATGACTGTATTCTGGAGGAGGATGGAACCCTGATTTGAAGGAATCATATCTCCTAAAGTATAATGAATATGAGGATGAAAATTTCACACATGATACAAAAATATGTCATATTCAATTGTCAACATTTCAACTCTTGATCCTTCTCCAATATCAAGTTATAGAGAAAGTTTCCAAGATGACTAGTTTTTTCTTTCTAGGGTTTTCAAGCATGAAACCTTAATCTTCAGTAGCTGCAGCTGCAGCAGTGTTTCGACTGCACAAAGACTTCTTTCAGGGTGGATCTGATACCATGTTAATATTTCAATGGTTTATACAAGATCTAAAAACATTTATCATCATAAAATCATAGCCATATACAAAAGGATCACTGAAAGAAAGACACACACAACCACACAAAAGAACACATAGATTTATCCTGGGAAACCCTCATGGGGAAGAAAACCCCAAAAAACTTCCTTGATATATAGTTCAACCAAGTACAGTGTAAGACCCAAATAATAAGACTTATAATACCCCAAGAATAATGCTGGACTGCCTCCTCTTTCCCATATGGACTACTCTTTCTCTCTTCAGCGCAACTGCCGAGTTATGTTGCTTGTCCAAATGAGGGAGGCACCTCTCCTATTTATACTGATCAAATGAGAGGCATAATAACTCAATTGTGCTGACTTCTCCTTGCTTCCAAGGCCGACTTGTCTTGGTAGACTCAAAAATACATTTTAATAGTAGTTTTGTGGGTACTACTGACTCGACTTACAACAGAGGTTTTACGTGAAGACTTTACATGATCAATTACATCAATGACATCCCTGATCGATGGAACACCATATCTGGAAGGGGTAATAACAATAATGATACAAAATAGAATATCTTCTGCAATTACATTTCTTTAGCATTTGTGTTCTTCATTTTTTGTCTCTTGATTTTTGGGCTTCTTGTTTTCTTGTTATGGGTTCTTGGTTCACTCACTCATGTGCATTTCTCTTTGGCTCTTGGGAATTTGATTTGCTTCCCTTGGTATGTGTGAGATCCTGTGATCTAGTGGTCTTTTTTGGATGGTTGTTATGCCCTTGTTGAGCTTATTCTCAAGCAGGGAGACTCACTTATTGCTATTCTATTTTCCCTGGAGCTGGTTATCCTCGATTAGAAGTGATGTGGAATTTGTTGGAAAGGGGTTAAAGTGCATAAAGTGTGGCACCACCAGCGATAGAAAGGGCGTCGACAAGGACAAATGTCAACTACAGAGGGTAAAGAAGCCAACAAATAAGTAGATTTTGGTTAAAGTAGTTAGTGATTGGTCAAGTGAACCATTTTGTAATGACCAAGTGAGACTATAAATAGAATTAGGATTGTAAATCAAAGGGGGCATTATTCAGGATCATTTTGATCTATTGTCTTTTGATGATTATTATGAATTGTGTCTGAGGTATCGACAATTTTGATATATTTTGGGTTGTAATGTTTCGCTCTTGCATATGTATTTGTATCTGAGGATGTTTTGGTACATATTCCATTTTCATAGTATCTTTTTGACACTATTGGTTCAGAACTATGTTGATCTGTAATGGGTTAATGATGAATGATTGTGCCATGTTCTATTTTTTATCTTTTACTGCTATGTGAATGATGCAAATTACTATCATGTTTACTTGTTTAATGTATGTCGATACCTATGTTGAGATGAATATGTGTTAATGCAAATAAGGAATAAGGAGATCTGGTTATTGGTATGGTAATGCTTGGTACCTTGTTATAATCCTGGGTTTTTGGGTGATGTTGCAATTAAGTATAAGATAAAGTGCATCCTCTTCCCACTATGGAAACATGGTTCCTGCATCCCTCCCTCAAACATCTCGAGTGAGATTGCACTTGCTCTGCGAGTGTTTCCTAAAAGGGTAAAACCTTTCTGGGTTGATCTTTAGGGAGTCTATGTCGATGTTTGTTGACAACAGTGCAGAGTGAACCCCTGTCGACAGAATTGTGTTGACAAATGGTTCTATTGTTGGGAACATAGTGTGAAAAAGGAGAGGACATGCTGTGGCATCTGACGAAACTGGAAATCTAGGATTGGTTTGATAAGAAGGTCCAAGAGTTTGCAAAAGAAGAGAACTAGAACTCAAGATTGTCGATAGAAGATTGGCTAGGAAACTACATCTACTCTGATATTCATGAAATATTCTTCGCTGAATTTTTGATAGTACTGTATGAATGGTTAGTGCAACTCACTTTTTTAGAAGAATAATTTCCAAGGAGGAAAACCTGAACAGTGGACTCCTGATCTAATCCAGCAGTTGCATAAGGTGAACACCAAAGCTTCAAGGGTTATCGATGCATGGATACACAACATTCTGGAAGGCTACATGACTAATTCGATCTCAAAACTATTAAATATTATAATGAAACAGAAAGGGAATTTTTTAAGGGGCCAAGGGGAAGATTTATATTGTCTTTGCAATTGTGGATCAAGATGCTCATCTGTGAAAAGGGGATATTGAAGATGAATTCTGATGAGTAAATCCCTAGTGTGCGGAGGCTGTGGGTAATATGAATATACAGATTCAATGGAATGGTGCGAGGCATATGGATGGGAGTCATGATGATACTGCGAGGGAATCCACTGAATACTGTGGTCACCAATGACGTGGGGTGAGGTTCCAGTAAGAGAAGAGGAGGAGGACTAAGGAGAGTCCTGGTGCGACCGGAACTGAAAAAGTGTGAGAAGGGACCACAAGGGACTAAGAGACCCTATAGTGATGAAGGAAATGACCACAAGGGACTAAGAGACCCTACAGTGATGAAGGAAATGACCACAAGGGACTAAGAGACCCTTGAATTGGAGGAAGGGCTGACCCAAATCTACAACATACCTACAACTCTGTGCACCACGCCAAACCTAGGAGGAAAAAATGCAGGTTCTTTGCAGGGTTGTCTTGTGTGTGAGCACAGTTTTAATAGTGGCATATCAACAAACAATGGGAGAAGACCCAAGATTTAGGGTGACGACGTAAAGCTACCCTTGTTTCAGGGTAATGGGACCGAGGATCCTAAGCAACATTGGTTCTTATGCGAAGCAATATGGATAGTGAAACAAGTACAAGATGACGATATTAAGAAAGGACAGCTAGCGATGACCTTTCGGGGCTGGGCGTTGGATTGGTATATGAAATTTGTACAAGTACTGACAGGGAATCTATAGAATACCTTAGCACAAATCAGGATCGGGTTGATCGAGGTATTTAAGAAACCAAAATCAGAATCAAAGAGTTCCCTAATGAATCGGTGTGGGATTTCAATCAACAATTCAAAACTTTGATTTCCAAGGTTAGATTCAGAATGAGTGATGTACATCATAAGGAATGGTTCATTGTAGCCTTGGTACCCCACATCCACATGCCATTGATGCAAAAAAAGATTGCATCCCAAGCAGAAGCTTTGGAAATTGTGATGAAGCTGGAAGCTTCACTGGTCGACGAAATAGAGATTAACATGATCCAGATCCAGTCGCAGTTGGCGAATCTTACTATCTAACTAAAAGATATTAAGAAGGGAAAAGAGGTTTGCGAAGAGACATGGTGCAGTCGATGTCAGTCTGAAGGACATCATAAGGAATAGTGTCCTGACTTCCATGAATACTTGCAGTCAGGGAAGGTGAATCCACTAAGTCAAGGAGGAATGCCTTGGCGCCGAATTTATCTAACAAAAGGACATCAGTTAGAGGAATGTGTGTACTTACAAAATGTTACGTCAAAACCAACTAATATTTCCTGTAACTTTTATTTATTATTTGGTCATGAAGAAAAGGATTGCAGAGCTTATGATTTGCTCAAGGAAATAACTATGGATACATACTTTATGAAAGGAGAAGAGCAATGTGCAACAAGGAAACCTCCACCACAACCACAATATAATCAACCATAACCATAGTATAATCAACCACAACCATAGTATAATCAACCACAACCATACTATAATCAGCCACAACAACAATTCAACCAACCACAGTACAACCATTCATTTTATCCGCAACAATGAGGATTCCGAGGAGGATTTTAGAGAGGTCGTAAAAGAGGATTTGGTCGCAGAGGAAATTTTGGTCGAGGTTGAGGACCGGTTACCTACTATAATTGTGGAGTGTTGGGATACTATCATAGGGACTATCTGAATCTAGTATCTCAATGTACTTATTGTAGTGTAGGTAATCACACTGTTGAAAAATGCCCACATCTGATCACGAAATGGAAAGCAAAGAATGCGCCACAACCACAACCAAACCAAAATATAAATAAGAATCAAAATCCCAGTCCAAACGTGCAGAATATATTGAATGAAATAAGGAATAAACCAACACATGTTGGCATTGTAATAATATGAGGAGCTACGACAGGAGATGATGGACCAATGATAAACGCCCGACCTGCAGCTCAAAAGAAAGTACAATTTGATGTAGGATCTGAAAATGAGACCTTCTTCGATGTAAGAGACATGCTAAATAAGAATGATAGTAAGTTACATGTTTATGAAATTCCACCAATATTCGATTAAAAAAACTCACCAAAGTCGCAAAGAAAGGTCAGTACCCTGAATTTTTTTCTAGAAAGTTGTCTAACATTAGCCAAGGATCATGATTTGTTGGCAGAGATAGCAAATTTTTTGTATTGATAGGAAGAAGGGCGACAATATCACCCACTCAACCAGTTACAAAAGAAGAAAACATGAAGGGAAATGAGAATGAATGTCTAGATTGGTGAATATGATGTAGATTCTGTCATTTTGGATTTAGGTTCAAATGTGAACATCTTAACCAAATAGACATGGGAAATGATGGGGAAACCAAAGCTATTCTGGTCACTAATCCAACTTCATTTGGAAAATCAAGCCAAAGTTTCACCGATTGGATGAGTGCCTCATCTACTAGTCAAAGTAAAAGGATTGAAGACATACACATATTTTAATGTGATCGAGATCGTCAACAATACTAGCCCATACCATGTGTTTTTGGGAATCTGTTAGGAAATGGAAAACTTGGTCGTTATCAATTTCAAGAAAAGGAAGATGACATTCAAGAATTGCGACATGAGGGTCATCGCCCCACTGGATCCCATTGAAGGATAGAGATACATCGAACCAATAAAATATGAAGTCACGGGAGGATGGGATAATGCTTACAATGTATTCAAAGACTACATCAATCCTACTGCAGATGGAGAGTTGTGATGGCGAAGTATTAGTCCAACATCTTCAGACTCTAACAAAGAGCTAGAAACCTAACATAACCGATTGCATGAAGTATCAATTAGGAAGTGTGCACGAATCACTCAGTCGTTGAGATGGGTAGCGACAAAAGTATCCAATCTGCCAACATATGAAGGACTACCTAACTTGGAAGTCTTCATCAACAAATTTGAAGATAGAGTATGAGAACCGCAACACTTGTTGGCACTGGAAGAAGAACTGACGTCTACTTCAACAAGATGGTGGGCTACGCACAAAACATCGATACAAAACTGACAAATATGTTGACGACTGATGGAAGTTTGATTTGGGGAAGATGAATACTAATAAGGAAAGAAATACACTGAAGGAAATAATCCAAGCGACCATTTGGTAACATGTCAAACAAGATGGAAACTAGGGCCAAAGGAGGAATGGGTTCATGTGTTCATCCACACCCTAGATGAAACACCACGGAGATGGTATGTATCTATAGAACTGCAATGAGAAACAATAACTTGGGAATAATTGACTACTAGTCTCAGGAATACTTTCAGTTTCACAGATGAAAATCTATTTATCCATATTGTGCTACAGGACATCCATGACAAGGTATTGGAGATAGTTTCGAATGGACTACCGATGGGACCACAATGGAAACCAACACCATAGATGATTATGGAGTGTTACAATATGTCAGTAGAAACTAATGACGAGGATGATCCAAGAGTTTTCTATGTTCCATAGTTGGAAGGAAACCACAACATTGAAGCACCAGAAATCCCATTAAACAAATTCAAGCAGTCACTGAAGATAAAGAAGGTCAATATTGAGACAATGGAAGACTGAAATTTTTCTAGTATTGGAGACTATTTGAATGATTCGACAATGGGGAAGATCACCGACCTACTACATGAGTTTCAAGATTTATTTTCGACGATATTTTCTGAGATGAAAGGAATTTCAGGGGACTTGAGCGAAATGAAGATTCTTCTAAAACATGATGCGAATTGAGTAAAGCAACGACCATATAGGGTGAATCCTAGATACAAAGAGCACGTCAAGGACATATTAGAATGGATGTTGGATCTAGGAATTATTAAACATATCAAAGAATCAGAATGGATCATCCTGATGGCCGTTCAAGACAAAAAGACTGGTGAAATCAGGATGTACGTGGATCTAAGAAAATTGAATGATGCAAGTATTCATGATCTACTTCCCACACCATTTATCGATGAAGTACCAGAATGATTAGGAGGACAGGAAGTCTACACATTCACAGATATATTTTCAGGCTATGACCAAATAAAGATTGAGAGGGAAGATTGACACAAAACCACATTCGTAACAGAATGGGGATGTTTTCAGTACTCAGTGATGCCATTTGGTCTCAAGAATGCGTCGACAATTTTTTTGAGGTTAGTTGTTGCTGCATTCAAAGACTTCATTCATAAGTTCTTAGCGGTCTATATGGATGACTGGACCATTTATGGCTTGGTAACATACCATACCGCAAAACTTTGATTAATGTTGGAAAGGAGTTGACAACATCATATTTCGCTAAATCTAAAGACATGTATATTTTGCACACCATTTAGAATCCTATTGGGACACATTGTATGTAAGGAAGGTATGTTGTTATACCCAGCCAAGATTGAGATCATTGTCAACCTACCAGGACCAATGAAAGTAAAACAATGGAGGGAAACATTGGGCCACACAGGATACTACATGAAGTTTATAAGGGGATATGTAGAAATTATTGTGCCGATGAAGAAGTTATTAAAGAAGGATGGGAAGTTCAAATGGAATGACGAGTGCCAAATGAGACTCGACATACTAAAGCATAAAATGGTCTCAACACTGATATTAGTTTTTCTGGATTTGACAAAGAAGTTTCATGTCCGTGTTGATGCTTCATCAGTTACACTGGGAGTGATATTATCCTAACCATGAGAAGGATCAATTGACTAGCAGATCATGTTTGCAAGTCAAAAGTTATCCACTGTGGAGAAAAACTATACAATGACAAAAAGAGAAGGGTTGGTGTTGGTATATGCACTGCGAAAATTCTGCCACTACCTGCTACGAGGGCACTTCAAGATGTTTATCGACCATTCAACATTGAAATAATTGGTTAATAAGCCTTTGTTGGGGGGAATATCTATCTATGGTTGTTGTTGTTCCAAGAACTTGACTTTGAAATCATCATGTAACCTGGACGTCTGAACGTGGAGCCCGATCACCTATCGTGGATAAAATCAGGAGAAGAACCAAGCAACATCGAGGATGGATTACATGATGCACAACTATTTAGAGTCAAAATGGTTAGAGACCATTATGAATAGATTATTCAATTTTTAGTGACATCGGAAAGCCCCAAAAGTGTTCACTACCAGTCAGAAGAAACAACTAGTCGTTAGAGCCGCTCATTTTTAACTTATCACAGGACAACTATACAAAATGGTGTCGGATGAAATTCTTCATTGATATGTCCTTCCACATGAACAAGAAAGAGTGTTGGCAGAGGGGCATGATGGCATCACATGAGGACATTATGGAGGATGTGCAATCGCCAGGAAGATAATTAGAACTGGATTATGGTGGCCCATAGTTCATTGAGACACAACATACTATGCTAAGAGTTGTGATATATGTCAAAGAATAGGAAAACCATTACGCAGGGATGCGATGCCATTAGTACCTCAGATAACGCCACAACCATTTGATAAGTGGGAAGTATACTTTGTAAGACCTATTAAACCACCTAGAAGAAGAATATGCATAAGATATATCATCAACATGATACAACTACCTAACAATATGGGTCGAGACAACTCTAGTGAAGGATTGCACAGCTGCAACAACAAGCGAGATTTTTGTTTCAAAATGTGGTCACCCAGTTTGGATGTCCTAAGATATTTATGAGCGATTAAGGTACTCATTTTGTTAATCAGACCATCATTGCGATGACTGAGGAATTCTAGATACAACATAAAAGAAGTACCCCATATCACCCACAAGCAAAAGTAGCAATCGAAGCATTCAACAAGATATTGGAGAACACCCTTACTAAGGTATGTAACATAGGCTGCAATTATTGGGACCTAAAAATCCTACGATACTTTGGGCCTACAGAATGACATGAAAAATACTATCAATTTAGACGCCATTCAAATTGGTTTATGGACAAGAAGCGGTGATGCCCATGGAGTATATTGTCCCTAGTCCGGATATAGAAATAGTAACATGAATGAGCGGCGAAGGAGCAACCAAGGAAATATTGATGCAGTTGTTGCAATTCGAAGAGGATCACTTTATTGCAGGATTTCATCAACAGGTAGAAAAGGACTAACAGAAGGCATGACATAATCGCAACGTAAGGACAATTTTTTTTTAGTGCAGAGATATGGTTCTTCTATATGACAGTAAGTTTTCAAAGCACCTGGGAAAGATTTAGATGCATTGGCTTGGTCCCTATATCATACAATCCATTACCGATGGAGGTGCGGTACAGTTGCAAAATTTAGATGGAACACTTTTGTTGAAACTAGTGAATGGAAGTAGGCTAAATGCCTATCGAGATAGGCCAACGTGATACCACCGATAACAACTGCGAATGGGAAAAAAAGAGCGAAGAAATTTTGATAAAAGTCTGATGAAAAAATAAAAGCAATGAGAAAAGTTGAACCGCGACAAGGTTTGGAGATTGTTGACATCAGATGAGACACACATTGGTCAAATTAGGTAATAAATGAAGCACTTACACCAGGCGGAGCACCGACACAATGGATAAAGTCACATTTAATGACGAATGAGTGGAATGGATTTGCATAATCGATGGAGGATTTGGTCAATCAATGAAATATTTTTCAATGATGTTTTGAATCCATTCGCACACAACGATTGCAGGTTATAAAATCAAGTCAAGGGTCAAGGTTTGCTCCATTGTGTAAGAAAAGAACAAGAGTTAAAGCAAAGAATAATAGGGAGGAGAGCTTACAAATTTGCAATGGCATAGATCATTTCGAGCAGCAGCACACATGAAACCCCAATGGCAAGGGAAACCATAGTGGAGGAACAACTTAATATTCTATCTACATTGATACGACTAGTTCGAAAAAAGAGAAGTGATAGTCGATCAATAACTCTAGACAAACGACCCAAAACAACACAGAGATCCATAAGGGTGGTTGCGGTTCCAAGAGGAGAAGTAGGCCCATCAGCCACTATGGATGAGGAAACAACAACAAGAGGAAGACAATGGGGATTGGTAGTGCCGATGGGAGCAAACCTTCTCGACTATGTGCCACCAATAAAGGAAGGGGTGCCAACACAGTGAATAGGTAAGAATTCTAAGTACACCATCAAGATGCCAGCAACACCAAAGGGTGTCCATGTTACAGGAAAAATCATGCAGCACTTGCAAAAATTACAGTACAATAACCATGATATTTTGACCTAACCAGTATGCACAAAAGACATGCATGTGGAGACACCGCATGGAATAGGGGGTCCAATTACAAGGGAACTGACATAGCGGGAACTAGGATTTCAATGGTAAGGAATTCTATCAATAACCCATATACCACACTTTGGGAGATCGACGGAGGTAAATGCATGTATAAAGAAGCTACTAACTTGCTTTCACGATGGATATCTATGGTTGGACACCAAACAGTCCCAATCATAGTCGATTTGATTTCAAAAATCACAGGATTACCCAAGGAAGGGGTGGATCCGGTGCAACATTTCAAAGGGAAAGATAATGACAAAAATATTGATGCGAAGCTAAAGAAAAAATATGGGT
Source organism: Pseudotsuga menziesii (assembly GCA_001517045.1). Lineage (NCBI taxonomy): Eukaryota > Viridiplantae > Streptophyta > Pinopsida > Pinales > Pinaceae > Pseudotsuga > Pseudotsuga menziesii. Next base: position 244,623 of record LPNX010128877.1, read on the forward strand.
GGTGAAGGATACCAGAGAATATGTGATCAACACCATCAATGAGTAGGGGGTCAATATCGCAGAAAAGTTGTCGACGCTCAATATCGTGTAGAAAAATCACCCAAACGAATGCACATCAGGGGTCATTGCATCTACGGAGTAGTGCACAATAGGCGTACAAATGAATTGGTCCATTTTCCTGTTGAATGAGCCAATGGAGGACACAGTATTAGCGTAAGAGACTGGTAAGCCATTCACATATTCATGGTTACTAATACTAATTGCATTGGTTGGTTGGATGGAACAACCATAGTACCAAGGGATGGATTATGGAGTTGACAATGTATGCCACATAGTGCGCTACAAAAATTTATGGGCACTAAATGACAAAGAGAGATAGACAAACAACAACATCCAATTCTACATCTATTTGGATGTGTTGCAAATAGAAGCAATGAATATTCCATCCCTGATTGAAGAGGCAATGAAGAAGTATCAGAGAATTATAAGGTTGTCGCTAGGGCCTCATGCCATGTTCATTCAAGAGCGTGCATATCTACAAAAGCAGTGGCAGACGACACAGTATAAGAGAAACAACTAAGAACTGGACACTATAGTTGCAGAATGTCCAGAAGAATAGATGGTTCCAATTGCTGAAGACCAACTATTGGACCCAAAAGAGGGGCTACTGGCAGACACACCAAAAGAGCAAGAATAACCAATTGAATCATAAGAGGAATAAAAACCGCAGGATGGAGCATCATCAATGATGCGTACAAAATCAGAGATTAAGAAACAACAGGAAGAAGTACAGATGAAGCGTAGGTTTGAGCAACGTGAGAGGAGTGGAACTGCTGGACTCTCTAGCAAGCAAAAAAAACATAAGAGACACCATAACCAATGTTGTAAATGAAAACCGGGAAAATTTTACACAATATGCGACTAGATATTTCCAACAGGTTTTGTAGTTACTCCAAATACTAACAAATGCAGTACTTGAGATGAAGATACCATAAGAAGGCACATTATAAAGATCAATCGAAGTAGACATTGACATAAAGGTGCGACTGGTGCAAATTTTACCATAGGTGGTAACAAAAGGAGATGAAGATGCAGACACCACATTATGAGGGAATAACATAAAAGATCTCAATTTGAACCTGTTTCCGATGTCTATGATGGAACGCATTCAGAATGGAATAAGATAAGAAACCAGGGATTGAGAAGCAACAACTCACAATCAGATCGTCCTCTATAAAAAAAGTACAAAGTGCTAAAGTGGAGCTTCAATGACTTAAAGCGGGAAAATAGCTCATCATCAATGAAAGAACAAAGTCCTTCGAAGACAGGAAAAGATTAGAGCGTGTGGTCTTCGTGGCCTGCAAAGAGGAACCCGAAGCTAGTCAGGAGATGCTTACGGAAGCAAAGGCACTACGGATAGACAAAATTGTTGTCGACCTACGAAAGGAGAATGAAGAGTTATATTCTAGGGTGGTACCCGGAACACCACCCGAATAAGTTGTGGCAAGGAAATACACTGTTGAGGATCTGGCGACGAATATTGCGGAACTAGAGAAGGCAGTACAAACAATCGCAGAAGAGGTAACACAATTTTGGGGAATTTTGGTATACGATGAACAATTCTGCCCACTGAAGGTTCAGATCGATGAAGCAGAAGCACAACTAGAAGCATTGAGGGGATCGTTGAAGATGATGGCCCTACTTGTGTAAATGACAAAGGCGTTAGAGCTTAAAGTATTATAGCAGCGGGTCAACAAGGCGCACAGAAGGCACCAACAAAGAACGACGTAACTAGATGAACTTCATAACATGGCATAACATTTGGCACTCAAGGTCATGGAAGGAACGACGAAGACCAAGGAGGAGTTGATGAAAGTACAACAGATGGGTATGGAATACCCAACAGATCAAGAAGAGAAAGAGTGCATAGTACTTAAGACGTTTGATAGATAAGTTGTCGACCAAGTCAAGGCAACATATGATGATTTCAAGGCACAAGCGAATGCACCAGTAGCATCCAACTGAGATGGATCAAGGACGAGCAACACGTTTGTATTGGGGTCTTGTTGGCAAAGGGTTAGAGTGCACAAAGTGCAGTACTTCGAACAACAAAAAGGGTGTCGACAAGGACAAAGGTCAACCATGAAGGGTAAAAAAACCAACAAATAAGGAGATTTTGATTAAAGTAGTTAGCAATTGATCAAGTGGACCATTTTGGCCAAGTGAGTCTATAAATATAATTAGGATTGTAAATCAAAGGGGAAATTATTCATGATTGTCCTGATCTATTTTCTTTTGATGATTCTTATGAATTGTATCTGAGGTATCGACAATTTTGAGATCTTTTGTGTTGTAATGTTTCTCTCTTGCATATGTATTTGTATCTGAGGATGTTTTGGTATGGATTTTGTTTTCATAGTCTCTTTTTGACACTGTTGGTTTAGAACTCTGTTGATCTGTGATGGTTTAATGATGAGTGATTGTGCTATGTTCAGTTTTTTATCTTTTACTGCTATGTGAATGATGTGAATTACTGTTGTGTTTACTTGTTTAATGTATGTCAATAACTATGTTGATCTGAATATGTGTTAATGCAAATAAGGATATATGCAATGCAAATAAGGATATATGCTTAATGGTATGGTTGCTTGGTACCTTATTATAATCCTTTATTTTTGGGCGATGTTGCAATTAAGTATAAGATAAAGTGGGTCATCTTCCCACTACAGAAACGTGGTTCCTACAGCCCTCCCTTAGACATCTCGGGTGAGATTGCACCTGCTCTGTGGGTGTTTTTGAAAATGGTAAAAAAAATTTGAGTTGATGTTTAAGGAGTCTGTGTCGATGCTTGTTGATAGCAGTGCAAAGTGAACCCCTGTCGACAGAATCGTGTCAGCAAAATCCACTTTCCATTGGATGCATTTGGATCGATGGTAGAATAGTGTTTTATTGAGTTTATATGTCATGGAGTTATATGTCTTGGTGTTGGCACACTTTCATTCGATTTTACCATGGTTTAGATCCCTTGCTCATCAAAAAATCCCAAGATATCGGCTTGACAGAGTAGGATTCGATTGACAACACCTGTGATGCAGATGAAGTCTCAACCGAGATATCTTATGTGAACTGCCAGAACAAGGTTTCTATAGTTATGTCAAGGATTTCACCCTTATAATAATATCAGGGAATTCGACTGGAACTGAGAATTATACTTATGTTTTCATTCATTCATTTAAGATAACTATATAATGATCCATTGACACATGTTGCAGTAATTAACACAAAGCATTAGCATATATTTAACTTATTAGATGTGCACAACAGAGGCTACGTGACCTATTCGGATTGACTCATTCACGACATACATGAAATCAACAACATAAACATAAACATAGAGATAATATATAACGTGGAAACCCATCTAGGAAAAAATCACAAAGGTTCTCTTCATTTGGAATAAGAAATAGTTTAGCACCTTTGGTCTGCGCACTCAGCTTGCAGACTCTTCTTTAGATATTCTTTACAATTCATACATTCTTCCCTCATCTCATGCTCTCTAGTTTTTGTCTCTCTCTTTCTTTCTATGAATGGTCGATCTGCACATAGCTTGGATCAATCCTCTCCCTTCAACTGACTTATCAAACCACACACAGCTTGGGTTGGTGCTTTTATAATATTTTTTGCTTTTACAATTCTTGATTCAACCGTCGACTAACTCTCAACTGTCAGTTGACAAGTTGTATTTCTATCTTAATACATTTAGTTACATATAAAAATACGCACTATCGACCCAAAATAAATCACTCTTTAAAAATAAAAGCAAGATTTTAGTCTAACTAACTCTTTTCCTAAAATAAGTCAAACTCTTCCTTTCAACTTGCTTTATTCCTCTTCTATCATAGCTCCTTTCGTCGCAACTTCTTCCTTGTCTTGCGACTGGAATATTCATCTTTATAATCATTATTCTAGTTATATTTTCTTAGGGCCAATAGGACCCCAACACTCACCTATGGCTCGTCCTGTGCCACATCAACCTGAAATCTCCATTAATGCAACCTTGCTTTGAAAATCTTGAAATATTTTCACTACTTGTTCGGTTTCTTGTTGCACTTCTGCTTCTATCGTTTCAAGTTTTCCACAAATTTGGAACTGATGTTTTACAAAGTTGTTAGTCCCATCGATCGCAAGTCTTGTCGCACCTTTTCATGTACAGGTTGAATGATACCTGTAACTTTCTCTGCCTCCGCTTGAAGTTCCGCAACCCGGTTGGTTCTTTTTTGTTGATGCGTTCATAGTTTTTCTACTTGCAGCTATATTTTATTCAAATTAGAAGCCTTGATAATCTTTTTGGTTTTTGGAGACATCTTTAGATTGTTATTCAATTTATTGAAGTCTACCTCAGCAGTATGCAACTGCTCTGTTACTTGTTACAACTCTTCATCATCGATCAAATCTTCGCATGATTGAGAAATTGGCTCGACTGCTTTGGCACAAAGTGCCTCTGCCTATTCGATATACATCGTAGCCTCAGTTGGTTCTTTTATACGCTGTTCTAGTACCTCTAGAGGAGTACTGGGCATCACTTATGATTCCAACTCCGTGACTCTCTTGCGTAAGTTCTTGGAGATCTCACCTAGTATGAAGACTTTTTCCTCTAAAACCATTTATGGTGTGATTCCTTCAGCCATGAAATTTCTACAGGTGAGTGTAACACTTGTGTCGAGTTGGTGCATGTCCTCCTTCCAGCTCTTAGCTTATTTTTCTATGGTCTGGACTATATTCTTAAGTTTCTTGACAATTTTGTGAGATGACTTTACCTCATTAACCAACGCACGCTCTTTGGTTTTCATTTTTTTTATTGTAGGATGTTGAATAACATGCACTTCATACATCGGTAGCGTAGAGAAATCCATGGTGACATGACTAAGATCCTTCACCATTTTATTTATCTCTAGTGTTCCCAAGTCAATTTCTTGACCTAGTACTTGAATTTTTATTGGTGGATTCGTCAATGATGCCTCTATGGGTCGCTCTTTAGATGGGCCATCTTGGTCCAGCGAAACAATCAAGTATGGAATTTGGTCAACCGCCACTCTTACTTCTTTGAATACAGTATAAAGTGTCTACAGTAAGTCAGTTATGATGCTTGTCAATTCTGTATGTCGCTCATCCATTTTTCACTAGCTTGCATTTGCTACCTCCTCCATCTTATTATATATTAGATTGTAGTCATCATTGGTAAGACAGACTACGCCAGATGATGGGTCGACCTTCCTCTTCTTGTGGCCTTTTTTCATACTTCTCTAAATGCTTTCTCTTATCCTGCAACTCTAGATCCGTTGGAGTCACGTCGGATTCATCTTGACTATGAGGGGGAGAGCTTCGTGGGGTGTCTTATATAGGTGGATCCCCCCCTTGATCTCCATTATTATTCATCGATGGGTCATTGTTGGGGGAGCTAGTTGGTGAGCCGACTAAGTCGATTAGCCGACTAATTAGAGATTAGGTCGGCCGCATAAGGTCGTGTCGGTTGACTGAATCGACATGTAGTTATATGTAAATGTTTGTAAATCATATATATTAGGCTATTGAGCCAAATGAGAGCTTGGTTCAGTTCTGTGTTTGTATGGACCCTCATAATATAGTATAATCCGTTATTCTACATCTATGTTCTTGTCTCTTGTCTCTGTTATGTATGTATGCTTTAATGTGTATCATTGGTAACCCTCTGTGATATGTGAGATTACAACATTGGTTCCATTGCTGGTAGTACATAACTGAGATGAATATAAGTAGATGATATCAAAAAATGAGATTAAGAACTAATGGGAGTGTAAGATAGCAAATTATTTGCAGAATTACGCAAGGAGAAACATATGAACAACTGCTCAGGCGAAGGAGAGATTCTTCATTGAAACTCATGAGAAGTTCATAGAATTGGTACCCCGGCTTTTGAAAAAACTTCTGGATGAAAAATCCGGAAGCGACTAAGGACCAAGAGTTTCTAGAGAAACTGATTCGAGGGGGAAGAAAAACCTGTCGGAGTGGTGTGAAAAGATCATCGATGAATTCTGCGAGGAGCAAGCTATAGAAGAAAGAACTTCGGTGGAAACCATTCAGAAGAAATTCTATACAAACCTTACCGAGCAGTTCTTGTGCTCCCTACTGACCCTACTATTCAAATTCCTGATAGAAAAAGGAGTGGGTCATATTATCGAACCTCATCTGTCACTACATGAACCACCACCAAATTCTAGCTGGGCGGAGAAACAGAAAAAGTGGGAGAAATTTATTGCCGAAAGGGAGTGAGAATATTTCCAAAGCAAGTAAACAGAATTATCTGAGCTTTCTAAAGCATCGGGTAGGCAATGGGGGGGTATATGGTCGTATGTTGGGGTAAAGTGAAGATGATTCTAGTTGACTAAAAGGAGATACCATCACCAGCAATGAAAATTCAACCTAAAAAGGAAATTGAATATACAGTGACACACAAAGGTACGACAGATTTACAGAGAATAGAGAGAGAGAAGAGGCTGAAAAGAAGGGAAGAAAGAAGAGAAAGGGCTATAGCACTGCAAAGAGGAATGAATAATAGGGTGACAAACCAGGAAAGAAATCCGCCAGAGTCAGGTCATGACTAACAGGAAGAAGGCGTGGATGAAGAGGCATCACCCATGGAAGAATACTTGTGGATCGAGCAGTGTGAAGCTCTCCAAATCGAAGTTCTCCAAGAGATAAGACCTCTGTCTCCAATGAATTTGAGAACCAGGATGCAAGCCATTATTGAAGAAGACCTAAGACTAAGAGCGGGTGAGTTTGCTATGTGGAGCCGACTAGATGGCGAGGTAAATGATGATAATCATCTAGTGATCTGTCGACTGGAGGAAGGAAACTGGGTCACGCTTCAGGCGTACCCTTCCAACCGAAGTATCCACTTACTTTACCCAACACATGAAGGAGCACCCCCTGCCAAATACAGCTTTGGAAAATACAAAACAGTCGGACCTGTAGATAGATAATTGCAGTTGGACATCGACAGGAGAATTCGACCCAAACCGATTGCTTGTCGGAGAAGAAACGACAAAAAAAAGATAGACGGGAACTAAAGTTCAGTCAACAACAACTCTGCATAAAGAGACAAGCAAAACATCCCACTACCCCCACCACTGCCACCTCCTGGAGGATATAGCGATAGCGAGTCCGACATGGGTCACGAATCAACACATATCCCTCTATACGAGGGTGATGAAGATCCTAGACAAAATTGGTTCCTCTATGAGTCGACATGGGAGGCAAATCAGGTTACAGCTAAAGATCGACAGATGGCATAGTTTGCTGGTGCTTTGAGGAAAAGATCACTAACGTGGTACATGACCTTTACTGAGAGAACCCCTCAAGCATCTAAAGTAGAAATTAAAGCGCAATTCTTGTCGTTCTTTACAAATCCAGATGCAAAACATCTAGCAGCTAAAAAGTTGAAAACAACATCACAAAATCCAGCAGAGTCTGTTCGAGAGTATGACAAACATTGGAAATACCTCCTTAGCCAATTGGATTATGTAATTAATGAACAACTATTAATTTAGTGGTTTCTTGTAGGTCTATCATAGAAAATTCAATGGCACATAAGCTTGGAGATGTTTAAAACGTATGAAGATGTGCTTACTAAAGCTCTGCAAGTGGAGATGGATGAAGATTTTCCATCATATCCCACGGATACTAGACTGGAAGAATAGCTTGAAATCATGCAGAAATCATTGAAAGAGCTGAACCTTAAGAATTAGAATGTCTGGTGCACAAAATGCTCAACAGTCGGACACACAAAAGATAACTGTCGACAAGACATTAGTCAAGAGGACGTTTGATTTGTTCAGACAAAGTGCTTCTGCGACATCTGCCAAGAACATGGAGAACACACAACGAAAGATTGCCCGTATAACATGAAAAATGACAAAGCATCTTGGTGTGTAATCTATGAAGTAAAAAGTCATGCCACGATCGACTGCCACCTAAACTTAAAGAATCAACAAAACTACCAAGCAGTCTACCAGACAAACGTAGTTGTGTAGAACAACGATGACAACCAGGGAAGCAATGCTCAAAATGAACAGAATAATCAAAGATATGAAGGCTGTCGATATGAGTGCCGATTCGACAACCGTCGGGGAGGATATGGAGGTCGAGGTCGATTCTTTGGGAATCACGAAAACCAACCACGTCATCCCATCCAGTGTTTCACATGTTATAAAGAAGGTCATCGATATGCAGACTGCCCATACAAGGACAAAACCAATTTTAAATTTTGTACTAGCTATGGAGTCAGGGATCACTCATTAGAGGATTGCCCTACTATGCTTGATAAAATCAATAAAAAGAAAAATGTTAATGTTCGGTCATGCATTCAAAAACATGATGTAATCAATACAAAGAATCTGCATATAGTAACTCGACAAGGGACAAAAATTGGGAGTGATAATATACGCATAAGCAAAATAAAAGAAAAGAACAATTATCCTAACCCAACTAAACAAAAACAATTGTATAAAGACACAACGAATATATTTAAAGAATTTGCTCGACAAGAAGAAGCTGATGATAGTCGACGAAGCACAGGTAAGGAATTAATACATTTAGTACAAGAGGACAAAGTGGTATCTCAATTCATTGATTTATTGTATAATATGAAACACAACAATAATACAGAAAAACAAACAAGAAACATCTGCAGTGTAAAACAGAAGGACAAAAGTGATGCCGACCCACTTCTCGACCTAGAAATTGAAGGATACCATGTCCGACAAGTTGTACTCGACTTCAGCCACAAGTAAACATTATGACTCGTGACACTTGGGAACAATTGGGTAGACATCGACCATACGAGTTAGGAATATACCTGAAATTAGCCGATCAAGTTTTGATCGAACCTATCGGAGTTTGAAGAAATGTTGACATGACAATAAAAGGAATATCGACCAAAGTCGACTTTGAAATTATTGACCCTAAGGAAGGATCCAATTCCTTCCCATCGTTAGTAGGTTGACCTTGGGGAAGAAAAATGAAAGCATCGATATCTTTAGAGAAAGAAAGGATAAAACTAAAAGGGAATGGAAAAAAATTCATAGTACCTATCCATCCATCCCAAGGAGAACCTTGGATAGAACCTATTGATGAAGAAGTTGACATCCGACAATTATATCAAATACAACATAATGAAGACTATACAGAACCCAATGTCTATGGGGAAATTCACTTAGGAAATCAAGATTCAGTAGGATACAACTCAGATGCAGAATTATATGATTGGGAAGTCAAAAACTACAAAACAAAAGCAGGAGGTTGTTGGACCATTCAAATAATGTAGAAGAAACCAGTCCAATGTTTCTTGGTTTCCATCATCCCAAAAATATTTGAAAAGAAAAGTAGGGAATACCCTACCCTAAAACCAACAAATGTAAGTATCAAACAATTCCCAAGATACAAAGAAAGAGAACCACCAGTTATGCATATAGAACAAGTATCCAAAAACATTGGTGAACATGGCTGACTAGAAAGCTTAGTAGAAACCTTCACAGGACAAGCTGCTAGATGGTGGGATACCTATCAATCAAGATTGCAGACATGGACAACAACTTCGACTTACTTTGTAGAAAGATTCAGAGGAAAAGGGCTAACTAATCAAGCCCAAATACCTATGTTCATCCAAGGGCAGGACCCAGAAGAGCACATAAGAACATGCAAAAAAGAGTGGAAAAGACTTGGGTATAAGGATGAACGTACATGGCCACACCTGTTTCCATCGACACTATCCGACTTACCAAAAAAATGGTACAAAATGGAAGAAACACGGGGTGAAACATTCTTATGGCATGAACTTAGAGAGAACTTTATCAAAGACTTTAGCTTTATACCACAAAACGAAAAGTTAGTCAAAACTGCAAAACAAATCAAGGCGTTTATAGAGCCGATTGGGAGCAACACTCTAACACAAAATTATGACCGACCGACAATAACATGCAATAAAATACAAACCAAGACAACACCACAGTCAACAAGACTACAAATGGAAAATGAAAATCTGGAAGGGAAAAGCTTTCGATGGAAATCATACCATTCAGAAACAACAAAACCAATTCACACAGTACTTAAAGTCGAGACAGCCGACAAAGAAGATACTGACCGAATGACTACAACAGACTTTCCTGCTACATTTTCACAGTTTAAAGAAGGGAGCCAACCAATCAATGAAGCCAAAGCACAAGAATGGTTATATGATAAAGTGAAAAATAAAGAATTCGACATCTCAAATTATGATCGACCAAAAACGGCAAAAATTGGAGATTACTGGAGTGAAGAACAAACAACTGAAATAGTAAACTTACTAAAAGAATTTGTAGGATGTATTCGCTAGAGACTGCAAAGATCTTAAAGGTCTAGTCCATGAAATGGGTGAAATGAAGATCGACATCAAACCTGATGTCCGACCTGTAAAGAAGAGGCCATATAAATTAGCCCATAAATACAAGGAGATAGTCAAGAAAGAGATTGATAATATGCTTGCTGCAGGAATTATCTACCCTATTGACTAATCGGAATGGGAAAGTCCAATGGTCATTCAACCAAAGAAACATGACTCGACAAAGTTAATGATTTGTGTCGACTTCAGAGAATTAAACAAAGTCACCTTAACAGACCCATTTCCAACACCTTATGCAGATGAAATCCTAAATGAAGTCGCAGGACATGAATGCTACTCATTTACAGACGGATTCTCAGGTTACAACCAAGTACCAATAGCCAAATAAGACCAGAAAAAGATAACATTTGTATGTGAATTTGGCTCATTTGCTTACAGAGTTATGCCTTTTGGACTAAAGAACGCACCTGTAGTATTTTCGAGAATTGTGGTCAAAAAATTTCAAGAATATATTTACAAAACAATGGCAGTATATTTCGATGATTGGACAATATACTCTGTGCTGAAAGATCACTGCAAATGGCTAAGGCTCATGTTGGAATGATGCCGACAAATCCAGCTATATCTGAACATAAGGAAATGCATATTTATAACCCCTATAGGGATACTATTAGGACACATTGTATGCAAAGAAGGCATCAAGGTCGACTTCGCAAAAAAAAAAAATATCCTCGACTTAAAACCACCAGTGAACCCAAAACAATTCAGGGTACTACTTGGTCATACAAGATATTACAGGAAATTCATAAGATACTATTTAGATATGACTTATCTATTGGAAGAACTATTAAGAGAAGATCAGGAGTTCGACTGGACAGATGAATGTAACATATCATTTGAAACACTAAAAAGGAAGCTAGTCGAAGCACCCATTCTAAGGTTCCCGAATTGGTCGACCAAATTTCACGTACACATCGATGCATCAGGCTTAGCAATAGGAGCAATCTTAACACAACCAGGAGACGACGGAATGGACTACCCCATAGTTTACAGTAGCAGAAAATTAAATAAAGTAGAAAGGAACTATTCGACATCAAAGAGAAAAGCATTAGGAATGGTCTTTGCACTACAGAAGTATCGACATTACCTACTAGCCAACCCTTTCATCTTTTATACTGACCACCAAGCATTAAAATACCTTGTCAATAAACCCTTACACCATGGGAGAATTTGTTGATGGCTACTTCTATTCCAAGAATTTTAATTTGAAGTCATTGTTAGACCAAGAAAATTAAATGTAAGACTCGACCACTTGTCACGAATCAACACAGGAGAGGAACCGACAGGATTTGAAGACGACTTACTAGATGCACATTTATTTCAAATAGAAGCAGTTCCAGCAGAATTAGAGGAAATAGCTCAATTCTTAGAAAATGGACAAGCACCAGAGGGCATGAGCACGAAGAAGAAACAAATCTTAGCCATGAAAGATGCACCATATACTCTCATAAATGGATTTTTATATAAAATGGGCCTGGATGACATCCTCAGAAGATGCGTATTAGAACATGAAAGAGATAATATCATGTATGAAGCACTCTATGGACCGGCGGGAGAACATTTTCAAGAAGAAACAATTGCCAAGAAAATCCAACTGTCAAGGCTATGGTGGCCGACACTATACAAAGATTGTAAAAATTTTGTGAGCCAATGCGACAGATGTCAACAACTGGGTCGACCCCTGCCTAGTAGAAAAATTCCCTTGATATCAGTAAACCCAAGTTTGACATTTGAAATTTGGGCCATCAACTTCATAGGACCATTCCCCATACCACAAAAAGAACAGGTGCAAGGTACATAATAACTGCAGTAGAATATGTAACCAAGTGGGCAGAAGCAGAACCAGTCGACACATGTTCCAGTGAGATAGCTGCTAAATTTATGTATGAAAATATAATTAGTAGATTTGGATGTCCAATAACCCTAATCAGTGACCAAGGTTCACACTTTATTAATAAAACCATCAAAGCACTAACAGACCAGTTCAAAATTGACCACCGACGTAGTACATCTTATCACCCCCAGTCGAATGGAGCAATCGAGGTAGTTAACAAAACATTAACAAAGGGCCTAACTAAAATCTTTAGTACTGATTAGGATGATTGGGATGAAAAGATACTCGTAGTAGGGCTTAGAGAACAACATACAAGTGTTCGACCGACCAAACACCGTTTCGACTAGTCTATGGACAAGAAGTAGTTGTTCACTACATTTTCGACAACAAACACCTATCATAGCAGATATTTTACATGTCGATGTCAAACAAGGCAGGAAGGACTGACTGATGCAATTAATCAAGCTAGAAGAGCACCGAATGATTGCTCTACAACACCAAGAAATCCAAAAACAACAGCAGAAGGCTTGGCACAATCACAATATAAAAAACAAGAATCTGTCGATAGGGGACCTCGCCTTACTATACAATAGTCGAGTAAAAGGAAAACCCAAAAAGTTACACATAGAAATAATGGGACCTTACGTTGTCGAAGAAATTCATACCAACGGATCAGTCCGACTAAGGACGTTACAAGGCATAGTATTTCAGAAACTTGTTAATGGTGCTCGACTAAAATGGTACAAAAATTAAAACAAGTTAAAAAAAAACATAAATATAATGACCATAACTGCCAGACAAAAACTATAAAAATATTAAAAGTTTAAAAACAACAAAACAGAACCAACACCCATAACCCAGGATGACAGGAAACCAGCACTTCAACAATCGACATCAAACCCTTCGCCATACCACCATCGACCGCTCGCATGATCGACATCGACCAACGACCTCGAAGGTCAAATCAGGCCTTCATGACTATGGTTAGAAGGAGTGCCAAAATCAAATCACCATTAACGCAAACCCCAGAGACCGCGTTGGACCATCACTTCTACCATTAATACATCCATCGAAAAAAACGTCAACCGCTCCACCTATAAATATCAGACCAGAAAAAGATCATTTACAGTATTTTGAAGAGATAGAGCAATTCAACAATCAAAAAATTGAGAATCGAGAAACTATAAAGAAAGTCAACCAAGAAACCGACAATATGGGACCGAAACAAACCAGAGCTGTAGTTGCAAAGACAAAGGAACTGCAATCTGCTGAAACCCCATTAATGAGGAGGTTAAGAAACATCAAGAATGCCAAGGTACAAGAAACCTCATGGGCAAAAATGTGGACTGAAATCAAGGAATGGGCCTATGTCGACAAGAAACCGACACAAGCAGCAGAGAAGATAAACTGCAACTCCATTATGAACTACATGAACACACTGTTCATGGTGAGTTTTGGAGGAACGAAAGAAACAACAGTAAAATTCATCATCAGCTGGTACCACAATGGGAAATTTTACCTCGACAGAACAATCGAAATCTCTGGCGATGTCATATACAAACTGACTGGTCTCTCCAACCAAGGCGACCCAGTCCCTGTCGGTATAAAAGAAGGACTGGTAGAATGATTAACTGGAACGCCATCTGGGAAGAATTCAAAAGGGCTAATGATTAGTCAGATACAAGCTCGGACACCACAAATCGTGGCCAAAATCATAGCAATAGGGCTCACACCTACAGGTCGAGGGAGCGACCTGAAGCTGGATATGCTAGAAGCAGTAGACATAATAGCAGAAACAAGAAAAGTATACAGATGGGCTCAGTATGTCACCGACATGCTCAAAACTATCTGTGAGAAATGCCAGGAGTTGGGCGAGATCATAAAGTTCCCGTCTCTGATAATCTAGATAGTAATGTACCACTTGTGCCCAGCCAGGGAGAAGTAGTTCCAAGAGCCAACAAAATTCCACATGTGGAGGTTCAAGCCATTTGCATAGACTGGAACACTGAAAGAACTAGCAAATGGAAAAGTACTGTTGGAAAACTGGTTCCAACACCTAAAAATCTAGACGACCAGATGGAGGGTGCCTTAGAACATCCGACGAAGGGTACCGAAAACAACACACATCCAACTAGAACTATTACCGAAAACAACACACATCCGAAGTCTATAGTTTGGTATATGCAGGGAGCAAAAGCAAAAGCAAAGCCTCTTAACTATTACCCAACAGTCGAAGAGATCTTATGTGAGCTAGCTCGACAATTCGACACAAAGTTATCCATACCAGCAAAGGCCAAGGAAGTAAGCCTAGAAATTGAAGAACCACTGACAGACCAGGAGAAGGAAGAGGACTATGAACTTCGACTACACATCAGCACCTTCGTGTCAGAAGAAACATCAACAGAGGACACCAATAGACTACAAATAACAATCATACCACCAACGATCCAAAGGGGAAGTACACTGACAAAGCAGTAGGTAACCAAACCAGTTGAAGAAAGTATCAATCCAGTTCAACAGCAGGAGGGAGGGGAAGAACTAGAGGAAGACATTGAATCCAACAATCCTGAATATGCCATAACCAAAGACAAAATAAAAAAGCTAGCAAAGGAAATAGCAGCCGAAATAAAAAAGGAAACTAAGACAAAAGGGAAGGGGAAGCGCAAGTTGATCCTTTCAAAATCAGAAGATGAAGAAGAACTAGTAGCTACCACCATCAACATCATAGAAGACACTGTAGTGAACAAAGTTTCAGTCAAGACACAGTTCAAATGCTTTGTCGAGTCAGGAGCATAGCAAGGTCTGCCGAAAAAGGTAAAAAGTACAAACACTTCAATGACTGAAAATGTTGTCGATTTAGTTTCTACACCTCCACCCCCATCTCCGACCCAGATCACACATGAAGAAATTCCACAGCTACCCACCATAAGCCCAGTCGACATATGCAAAAATGCTATGCCAGAAACCTTGAAAGAGAGGTTCGACTAGGACTGTGATTTCCAGGCATACATTGAGAAATTGCCTAAAATACTCACCTCTGTCCAGAAGATCACCACCAAATGTCCTCTGATCAAAGCTAGTGGATCAAGGCAGCTCATTCCTCCACAACCTGGAAAAATACCCCAGAAGCCAAGGTCTATGGGAATTATAAAGTTGACATTCGTGAGGAACCCCAACAAGACATCTCAAGTTGTCGCAAGTCGAACCTCATCCTTTATCCTTACTGACATCCCACACCCTCCATTAGCTAATGAGCCAGCAAGATATGTGGAAGAAGAGAACCTAGAAGAAATCAACTGGTTATTGACAACCTATTCTCTGACGACCCAGAGGATTCACCACCACAAGTCGAGGACCCAACACCAACTGACCATATCCCTACCACACTAATTACACTCGACCATTCACCATCTCCACCATCATTTCCCAATCCAGAACCTGCACCTGAACCCTCTGCACCTAAACCCTCTGCACAAAATCCCCCAGAAACACATCCAGTTGCAGAACTCACCCAAGAAATCTAACCAAAAGTTACTTCGATCGTTGCAGATCAGTAACCAGAAAACCCAACACAAGAAAATCAACCACAGGGGAGTCTACCCCTTGCAGATGCACAGGCACAACAGTAGGCAGAACAACATAAACACAAGAGGAAACGAGACAGAAAGAAGAAGGACCACCAAAAAGAGTCACGGTCGACAATGGTCCACATTAGCCAACTTGGGTCGACCACTGCAGTCGACGCAACCAAGCTAAAAGACAGAGAGTTAGGACAACTCTTACAAACTCTGGCCACTAAAGCAAAAGCAAGAAGCTAGATTAGACGCAAGGAGCTCGACGACACTAAGAAGGAACAAGTCGAATTCTTGTTAAAATGCAGAAACTTAGCATAATCTATAATACCAGGACTGATGGAAGTCGACACCAACAAGCCACTTGAAAAGGCATATCAACTGTTTGAGAGTGTGGTGTCGACCCTACAAGTACATATGCAAAATACAAAAGAAGAGCAAAAATAAGAGACATCTAGATTATTGATGAAACATTACACAACATTCTCAGAAGCTTACAAAGTGCTACAAGACCACATGGAAGAGTCTGTCATTACAGAAGAGGTACTCTGGGACTGGCCTACCTATTACAGGCAAGTATTTCAATAGACCCGATAGAATCGAGAACAGATTCAAGCATTGGAAAAGAGAAAGAGCACTGAAGAAGCACTGAGAAATACAATATAAGATCAAATCGTGCTGGAGATAACCAAACTGTAGAGACTCAAAAGACAAGCACACCAGTGGGTGTAGCAAGCACTCCCAAGCTTGGAGAAATCAGATACCATATGCCCGCAGATGAAAATACTACTGGAGACAGTAGAAGAAAAATACCAGTTCATGGGAACTGACCTAGAAAGAATAACAGACCTTTCCATTCAAGAGAAGATGTCAACTTTATCAAGCATTACAGCACTGACCATCGACATCCAGAAAGTACTTCAAAGTTAGACATAATTTCAACATCAACTGGCCGTTACAGCAGAAGCAATCGTTGAAGTATGCATATTGAAGCGACCAACCATCCAACTGCATAGCCCATGAAAAACAAATAATAAAATAACTATCTCAGACCATAAAAATTTTGAGTACCTCCCATGTTTCTTCGGGATGAAGAAAGATTTTGTTCCTGGGGGAGATGTTGGAGGAACTAGTCGGTGAGTCGAATAAGTCGATTAGCCGACTAATTAGAGATTAGGTTGGCCGCATAAGGTCATGTCAGTTGACCGAATCGACAAGTAGTTATATGTAACTGTTCGTAAATCATATATATTAGGCTATTGAGCCAGATGAGAACTTGATTCACTTCTATGTTTGTATGGACCCTCATAATATAATATAATCTGTTATTCTACATCTATGTTCTTGTCTCTTGTCTCTGTTATATCTTTATGCTTTAATGTGTATCATTGGTAACCCTCTGTGATCTATGAGATTACAATAGTCATCCTGTCATGGCTCATATTCTGCAGATATTCGATCCTCTGCGATAGGAACTTTCTACTTTGTAGGACAGTCCTGAATAATTACATCAATTTCAGTAGCAAACAACTGAAACTATGTGGCCAAACTATTGTTGTGGCTCCAAAAAGATGTGATGGGTCCTGATCGAAAATATTATAACATTTCAAAACTATTTGACGGTTTACTTGGTGATTCTGGCCCGCTTCCTAATATAATACCGAAGTGCCTCTCCTTGTAAAAAGAACTTACGATTATTATCTCTATCGCTGATGTTTCTCTTTGTCAAACTAGAGATTCTAGTACCGATATCCTTGGCATGGGACTGGAACATATACCCCTTGGTAGTTTGGTGGTTCTACCCATGTGCCAAAATAAATCAAAATTAATAACCAAGAATAGTGAAAGTAGTTACCCTTTACTTGCACTTCCTTTGCATATGCTAACAACTCATTTAGTATATAGGCTAACCAATTGAGATGGATACTCTTGGTGCACTACTCTGCCGTAGCAATTATTCTGGCGGTACATTGGTTTGGTCGCATATCTCAGATCATCTTACTGGATAGAAGCTTAGTTGCGAACCGGACATCAGTATTGTTGATGGAGGAGATGGAAAAGCCTCTTTTATCCCTTGTCAACTCATACGTCTCCTTCATTTTGTTCGTCAAGGCTATATCTTGGTATTTCCCTATGAATAATAGTGTTGGGTCGACTCATGCAAGAGGGAGTCCTATGACCGATGCTATCATCTTGACATCCATTGAAATTTTCTTGTTGATCCATAGACATCCGCCATGGAAACATACCAATAAATACTTTACATAGGCAATTACTTTTGTTGTGCGACCGAAATGCGACATGTGCATTAGCGACAACATACTTGATTTATCCAATCCTCATGCCCATTCCATCGAAACTACATGAATGGGTCCATCCTTATTTTCACGAACAATAGTCATGTATCTGTCCATTGCCAATTCTAAGGATTTGCATAGGATGTGGTTGACGAAACCCATTTTCTGCAGATTGGGGATGACATTTGTCGTTACCCAAACTCCTTTTGGTATCGATGGTGTAACAATGGATACCTGGAATTTTACCAATTCTGACCTTAGGTGCATTTACTAGCTTTGGCGGGACATAATCTGACAACATGGATGCAAATCCTATTGCTTCATCATCTGGTGGAGGTGTTGTTTCCTTTGTGCATCTGGTTCCATGACCAAACAGTTTCTTTCTTGATGGGCCGGGTGGGTCTAGTTGTAACAGAACTTCTCGAATCAATGGTGGTTCTGCAACTTTTTCTATAGCCCTGGGTGACCTGTTGCAGCTGCAACTGTTCTCCCCAAAGTTTTAAACTTTGGGGCCCCTCCTCATCATTTAGAATTGCGTTGGTTCCGTTTAATCCATAAATGTCTCGTTCTGACTTTGGTTGATTCTGAAGATGAATTTGCGACTTGTTTTTAGAGAATTCTTATGTTAAGATTTTGTTGTGGGTCACGGGATTGAATTTGGATTGCTAGTTTGAGACTCGTCAGATAAATTGCCCTTTGAACGAACCATTGTCTCTGAGGTGAAACAGTTTGACCTTTGCTGATTTTAAGTTTTCTAAACACTTAAGTTTTCTTATGATCGTGCATCATTTTTATGTGAAATCGGAGGTTGATAGCCTTTTCCCGTCCGCCGTTGCAGCTCCCAATCCAATTTGCCATCCGAAGTGGGAATTGCCCCGACTGCAGATGTGCGTTAACTTTTCCGTCACATGTCCGAAGCCTTCTCTCTTCCGCTGTTGTGGCTGGGAAAGCCTTTTACCTTCCGATGTCTAAACCTGGCCAACTTCCGATCTAAAGTTTCCCACCCGCATCGCGTGTCTTCAGCCTCCCCTTCCGCCGTTGCGGCTCTCAAAGTCATTGAGCTTCCGAAAGGGAAAGTTGTATGATTTCTGATTCAAGGTTTTCCCACCCACCGTCGAGTACTTGTAGCCTTTCCTCTTCCACCGTTGTGGCTGGTCGAAGCCTTTGACTTCCGACGTTAGTATCCTTCCGACTTCCACTGTGGTGCAATGGGCCCTTTTCTTGTGGAATAGTCGCTCAATCGGTAGAATTTGATGCTGTGTTTTGAAACGCCTTTCCAATGAATGATGCTTCTCGATTGGTTGCGAGTTGGTTCGGGAGATCGGTCAAACTACCATGGCGTGGAGGAAGATGAACAGTTTGGTAGAAGCAAGGCCGAAACTAGCCAGATCACAGGAAAAGGACAAAATGAACGGTGATAGGGGAGCAGCTCTAAAAATTTCGGCAGTTATTCAGCTAGTCGCGAGCATGCGAGATAGAGGAATATAAAGTGTTAAGGAACTGAAGGGTCAACCGTTTGGGGGGTAGCCCAAGCGGTCTGCAGTTGTAGTTTAAATATTTGAAAGTAGAATAGAGAAGGGGCTTTTTCCCTGAGAAAATTTGTAAACTCTTTTGCTTGTAAGAGGAACTACTTCGTTTTACAGTCAGAAAGTGCAACTTTTGCCTGCTGGAGAGAGAGAAATGTCGAATGTATCAATGCAACTAAATGAATAATGTTGAAGAGGAACTATTTCGTTTTCAGCTGTATTTCATTTACTGTGAGAGTATTTAATTTCCTGAACCTATGTTCTTGTTGAATGTTCTTCAGTATCTTTTGGGATGTTTTCCACTGTGAGTAATAAATGTTGTTCATAAAATAATCGGCTATCTGGTTGTTTAAATATCTGTAATTGTTCGTGTGTCTTGAAAGAAGTGTCAGCTAACTGTAACTCTTCATAATGCATGTACACAATGTATTACTCACTTACAAATGACGATCCCGCTCCTTAGGGATAGTTTAGGTAGTTAGTTTTTTTTCTTGTTGTATGTGATTTAGATGCTAGTGAGTCTAAGACGAGAGGTAAGAACCTGCGCATCACATTGTGACTGCTCCTTGTATCTTATCGCCCTTCATGGTTAATTAGGCACTTGCATATCATACACTAAGTCGAAAATACCAAAAATACACAGTGGACCGGGCCGCAACTGGTAAAACCTTGTTCTGTTACTTTGACCTACGGTAGCCGGACCGCAAACCGGACGGATTCCCTATACCAAACAGTCAACGGGCTAGTTGGGAACGTTGATTGGGGAGAATCCCTACTATTGTCGCCTGCGAATTTTAGGGCCTCAACATTTTTGGTGCTAGAAGGAGGGCCGCCAGTGTATGGCTGGACGAGGAAACCCGTTTTCCCGAGAATATTCCACCGGTCACAGTTCTGAAAGCAGTGGGTTCCATAATCCAATTCCAGAAGAAAGAGAACATCTATATTTTGTGGACAACGAAATTGTTAATGATCTAAGAAGACACACCAGGGCATATGTAAAAAAGATTGGGGGATTGCCAATCATCCCTGAACTGCCCAGAAGAGAGTATAAAAAGAAGGATCGTCCTGAAGCGGAAGGCTCAGTGTTGGTTGGAGACTGGGAAGAGCTTGTAGAAACAGCCTTACAGGAAGTTGTGCTACCTTTGAATCAAGAAGGCCCAAAAACCCCTCACTGTTCTCCTGCTCACACTCCAGTTGGTTCACCTCCTCATTCTCCTCTGGCGTAAACGCAAATCAACCACCTAACCCACCAAATCCACCACCTGTATGGAGAGCCAGATCACCATTAAACCTAACCCCTCCGTTACGTGATTTGCCTCAATCCTTTGAAAAGTTGCTGCCTAAGTTCGACCCCAATGAGAAGATACTAGTAGATGATCATTTGCAGAGTTTTTACTTGGCAATAGAGGGATTGAGGGCTGGGGAGCATGAAGATGTAGTCTGCAGACTGTTCCCACATACCCTTAAAGGAGCTGCAGCATCATGGTACTCTGGGTTGCTTGCTAACTCTATCCCTGATTGGGATACCTTGGAAAGAATTTTCAGAAGTAAGTATGCAACTCAGAAAACTCATGCAACTCTCATGAAAGGGCTGTGCGCGTTGAAGAAAGAAAGATTAGAAAAGGTGCACAGTTTCACTCAAAGGTTTGCAGCCTATCTCAATAATTTCTCTGAAAGGGATAGGCCTTCAGACAAAGTTCTGATTGAATATTATACTTCAGCTTTAGGCCTTGATCTGGCCATGTTTTCCAAAGGCAGGGCCAAGCCTACGTTGATGGAAACCTATGAAGAGGCTGAAGTAGTGGAAGCTGAAAGGGAGAGTATTGAAGAATATCCAGAGCAGTCAGGAGAAAAGGGTGCGAGAAGAAAAGCCTTATTGTTTACTAATCCTAAGGAAGAAAAGTCCCCAGATTTGGAAAATATGGCCAAAATGATGCAGAAGCTTTCCAATAAAATCATAGATATGGAGAAAGAAAAGGAAGCACAAAAGTTTTATAAGCCATATTATAAGAAAAGAGAGGATAAACACCAGTCTCAACCTCCTCCGCACAATAGTGCATCTATGAATTTAACAGAGGTGGGCTTGGACAATTTTTGTACTTTCCACCAACAGCCACACTCTGAAAAGAATTGTTCTCAATGGATTAATTCGATGACGTTGGTCATGAATCAACTGTTAGATTCTAGATTAATAGAAGAGGGAGAAGAAGAAAGAAAAGAGACTTCTACTTCCACTTCCACTAAAGAACAGGGAGAAGAAACCATGGCTTTGTGGAATTCTGTCTCGTTATTTGACGCTGAAGAAGAAAAGAATCAGGGATACAAGGATGTTGTGGAAACCAATGTAGCCACAAGGAGCCAAGGGACGGTTAAGGAAGACAGTCTTATACTCCCAAAGATTAAGAGGCTGCAGAGAAATGTTAAGAAGAGATTTCAAGACAAATCTTTGGCTGATAAAATTCCAGAGTTCACTATTACCAGCCAAAATCTTAGACAGAATGATACAACGGCCAAGCCAAATGAAGATAAGGAGAATGCTGATAGGCCTCATCCCACGGAACAGCAGATGGATTATGACATTGTGGAGGATTTAAAGAAGATAAAGGTGAATGTTCCACTATTCGAGATGTGCAAAGTGCCGCAGCAAAAAGAAAGGCTGTTGAGAGCCCTTGAAGCATCAGAGGAGAAGACACCCACTAACAATCAACCAGAAGAAGAAGAAGAGATTGGAGAGACCAGCAGTGGAGGTAAGTCCAAGCACAAGCATCCACCTTTCCTCCTTACTTTTGAAATCTTTAACTACAATGTATATAATTGCTTGGTAGATTCAGGGGCAACTGTTAATGTCATGCCGATATCTATCTGTAAAAGAATCAATGGGTAGCCTAAGCCATCCCCGTGGAGAGTAGTTCAGTTGGATAGGACAGATGTGAAGGTAATTGGTGAGATGGAAGATGTCCTAGTCTGTCTGGCTTCAAATGATAAAGTATTCCAGGTCATTAATATCATGGTGGCTGATATACCAGATGCGTATGGCCTTATCCTGAGCAGAGATTGGTCGGCCAAAATTAATGGATATTTCGCTTCTGATTGGTCACATCTGTGGTTGCCATACAAAGGAAGCCCGAATCAGATTAAGATTTTAAGAGAGCCTCATATGAAATATAACGTCACTCAGCTGGATGAGAAGAATGTACTAGTGGATTCTGTCTTGGGAAACTATTTTATTGAGCTAGAACCTGGGAATTATCAAGCGGAAGAAGACAACAACACATCTGACACCCAGCCTAATCTCCTTCGATTCTCACAGGCTGATGAGATTGACTGTAAAATAGTAGACTTAGCAGTAGGAGTAGATTTGTTTTCAGTAGTTAATGATTTTTGGACTTTATTTTTCGATGGCTCTAAGACATTAGAAGGGTCAGGGGCTGGCTGTGTCCTGATTGACCCACAAAAGATTAAACATTTCCTTTCATGTAGATTAGAGTTTGAGTGTACTAATAATACAGCTGAGTACGAAGCACTGGTGCAGGGACTAAAGAAGGCAATTGAATTAAAGGTAAGTAATCTAAAAGTTTTTGGGGATTCTGAAATTATTGTGAAACAAATCCGGAATCAGATACATTGTGTTTCTCCTCACTTAAAGGCTTACCAAAACGAGGTATGGGATTTGCTGAAATATTTTAATGCATTTAACATTATTTCAATTCCACGAATTAAAAACACAGCTGCTGATCTGTTGGCCACATCAGCCGCTAGACTCGTACCCACTAATAATCGATGCTCAGTTGAACTGCTTTTCAGGGCCTCTGTACCTGATATGATTACGAACCTACGAGTGTTCGATGATGACCAGCAGATCATAGAATGTTTAACGAATGATGAAGTGTTTAAAGGAGCGATCATAGACGACGAAGAGCATCAGGCTGAGATGAAATACGATAATTTCATTCCTAAAGGAGTCAGAACATTGGAAAAAATGTTCGATTTAAATGAAAAATTCAGAAGACCTCCCAACGTGAAAACCCACAGCTCATCTCTGTAGTTTGAGTTGATTAATTTAGGGACTGAGACGAATCCCAAATTTGTAAATCTCGGCAAGTGTTGTTCGCCTGCAGAAAGAGATAGATTCATCAATATGTTTAAACAATATAAAGATGTTTTCACATGGAGGTACGAAGATTTGAAAACATACGACACCAGCATCATCAAGCATGTCGTTCCCATCAAAGCAGGTGTTAAGCCATATCAACAACCATTAAGGAAAATGCATCCAAAATTGGAGCCGCTGATTCAAAGTGAAGTAAAGAAATTATTGGATGCTAGAATCATCTTCAAAGTCAGACACTCTGAGTGGGTATCAAATTTGGTACCTGTAAGAAAAAAGTCGGGAGAAATTAGGCTCTGTGTGGATTTTAGGAACTTGAATCGCATTTCCGATAAGGATAACTACCCTGTGCCGCCCATGGAGCAATTGCTGCAAATGGTCTCTGGTTTTGAATTGTTTTCATTATTAGACGGTTTCTCTGGCTACAATCAAGTATTGGTAGCCGAAGAAGATATATTGAAGACAACGTTCAGAACCAAATGGGGAACCTTTGCCTACAGAAGAATGCCCTTTGGGCTGATAAATGCTGGAGCAACGTTTCAAAGGGCTATCGACATAGATTTCCGCGGATTTATTGGCCGAAGTGCTGTGGTATACCTTGATGACATTACAATATTCTCGAAGAAAAGAGAAGATGTTTCACTTAAAGCAAATTTTCGAACGCTGTCGTAAGTATGGCATTTCACTCAATCCTAAAAAGTGTGTATTCGCTGTCACGGAAGGAAAATTGTTGGGCCACATAGTTTCAAAGCAAGGGATCTCCATTGATCCGGAAAGAATTAAGGCTATTGAACAAATCCCCTTGCCCCATAATAAAAATGGGATGCAATCCTTCATGGGAACCATAAATTTCGTACGAAGGTTTGTGCCTGATTTCGCCCAGACTGTTAAGCTGCTGCAGTAGATGGTCAAGCAGAATGCACAATTCAAGTGGATTGAACTTGAGAAGAATGCTTTCAACAAAATTAAAACTGCTGTTGCGCATGCACCCTCCTTGAAAAGCCCAGACTTTGACAAAGACTTTATTCTGTATACATTTGCATCCGATGATTCACTGGCAGCCGTGCTCACCCAAAAAGAAGAAGGTGGGGATGAATTCCCGATCTCCTTTATGAGTACTGGCCTACAAGGAGCCGAATTGAACTACCCAGCTGTTGATAAAAAAGCTTACGCAGTATTCAAAGCAGTAAAGCATTTCAGGGCTTATATATTAAAGAATCGAACCAAGGTAATAGTTCCTTACCCAGCCGTAAGATCTCTTCTTATACAGAAAGAGTTAGGAGAAAGAAGGGGTAACTGGGTAACAGCTCTTCAAGAGTACGACCTTGAATTCAAGCCAGCTTCTATAGTGAAAGGTCAAGGGTTGTGCAAACTAATGACCAAAAGTGGGAACAATGAAGAACAAGCCTGGGAGGACGAGGCCAAGTTACAGGTAATGGATGTATGTCCTTTATTTACAGCTCCCGAGTCTTGGTACATAGACCTTGTGCATTACTTGCAGGCAGGGTTGTTACCTGAACATTGGAATTCCAAGCAAAGAAGAGCACTACGTCTTAAGTCAGCATCTTATCAAATTGTGGAAGGGGTATTGTTCAGAAAGAATTATGATGGGGTTCTTCTCAGATGCCTAGAAAAGGAAGATGCGAAGAAAGTAATGACAGAGTTGCATGACGGGCCTGCTGGGGGACATTATTCAGGAGACACTACAGCCCACAAAATCCTCAGGGCAGGTTATTATTGGCCTACACTCTTCAAAGATGCACATGCACATGTCAGGAGATGTGACATCTGCCAAAGGTGTGGTGGGAGACAACCTAAAGCAGCAGCACCCCTAAAGCCTGTGATGATCACGAAACCATTCGAGCAATGGGGGTTGGATATTATTGGAGAAATAAAACCGAATTCTTCTCTCCAACACAAATACATTTTGACTACGATTGATTATTTCACTCGCTGGGTCGAAGCTGTCCCGCTGCGCAAGATTAATGAAGACAAGGTCATCAGCTTCCTGCAAGACCACATCATGACCAGGTTTGGAGTTCCAGTTTCGTTAGTCTTTGATAATGCTAAGTACTTTTCATCTATTAAATTGACTGCTTTTGCTCATGATAAAGGGATTAAATTGCATTATTCTGCTAATTACTATCCACAAGGAAATGGCCTGGCTGAATCCTCTAACAAAAATCTGATTAGAATCCTAAAGAAGACTGTAATAGAAAACCAAAGGAGTTGGCACTCAGCACTACCAAACGCCCTGTGGGCTGATAGAGTTACCCCCAAGTCTGCGATTGGAGTGTCTCCTTATACCCTTGTCTATGGAAAAGAAGCCATTCTTCCTCCCAACATCATGCTACCATCTTCCATACTAGGTCAAGAGTCTAGAGGGTCTGATGATGAAGTTTTACAGATAAGAATATATAATCTCCTGAAAGTAGAAGAGGCTAGATCTAAAGCCAAATAACGCTTTAAACAACAACAAGAGTCAGTTAAGAGATGGTTTGACAAGCATAAAGCTAGGACAAAAGACTTTGAAGTAGGAGACTTAGTCCTCAAATGGGACCACCCCCATGATGAGAAGGGAAAGCATACCAAATTCCAGCAGTTGTGCGTAGGCCCCTTTCAGATTGCTGCCAAGCTTGGTCCTTCTACTTATAAGTTGCAAGATCTGCAGGGGTGGGAGGAGAACCTGCCGGTAAATGGTTTGGTTCTCAAGCCTTATTTTTCCTGAGTTGTTTGATTTCTTCTATCTTGTGTATAAATAATCCATCTAGTAGTCTTTTGAGTCATGTTTTTCAGTTTGCTTTTTCTTGTTTTCAATAAAGGGGACGAACCTACGGTTGCATGGGGAACATCAGAATTTTTTGGGAGTGATAAACAATTTAGTGATCAGACTATGGGTTGCTGTTTATATTAAATATTTTCTTCTAGCTTAGTCATTTTCTCAAATAATTCTGTGTGCATTGAAGTCCTGCTAAATCCCTGTGTAATAAACCAGATTCAGAGAGTCTGGAACACTATGTTGGGGCTCCATCCACGTCACATTTAAATTGTTCTAAGGAGCGATAGCAGAGGACCCATGGAAAGGAGCAAGGTGAACAGTATATTAAATATAAATGATCCCATGCCAAGAAACGAATGCCAAAAGGCAGATAAGAATCCAAGAACTCCTATGAAAAGCATCATACATCAAAGCAGATGCTGAATCATAAGTACTAAATTGCCGAAAGATCCTCTCCGTCCATGAGCTTAAATTTGAAGTACACCACTCACACAAAAGGACACTATGGGATAGAGGATCCTGAAGTAAAATTCAGTAAGAAAGGCATGTAAGCAAACTCATATGAAAGGGACAAAAGTCCAAAAGCACAAGAAAAAGTGTTAAAATGGCATGGGAATGAGGAACAAATGAATATTTTTGTTTACCATATGCTACAATCCTGTGGTGTCCAAAGCTATTAGCCACTTGAAGACAAAGGTAATAATGAAACTCATCCTCTGGCCTCAGCATAGTGATCTGGACTTAACGATTCTGGTTTCCACTCTCCTTGATTGGACTGTCATCAATGATTAAGGGTACACACTTCTGTCATTTGAGAAATCCATATTGCTGGAAGAATTCAATATGAGGCTTGTGTTGTTAAATAGTCTTTCACTCAAAGGGTAATCGCCCAGAGATCTAGGTTCACCAGGTAATCGCCAATTGTTGCAGCTGCAACTGTTCTCTCCAAAGTTTTAAATTTTGGGGCCCCTCCTCATCATTTAGAATTGCGTTGGTTCCGTTTAATCCATAAATTTTTGGTCTCGTTCTAACTTTGGTTGATTCTGAAGATGAATTTGCGACTTGTTTTTAGAGAATGCTTGTGTTAAGATTTTGTTGTGGGTCGTGGGATTGAATTTGGATTGCTAGTTTGAGACTCATCAGATAAATTGCCCTTTGAACGAACCATTTTCTCTGAGGTGAAACAGTTTGACCTTTGCTGATTTTAAGTTTTCTAAACACTTAAGTTTTCTTATGATCGGGCGTCATTTTTATGTGAAATCGGAGGTTGATAGCCTTTTCTTGTCCGCCGTTGCGGCTCCCAATCCGATTTGCCATCCGAAGTGGGAATTGCCCCGACTGCCGATGTGCGTTAACTTTTCCGTCACATGTCCGAAGCCTTCTCTCTTTCACCGTTGCGGCTGGGAAAGCCTTTTATCTTCCGATGTCTAAACCTGGCCGACTTCTGATCTAAAGTTTCCTGCCCGCGTCGCGTGTCTTCAGCCTCCCCTTCTGCCGTTGCGGCTCTCAAAGTCATTGAGCTTCCGAGAGGGAAAGCTGTTCGATTTTTGATTCAATGTTTTCCCACCCGTCATCGAGTACTTGTAGCCTTTCCTCTTCCGCCGTTGCGGCTAGTCGAAGCGTTTGACTTCCAATGTTAGTATCCTTTCGACTTCCGCCGTGGTGCAACGGGCCGTTTTCTTGTGGAATAGTCGCTCAATCGGTAGAATCTGATGCTGTGTTTTGAAACGCCTTTCCAATGAATGATGCTTCTCGATTGGTTGCAGGTTGGTTCGGGAGATCGGTCAAACTACCGTGGCATGGAGGAAGATGAACAGTTTGGTAGAAGCGAGGCCGAAACTAGCCGGATCGCAGGAAAAGGACAAAATGAATGGTGATAGGGGAGCAGCTCTGAAAATTTCGGCAGTTATTCAGCCAATCGCGAGCATGCAAGATAGAGGAATATGAAGCGTTAAGGAACTGAAGGGTCAGCCGTTTGGGGGGCAGCCCAAGCAGTCTGCAGTTGTAGTTTAAATATTTGAAAGTAGAATCGAGAAGGGGCTTTTTCCCTGAGAAAATTTGTAAACTCTTTTTCTTGTAAGAGGAGCTACTTCGTTTTACAGTCAGAAAGTGCAACTTTTGCCTGCTGGAGAGAGCGAAATGTCGAATGTATCAATGCGACTAAATGAATAATGTTGAAGAGGAACTATTTCGTTTTCAGCTGTATTTCATTTACTGTGAGAGTATTTAATTTCTTGAACCTATGTTCTTGTTGAATGTTCTTCAGTATCTTTTGGGATGTTTTCCACTGTGAGTAATAAATGTTGTTCATAAAATAATCGGCTATCTGGTTGTTTAAATATCTGTAATTGTTCGTGTGTCTTGAAAGAAGTGTCAGCTAACTGTAACTCTTTATAATGCATGTACACAATGTATTACTCACTTACAAATGACGATCCCGCTCCCTAGGGATAGTTTAGGTAGTTAGTTTTTTTTTCTTGTTGTATGTGATTTAGATGCTAGTGAGTCTAAGACGAGAGGTAAGAACCTGCACATCACATTGTGACTGCTCCTTGCATCTTATCACCCTGCATGGTTAATTAGGCACTTGCATATCATACATTAAGTAGAAAATACCAAAAATACACGGTGGATCGGGCCGCAATCGGTAAAACCTTGTTCTATTAATTTGACCTACGGTAGCCGGACCGCAAACCGGATGGATTCCCTATACCAAATAGTCAACGGGCTAGTTGGGAACGTTGATTGGGGAGAATCCCTTACTGTTGTTGCCTGCGAATTTCGGGGCCTCAACACGCCCGTTAAACAATCTCTACAGTTTCTTCCATAATTGGTGTAGGTGATGGAATCTCAAGACTGAATTCTTGGATAGTTCTTGTTCTGGAGACAAAAATGACCATACTCTATGAAAACCGATGCCGACTCTTACAATTGTAGACAAATAGTTCAGCGCAAATAGTCGGATGCAATAGAATGAATGACGCTTCAGTGTGAAGATGATATACATTTACTCTATCACGAAGTCATTCATTGTACGATTTTGCAATAAATGGAAAGGAGCTAGCGATTTCCATCCAATGGAGCAAACTTTCTAAT
Organism: Pseudotsuga menziesii; assembly: GCA_001517045.1. Classification (NCBI taxonomy): domain Eukaryota; kingdom Viridiplantae; phylum Streptophyta; class Pinopsida; order Pinales; family Pinaceae; genus Pseudotsuga; species Pseudotsuga menziesii. The sequence goes on from LPNX010128877.1 coordinate 274,309, forward strand.
CATTACAAGGAAATTGTCAATCAAACCATCTCTTCACCTATCAGTTCAACTGTTAGTTATTGTGCATTAATGGAGGAAGTGACAAAAAAATGTGCCACTGAAATCTCCCACGTCCTCATATTAACTGTTAGCCAACTATCTCTTGCGACCAAAATTCAGTGTGCAACAAAAATTATTTTCTAGAGATAGGCCTAGATTCCGCGACGCAACTCTTCTTCTACGACAAATAGATAGTCCACGGCACTTTTCTTTTCTTTTGCGATAGAGATATCGTTTGCGACACAACACTCATAAATTTGAAGAAAAACACTCATAACTCTGTAAAAAACACTCATAAATCTGCGATGACTTCTCTTTTTTGTTAGTGATTGAGAAAAATATGAAAATAATTGAACTTTAAAACTTTAATCCACAATAGAAATGCATATAAATCTCATCAATAATCCAAAGACATAAATCAAACCATTGAACACAATCTATACCCTTGGAAAACCCTCCACTATTTTGGATGATAAAAAACCCAACTAACAATCTTAGAGTATGATTGATAAGTGGAAGAGTGAGTACAACACAATTGGAGATTGCTTTCATCGAGAGCACCATAGAGTGGATATCAAATGGAACACTGTATCTAACTTGCCAAGTGCATAACACTTTAACAACAAGTCAAATTAGGTTATACAACAAAAATAGAATGGTTGCATGCATGATTAACTTATTAACACTTAGAACATAGATATATCTTCAATCATGCACTCCCGATTGACCTGGTTCCAAGATGGAACTCCACGATTATCTCCCACTAGAATATATGCGCTCTCACTGACTTGGTGCCAGGTTGGAGCTCCATAATGATCTCCCACAAGAAGATATGCACCTTCCATTAATTAAATAACTCTAACTGAGTGTACTAATCTGAACTAGATGGTACTGCATGCAACTGAATGAAACTGAGTGTAACTGCATGCAACTGAGTGTAACTGCATGCAACCAAGTGTAACTAAATAGAACTGAGTGTAACTGAACATAACTGAATGTAACTAAACAAAAATGAATGTAACTAAACAAAACTAAATGTAACTGAATATAATTGAATGTAACTGAACATAACTGAATGCAACTGAATATAACTAAATGTAACTGACCAGAACTGAATGTAACTGGATAGAAATGAATGTAACTGAAGATAACTAAATGTAACTGAAGAGAATTGAATGTAACTGAACAGAATTGAGTGTAATTGAACAAAACTAAATGTAACTGAACAAAAATAGTGCTTCTCCATCAGTGTCATATTCAATAACCACTTTCATAAATTAAGGAGTTGATTCCTTAATTAAATGAACTTGTTTACCATAACTAATACTTAACTGATGTCTTATCAATTCGAGTTCACTTGGTGGAAACATAGGCAATTCGAATTCTCTCTCCATCTCTGTGCTTATATTAATTATCTATGCATGGTCCATATGTGTTTGCATAAATTCTATATCATATCATATTCATAATATTGTCTCTGAACCTATGATCATATGTATTACCCCGGGTCATATAGTCACATGCTAAAGTAAATCACTCTATGGGTAGCTAATCCCTGAAGGATACTTGTAGCACTTGTTAAACAAGAATAAACATACATCACATAGTATATCATTTATAATTAATACAACATAAGTCATTTGAACTTAATACACATAAGTTTTGGACTTGACACAAAAAGTATCAGACCTTAACATAAGTTCATGATCTTAACCATAAGATCCTAGTACAAGTATCTCTATCGAGTATGACAATGTCATGTGAACTTAATACAATATAAGTCCCAAACTTGATACAACACAAGTCTCATACCTTAATAAAACATAAGGTCACAGAGAATATATGAATCTAATTATAACATAGATTCCAGACTTGATTACAACACAAGTCTCATCGAAATGACTCCCGAAGTAGTACTCTCATCACTCCCTCTTAGCGAGGGATACATTCTCTGCCATACCAAGATTATCTTGAAAGTGTTTAAAATTCGTCATAGATAGAGGCTTGTCACAAATTTTCAATATACTCATCAGCACCTATGTACTGGAACTCATGAGCGTGACTTCAATGAAGTAAAACTTCATCTCAAATGTGTTTTATCATAAAACACATACAGGTTTTTTTGAGAAAGCTTGACTATTAACACCTAATGACTGTAGGATAAATTATTTCACCCTAGTAGGTAGATTCCCAAGCTACACTACTCGTTAGTATGCAGTACTATCCTCAAAACACATTTTTCTTCGGTATCACTCTCAGACATACATCTTGCTTCTGTAGTACTAGCCGCAATACACTTAGCTTTTGTAGTACTAGCCTCAAATTACATCACTTATCTTAGGATAAAACAATAGCTGTAAATCACAATCAAATAATAGGCATGCCATGTATCAAATACAATAAAGAGCCTATTCTAATGTATCTCAAAGGTACTCAAACATATTCTTAGTAGTAAGCTTAAAATACAACAGGTCTGCTCAAAGACCAACCAACTACTTACACAAAGTAGCATCATTTGGATCTAATCTAGAATAAAGTTTCTCTAAACTAGAAATCATGGATTTAAAATCCATGACATACAACATTATATAGTAAATGTGTAATAACATTCATAAAGAAAGACTTATCTTTTCTTTCACTCTTCAACATTTGTTGACTTCTTGAATCTTGTGCTATCTAGAGAATTTCTTTATGAGCTTTCCATTCTATGTGATTTTATTCAAGTCATGATCACTTTCTCAGTGATCCTTCTCTTAATACTTGCATCACCCCAAGTACCTCTCTGATAGTTTTTAACTGTTCTCTAACAGTCCATACTATAAATAGTCTCTAAGAATTTTTACCATGTCTCTGCTCATGTGGATTCTCTCCACAAGGTTTCACAGCCCTTGCCTACCTAAGTCATGTACTATGACTAACTAGTGGGGAATTTATCTATTGTTTCCTATGAAGACACATCAATACTCCCTCTTCAACTAGAGGAGTTCTTATGTACTATACCAAGCTTGTCTTAGACAGAGGCTTAGTAAGAATGCTGGCAATGCTGCTCAATTGTGGATATGTACCATGTCTGGAATATAACTGGCTAGAACCCTCAAAAGATTTACTGTTTTTCAACATGCTCTATCTAGATCAACACATTTGATCTTCATTAATCACTATAGTAGTCATATTTCATATATATTTGAAACTCTATTTTACTGATCAAGACATATATGAGTCCACATACACTTGTACCAAGTAAGTACCACACCATATGCTTTGTACATGTCTATGTACAAACTACAAAGAACATAATAGATACTGAGACTTGTGACTAACAAAATACATCTCAACTAACTTGAGATCCTCCAAGTATGAAATAATAATTTACAAAATTTCATATTTACCTTCATATGCGTATCCATGGATTTGTAGTCCATCATCTTGAAACTCTTCAGGATCTTTTACTGCACATTTTCCTTAACTAAGGAAAATATTTGTCTGGTGACTTCAACATCACTAATCATAAGAATCATAACAATATTATTGTTATTAGCTTCCTTTTGAATATGAGTATCATGCATATCTCTTTTTTACAGAAGGTACATAAACCAATTACATTGGTTCTCTAGGAGCTAGCGAGACTAACAACTCCCTCTCACCATGTAAATGTGAGAATCATAATCTGGCTCCTCCATCAAGGAGAATTATGCTCATATATATATGAATTTCTTCTTTGACACATGAATCTAAATATTATAGACTACCTTCAGGAGTATTCACATCTATTAGAATAGAATTAAGCCATCTATTCTATCTTCTTCCCAAGAGACATAGGAACCTCCCAAACTGTTCTATTTCAGGCTCACCCATATGAATGACTCTACATTCATGTCCTTATTTACTTTTGGGTAAGGTAATTTTATTTTTTCCTACAAGAAAAATTATTCTAATGGTTAGAACCATTTCATACTCATGAATTTTATTAACATAAAATACTCTCAATATACTGATAATGATTTACACAGTTATGTACAGTTATTGACCACCCGGTTTAACATAACCCATTATAATATTATATAATGATATGAAGCCCTATATCAGTCCTATATCATTCCAAAAAATTCATTTTATAAAATAAATATATAGCCATGTTCATATCTCATGAGGTAAGCATGCATCCCTCTCTTTAGCAAATCATGTATTCTTATGTTCACAGTTTATGAAACAATCGTGCTCCCCTAAATATCATGTCTTATGGAGGATGTTTTCAACCTTATATCAGTAATATATGAGTATATATCATTCCTACATAAGTCTTATTTTAGTCCTATATCATCTCACAAAATTTGGACTCATGACATTGATAACATGCCAATAAAAATAGAAACAACAATGTATATGCTAAACACAATTCCAAGTATAGAAATACATATATATATGACAGTCACGAAACATAAAATATTTTTTATATATGATTTATAAAAGCAATAAAAAAAATAACGTACTCATCTTTATTTTTTGTGTGGGCTCCCTCTTGATATTTGCACCCTTGCGGAGATAGGAGGAGTCATTCTTTACTCACTGCAACTTTAAACACTGCAAAAAGAAAACTTAATGCATGTACTAGAAAGTGTGTATCTGCATGTGAATAAGGATCCAATGAAACCAAGAGCGAATTCTCTTCTTCACTAAAGTAAATAATTCTTTCGATCATTCTCTTCCTTGGATGATTTATCTTGAGAAGGTTCACCTCCTTCTACAATGGTGGAGGCATGGATTCTTCCTTCTTTTATTTTCCTTGTATTGCAATCCCATATGAAGTGGCTTGCCTTTTTACAATGAAAACATATTATTTTTTGATTTGTCCATACCTTTATGGATCTCTTTGTTCTTTGCACAGAAAGTGTTATTGGGATCAAAGTGTTTTCTCTCTTTCTTGGTTCTTATCGTGAGGGTAATATTCTCCTCCTTAGTGCTCACTATATTGTTCACGATATACACGTCTTCTTGGATGAAATCATGCCAAAGTATTTTGAAATTGGGATGCTCTTCTCTTCCGTTTACTGTAACAAGAAAGGTCTCCCATGAGGAGGGGATTTCGTCAATGGCTTGTATAAGATCATCCTCATCTTCCATGTATTGAAGTTAGATGTTACTTTGAGTCTATCTTTTGGTCTGGCGAATATAGAAGCCATTGCTTCAAGATCTTGCTCAATGCTAAAAAAAACTAGAGTGTTTGCAAAAAACTAATCTCTTGCACACCCTTTCTCTAATACCATGTTAGTGATTGAGAAAAATATGAAGAAATTGAACTTTAAAACTTTAATCCACAATAAAAGTGCATATAAATCTCATCAATAATCCAAAGACATAAATAAAACCATAGAACAGAGGATATACCCTGGGAAAACCCTACACTAATTCAGAGGATAAAAAAACCCAACAAGCAATCTTAGAGTATGATTGATAAGTGGCAAAGAATGATTACAACACAATTGTAGTTTGCTTTCATCGAGAGCACCAGAGAGTGGAGATCAAATGGAACATCGTATCTAACTTTCCAAGTGCATATCACTTTAATAACAAGTCAAATTAAGTTATACAACAAAAATAGAATGGTTGAATGCATGATTAACTTATTAACATTTAGAACACTGATACATATTCAATCATGTGCCCCCACTGACTTGGTTCCAAGATGGAACTCCATGATTATCTCCCACTAGAAGATATGTGCCCTCACTGACTTGGTGCCAGGTTTCCACTCCATAATTATCTCCCATAAGAAGATATGCACCTTCCATTAATTAACTAACTCTAACTGAGTTGTTAACTAAGAGTACTGAAATAAACTGGATGAAACTGCATGCAACTGAGTCTAACTACATGCAACTGAGTGTAACTTCATGTAGCCGAGTGTAACTGAAAAGAACTGAATGAATAGAACTGAATGTAACTAAACAAAAATGAATGTAACTGAACAAAACTGAATGTAACTAAAAAATAACTATTGATTCTCCATCAATGTCATCTTCAAAAACCACTTGCATAAATTAAAGAGTTGATTCCTTAATTAACTGAACTTGTTTACCATAACTAATACTCAATTGATGTCTTATCAATTTGAGTTCACTTGGTGGAAACATGGGAAATTTGAATTCTCTCTCCATCTATGTGCGTTTATTAATTATCTCTGCATGGTCCATATGTGTTTTCATAAATTCTATATCACATCATAATCATAAGATTGTTTCTGAACCTATTATCATATGTATTACCCTACGTCATATAGTCACATGCTAAAGTAAGTCACTCCAGGGGTAGCTAATCCCTAAAGGAGACTTGTAGCACATGTTTACCATGACTATCCATACATCACATAATATATCGTTGAGACTTAACACAACATAAGTCATGTGAACTTAATACACATAAGTTCTGGACTTGACACAACAAGCCTCAGACCTTAACATAAGGTCATGATCTTAACCATAAGATCCTAGTACAAACATCTCTCTTGAATATTACAATGTCATGTGAACTTAATACAATATAAGTTCCAGACTTGATACAACACAAGTCTCAGACCTTAATAAAACATAAGGTCATGAAGAATATATGGATCTATTTACAACATAGATTCCAGAATTGATTACAACACAAATCTCATTGGAATGACTCCTAAAGCTGTATTCTCAACATTTTTGAACTCTCAGTCGACCAAATTGCGACAATATTAATAAGGTTTTAGCCGAATTACATTCACCAATCCCTTGAAAGGTGTTATGAATGATAATATACGGTCCCAACCTATGTGTTCTAAGCTTTCCAGTATTCTTCAAAAACTTACTGTCGTACAAGAGAAGAAGATCTCCACTGTGAAACTGCTTGTTCTTAATATGTCAGTCGTGCCAAGGTTTTTGTCGCTCTTTTTCGACATTCTGATGATAGCTTATGACAAAGCACTCTTACTCCAACTAGACCAACTGTGACAAAATTTATTCTACAACAACAATCTCGGTCATCTCTGTTATCTCAACTACCCTGATACTGGGTACAATGTATTCCATCAGCATGCCAACTTCTTGTCCATAAGCCAATCAAAATAGAGTTTGGCCTGTCAAATTTTTACAGGTGGTGCAATATGCCCATAACACTACAGGTATTGTCTGACCCCAATCGTCTCTTTGAACATTTTAGATCTTTGACAATATGTTCTCTAGGATGTTATTGAATGCCTCAACCACACCATTTGCATGTGGATGATAGGATGTCATCTTCCGATGATGAATATGCAATTCTAAAGTAAACCTATCGATAAACTAATGCACAAAGTGTGTGCCTTTATAACTTATCAAAATATTCAGGCATCCAAATTAGGTCACTACAGGGTTGAACAAAAATCTTGCAGCAGTACAATCCTTTACTGGCATTGCTTCAACCCATTAGTCAAGTATTCTGTCACAATGATAATGTACCATGCACCTTTTTTTTCCTGGTGGATTAATCGGTCCAACAAAATCAATATCCCATTTGTTGAATTCCTGTAAAGTTATCAGAGGTACTAATGTCATTTCATCTTGTTGTGACGACTTTCCAATTCTTTGGCAGATATCACAGTTGCGGCAATAATCTCTAGCGTCAACATGCAAAGTAGGCCACCACAATACAACCTAAAAAATATTGTGCATTGTCTCTTTTCAACATAATGGACTCCTACGACACCAACATGGGCTTCATTCAATATCATCGGTCTCTCATGTTCTAAAACACAATGACGAATAATTTCATCTAGTCCCATTTTATATAGTTATCAAGTGATTAATTGGAAATATGGAACTCTTACTACTAATTGTTTCTTCTACACTATAGTGAATCCGACTGCTACATATCCCGTATTCAAGAATTGTATAATATCTCTATAATGATCATCAAACATCTTGACCGCAAATAATTGTGCATCGATAAGACTATCGTCGATACTACCCAGTTCTTCTCCACTTTCTAGCCTTGAAAAATGGTCGGGTCCTGAATTCAGTTGACCTGGATTAACAATAATTTCAAAATCAAATTCTTGGAACAAGAGAAGCCATCAAAAAATATTCCCCCCAAACAATGGCTTATTGACCTGGTATTGCAATGCGTAATGGTCTGTGTACATCTTGAAATGTCTGCCCAACAAATAGTGTCAATTTTTTTGAATCCCATATACCATAGCTAAGCCTTTTCTTTTGTTCATGGTATAGTTTTTATCTCCTATTGATAATTTTAGGCTAGCAAAGGCAATATGATGATCAATAAACCCGTTTCTTGGATGCACAAATATAACACTAAGTGTGACAAATGATGCATCGAGATTCAACATGTAAATGAAACTCTTTATTCCAATTTGTAAAAATAATATGGGTGATGTGACCATCTTATTCTTCAAGACATATAGACTCTCTCAGTGTTGTTCACTCCACTGAAACTTAACATCCTTCTTCAATAATTTCTCCATAGGAGCAGTCACCTGTGCATACCCTCTGATAAAATTCTGATAGTATCCTGTATGTACCGAAGTCATTCTAAACTAATTTACTATTGCGGGTGGTGGTAGGTCAACGATGATTGCAATTTTAGTAGTATCTACCAAGATTCCATCGCGACAAACCACACGACACGACTTAATTCCAAAAGGGGCATAAAAAATACACTTCTTTAAATTCATAGAAATACGATACTATTGAAATCATTCTGAGGCTATCAATATGATCTTTTATGAGGCCAAATACCATCCAGTCATCAAAGTATACTTCAAGAAACTTGTGAATAAAATATTTGAAAATAGCCACAAATATCTTGGAAAATATAGAAGGAGCATTCTTGAGTCCAAAGGGCATTACTGTATACTATAAACATCCCCTCTCCATCGCAAAGGTTGTTTTGTGTCGATATTCCTTCGTAATTATGATATGATGGTAACTAGAGAACCCATCAGTATATGAATAGACTTCTTGACCCTGACACTCTCGAATAATTCATCTGTAAATGGTGTCGAAAATGTGTAGTGTAGGAAGGAATCATTCATCTTCCTTAGGTCAACACAAATACACACTTCAACAACGATATTATTATCTTGTACTACCATGGGGCTAATCCACTAAGATTATTCAATAGGTTCTATGATGCCTGCATCCAACATTCTATCTACCTCTGTCTTAACATTTTGTTTGTACCTTAGATTGAGTCGATATAGTCGCTGGTTAACAGGATTTGCGTCGGGCTTCAATGGAATCTTGATTTCTCCAAGATCTCTGAAAATTCCCTTCATTTTGGAAAATTTCATGGGAAACAGATCTTGAAATTCATGTAGCAAGTCTGTGATCTTCTTAATGATCTCATCATCCCAATATTCCCCAATATTGACAAACTTTGGATTCTCTATGGAGCCAATGTTGACTTTCTTTATGTTCAATGGATTTAGAAAATTGTCGCTCGACACACCTGATCCTTCCACCACATGAATACCTTCAGACTCAATAATATTTATGTCCTGGGGATCATCATCATCAGGTTCACTTGTTACATTATAACATTCCATCCAATGTTGTACTGTCGCATTGTTCTAATGGAGATGCATCATTGATGCAAGATTGTCTTCAAATATCTTTGTCTTAATTACTTGTATAACAACATCAACTGAACGATGATCATTAGAAAATTCAAATGTATCGGTGAAACTGGAAGCTAATTATTCCCATTCTACTGTTCCTCATCGTAGCTTGACTGATGTATACCAGTTCCTTGGTATCATATCTAATGTGTGTACAAATTGATGGACCCATTCCTGTTGCGTACATCCCTCCCTTGTCGCATGACAATGGTGAATGTGTTCGACTAGATTAGTCAATCATGTGTATTTCTAACTAGTGTATATCACCTTCTCTCCAAATCAAACTTCCATAAATGTTTGAAATTGGGGAAATCCTGAGATATACTTTTATGCCCGATCCACCATCTGGTAGGTGTATCCTTCAATGCAAAGTCCAGACATAATAGGTGTTGGGGTTTTGTTACTTTTTCTTCAAATTCCATCAGAAAATATTCCAGGTTAGGAAAAAATTCATAGGTAGGTATATCACATACCTCGATACCTACCCGTCGCATGGAGTTTTCAATTTTGGTGCATCTTATCATTGAAGCTTCATGCAATGGGTTTTGCCAATTCTCTAAAGCTTCTCCTGAATCTGATGAGAAGGAACTAACACTTCGCCAATTGAGTTTTTCATCGGTCATCGACTTCACATAATCATCCATTGCAGAGGTAATATTGTATATATGGTCCAAGTATCCATCTCGTCCTTCATTATTTACCTTTTCGACGTACCTCTGGCCTTCTAAAGGATCAAGCAGTGCGACCACCCCCAGCTCTTCATCTTCAAATGTTAGTATCCTCTTTTTGAAATTAATAATAGTTTGGTTATCAATGTCCTAATCAATCCCCATAAGCGTAGGATATAGATTCATATCATCAAATATGTCGATCACCTAAAAGTATGCATAAGTGTGAAGTCCTTCTATCTCGACAGGAACCTGAGTCAGTCGACCGATAGGTAAAACCTTTGACAGATTTTCTAGTCTGAGCTAGATAGGAGACCATACTAGTCTCAACTTTCCCATACTCTCCCATATTTTTCTAGTAATATTGTTAAAATCGGAGCCAGATTCCAATATATTATAGTCCATGCCATAATCTCCTATCTGGGGAGTCATTCTCAATTCACGACCAATCTTCAATATTTTCCCAATATGATTAACCCTTCTTTCTAGTCACATATATGCTTGAGGTTCTTCTATTAAAGCTGTTAATTCTATGACAACCTATTTATCTTGTATTAGTGCTAATTTTTTTTAAAGAATTCTTTCAGTTTACTAACATTTTTTCGTCGGTTTCTTTCGAAACAGTTGGTGAAATCTCTCAAGCATTTCCAAGCTTGGTCTTTCAGGGGTATGTTGTAGAGGTCGACGCTTTATTTCTATTGACGAACTGTTGTCGTGTCTCCAAGAATGCTTCCTTTTATTTTTGGACATGAAATGGTACTTTATTTTGTTTTGCTGGTGCACTCATGGTTGTCCATACGATGCCTCTTGATCTGCTCCCATCACAACACATCCTCTTGTTACAACGACAATACTAGGCTCTCTTGGTTCAACGGAAATATTCTGGATGTTCAGATAAACATTCTACGGTGGGTTTTGGTTTCCCACATTTTTGGCTTTCCATTTAGCAATTAATTGATGGCATTCCTTGACAGTATGATCTAGTGATTTACAATATGAACATGTCGATGTAGGACTTGTGCACTCTTTGGAAAAGTGTCCAGGCTGTTCACAATTATAACATATAACTTGGCCTCTTCTACAACCAAATCCTCCTCCTCATCCTTGGCCTCTGAAAACTCCACCCCCCTAGGTTGAGGGTATTGTTCCTGTGGGTATTGATCCTGAACATATTGAGTCCATGGATATTGAGCATGATATTTCTCATCTTGCATTTGTTCATCGTTCTTCATTAGGTAAGCGTCGACTATTTTCTCTTGCAGTAGATGATATGCTCTACAATATTTCTCATTGTGTCCTACTGATCGACAACATTTACAATATAGTATTGCTAGTGCACTTACTATATTTTGTAAGTATAGGCATTCATTCGACCAATCTCCTCTAGTATGGAAGATTCTACACCAAGGAATCCCTTATGTATTCATTGGATTCGGTGCTTCTAATGCGACATTATTCATAAACATCAGGAAATTATCTTTATGATGTCATTTGGTTCTGCAGCTGGTACACCATAGTTCTTCTAGTACTTCCTTCTCTTTCTTGATATCCTGGAGTTGCAATGTAAGGTTGGAAAGTTGTGACTATACCTGCATCATCATCGCACCGATTTCTCTAACCGATGAAGCTTCCAACTTCATATCCAATTCTAGATCCTCACTCTGAGATACAATCTTCTACTGCATCAAAGGAAAACGGATGTGCGATAACATTACTGTAATAAACCATTCTCTGTGTTGGATGTCCGACATCTTAAAAATTACTTTAGCCATCAAAGTATTGAATCTTTGGTCGAAGTCCCAAACATAATCCATAGGAATTTTTATTTATTTATTTATTTCCATAATGCACTGTGACTAATATTTGGGCTTCCTGATCTCATCTATTAATCCTTCCCGGATTTGATCTAATTTCTTCTCCAAGAGTCCTGATGGAACCACATACAATTTCATGTACCAGTCCAATACATGACCTCTAAGGGTTGTGATCATATGAAATTTATTTATGGCCTTGTCTTGAACCTGTCATACGGTCCATACAGACTCACATAAAAACCAATGTTTCTCAGGGTCCACTAACCCATTTCCATTGAATATTGGTAACTTCATATCGTTTCCAACCATCCTGTTTACTATTGGTACTACTGAATTAAAGATTCCACTAGTGGGAGTCCCCTTACTTCTATTTCCACTATTATTGTTAGTATGATTACAAAAACCATTGGGTGTTGTGTTTCTAGATCTTACCTTAGGTTATGTATGCGTGGTCGTGGGTATTCCATACTCTAGATATTGATCTAGTGCTTATCCTTCTTCTTCTTCTTCTTCTTCAGATATGATTCGATATTCCTCTTCCTCGTCGCAAGAATCTCCATTTATATGTGGTTCCAATTTGTAGTCCCCTCTCTCGATTGCGCTACAAATTCCTCTCTTGGTCGCAATCTTTCTTCTCTTTCCCAACTAAAATATTCTTCCACTCCTTAGGTACCCACCTTCTAGATCAGTCTCACTATTACCAAAAAACATATCAGATTATCCCCACCCATTATGCTCGCAATATTTCTTGCAACATATCCCAGGTGTCTATGCACAAATATTTACTTGTCATACTCCATTCTCAGGATCCATTTCTCACATACCAGGATCTTGATCCACATTTTCAAAGATTTCTGATAGCAATCTCTAGGTCCTTGGAAAAATTCTCTTTCTGTCTCACTACATGAATTTATCGTGTCAACTGTAATTTTTGTGATACATCCTCCCAAAATACTATCGACCCAGAAGTTGACAACCCTATATATAGGATTACTAGTTATTTTTAGACACTATATCAGCTGAGGACTCCACTCTATCGGTTCTCTTCCTTGAAATTTTTCCTCTAGGTCGCTAGCTTCGACAACCACTCATGCAATACAATGGGAAATTAGCTAAAGAAAATCTTGTGAATTTCTGTGTAAAGGTATCCTTTCAAACAATCTTTCGCACTCAACCGCAATCCTTTACTTTCTTTTTGTGCAAACTCTAGTGCTTTGAAATCAACCTAGTCTTGAATTTCTGGCTTCGTCAGGTACCAAAACATATCCCCACTAGAATGATTCACGGTCCCAACAATGAAACCATTTTTTAGCGCACTTTCGGTTGACCCAGGTTCAGATCCCTTGCTTGTTAACAAAGCCCAATATATCGACTAGATAGAGCACAAATTTGTTAGAAACACCTGTGACTCAGATGAAGTCTCAACCGATATATCTTACGGGGACTACTAAAACTATGTTTCCGCAATTATGTCAGGGATTTCACTCTTACAATACTATCAGGTCACTTGTCCAAAACTAGGAATTATACTTCTATTTTCATTCATTCATTTAAGATAACTATCTACTAATTCACCGACACATATTGTAGTAATTAACATAAAGCATTAGCATATATTTAACCTATTAGATGTGTGTAACATAGGTTGCGCGACCTATTAAGATCGACTCATTCACAATAGATATGCATTCGACATAAACATAAACATCAAAGATACACAAAGACAAGATATAACATGGAAACCCATTCGGTAAAAGTGACAAAGGTTCTCTTCATCTGGCATAAGAAATGGCTTAGCACCTTTGGTATGCGCACTCAACTTGCAAACACTTATTTAGATATTCTTTACAATTCTTACATTCTTCTCTAATCTCATTCTCTTTGGTTTTTGTCTCTCTCTTTCTTTCTCTGAATGGTTGATCCACACATAGCTTGGATCAATCATCTCCCTACCTCTGACTGATCAACCCGCACACAGCTTGGGTTGGTGCTTTAATAAGCTTTTATGCTTTTACACTTCTTGATTCAACCGTTGATTAACTCTCAATTGTTAGTCAACATGCTTTCTTTATATTTTAATACATTTAGTTACATATAAAAATAGTCAGTATAGGCCCAAAATACAATCATGCTTTATTACTAAAATCAAGATTTTATTCTAACTGACGCTTTTCCCAAAATAAGTCGAACTCTGCCTTTTAACTTACTTTATTCCTCTTCTGTCATGGCTCCTTCTGTCGCAGTTTCTTCCTCGTCTTGTGACCGAAATATTCATATTTCCAATCATCATTCTAGTTGTATTTCCCTAGGGCTAACACCTGGATTGGGAATACTGGGATCTATTTTCCAATGGAATACAATTGCATCGATGGTAGACTTGTGACTCTTTGTCCTAATTTGGAAGTGATGTGGAATACACTTGCCATTGGATTTGTGGTTGGACCGATGATATTTTGGGTTTATAGTTGAGTTCACTCTTTCTTGTGGAATCATTATTCCTTCTCAGGGGTGACCTGTGCAAAGAAAGGTTTGTCTTGTAGAGTGTCTATGATTGGGTGGAATGTGGCACGATTAATTTCGGTTGAGGGAATTGCAAGATAAGTGGTTTTATTGTATTTTTATGGGTTATTTATGTTTTATCTGATATATATATATGAAATATCTTATGCAATGTGTGAATCAAATGTAAAAATTCCTTTTCTATGATTTCGGTTGTTTTTCCATTACTAATATCTTATGCAATGTGTGAATCAAATGTAAAAATTCCTTTTCTATGATTTCGGTTGTTTTTCCATTACTAGTTCTTTTGGAAAAATTGTGAAAGCTAGTTTTGGTACTTTGCAAGAGAAATGCTTGTTAAAATGTCTATAAGAATCCTATGATACAAATATGACTTTTAGGTCTCTGATAATATTGGTAGAATGTGTTATTCGAATGTGGAAGAGTTTTAGAAAGGTCTATATAATCCGTTTTCAATGAATCCAGTTGTTTTTCAATTACTAGTTTTTAGAAAACAGTTTTAGCTAGATTGAAGAATTTGCAAGATAAGTGTTTGTTAAAATGTCTACATGAGTTTATTTGATTCAGATATTATATTTTCATATGATATGTTTGACTAAATGTGTGAAATATATTCCAATACAGTGTATAAAATTTGTTACCGTGATCCTAGTCCATTTCTTGAATTGCTAGTCTTTTCAGAGAGGCTGCCATAGCTAGTTTTGGGATTTTAAATGTGGAATGTGTATGAGTATGAAGATACATCCATATGAATATATATGAAATTGAATATACTGTTCCTAACCTCTGATCATCAGTTCCTTCTTGTTGAATTGATTTTGAAAACTAGAATTACAAACTAGCCTCGAAATGGTGAAATTGGTAACTAGTTTTTGGATTCAAATCTATGTTTTTGGTAAAAGATGAATGTATAAATATATGATATGTTTTTGGTAATTTGTTTGTGCTGTATAATTATATTTTCCATATCTTTACCTTTACCTATGTGTGTTTCCTAAATTAGTATGATTGGTTTGATTGAATTCCTAGCAGTGTTTATTAACTAGTTGTTTAGATTGAGCATGAAAGATTCGTCATTTATGTACTCGGATCATATCTAAAAAAGTACTTTTTATTTTTCTGTACATGCACTATTATTTATGCACATAATGGATTTAGGTTCACTTTTTGGGTAGTTGGTATGGTTGTGCATCGAAAATGCACAAGACTAGTTCTTTGCATAGTGAAACTAGTTGACTAGTCTTGATATCTCAGTTTCGTGCTTATTATGTTTAATTATTTAAAACTGGTTATTTGGAAATATTTACATGGATGTAGGTATTAATTATACATTGGTATTGATAAATTGTGTTAATTAATTGAAAAAATTATTTTATGCTAAGTGTCGTCATTTGTAAGTTAAGTGTTGTAATTAGTGCAATAATTACCTTAACTAACTAGTTAATGACATATTGCTGGAAATGACATTTTATGGTGCAAGTAACCTATGCTATAGACTGGGATGGATCTATAATGATGTTAGAAAATGTTGGATAATATTTCCCATCCTTGGTTCCACTTCTTTCTCATATGTGAGTTTTATTTTAATTAATTTGTGATTATCGATATTTTGTCGTAAATAATTTGTGAAAATTGAAATTAAATATTTATTCTATTTCTCCCTTGTGATTAAAACTTGTAATTATCCTCTTATATATAATTATATGTCCCTAATTCCATTTGATATCCCTGGGGGACATTATAGCATTGCACTTGTTGTTATTCCATTTTGATTTTATTGCATTTCATTTTGAACAAGGAAGGACAAATGTGTCTACCTCATCATGGATTTGGCATAATTTTTGTTAGATTTGTGTGTAGGTATATAAGTACCCAATAAATTATAGGGGTTTCTCGTACACTCTTGAGAATAGCGCATGTCCCAGATTTGGAGCCAACTGTTATCCCTTAGAGTATCTACATCGTTCCCAATACGGTCTACACGAGAAATGGGTTAAAACTTTTGATGTGAGAGCCAAGTTAAAGCATATACTATTGATTTAGGGATAAATACCCCTAATTGTGTCATGTATGGTTTGTTTGATATCTATCTCTAGGATTTGCTCTCCATGTAGTGGTCGGTTCCCTTGGGGGGGTAATCACTTGGACACATGACCACACTCATTTATTTTCCATGTAAAAGGTGATATCACTTTGTAAAAATCTTTGTACCCTCTATAGCACACCTTATTTGCTCACTTAGACATATTTTACCCCTCCTCTAGACCATGTTTCCCACAAATTATACTTCCTTATGGAAGAATCCTATAAGGACAATGAAGGAGGATGTTGAGGGAACACATTTGTTGGGGTTAGTTGGGGCATGTCGTCTACCTTTTGGCACACGTGACACTTGGTGTAGCCTAGTTGCACTTTATTTACTACCTTTAACTCATTTAGAGATATTTTATTTTTATTATGGGTGGTTTATCCCCCAAATCAGTGGGTGAGCAATCCAATTGCTATCTTTTTTATATTATCTTGTAGGATCATAACTTAAAATTAGGTGAGGCTAGTCTTATATAAATAAGGCCTACCTCTCATTGTAAAAGCACAAAAATATATGGGTTCATTATGAGATATTTTCTATTTATCTTTGTTTATTAGATATCTTGATGCTATGTATACCTCTCTTGGGATGATATTTATTGCTTAAAGGTTAATTTTATGAAGTTCTAGGGTTTATTTTACACATGCTATTGGTTGATTGTAAAGAATGGCTGTAATAATTCAAGCTCAAAGGTGACCTAAGGTACTACCTTGATCATCATTGTTATATGTTGGTAATTTATAATTCTAACCTAGTTTAATGGTTCTTTTATGGTGCATTATCCCAAATTGTTAGGGTTTCTTGGTGGTATTTTGTTAACCTTGCATGAAGGGACCTTCCTTTCATAGGATCTCTCCATTGTTATAGTGCCTTGGACTTCTTTATCTTTCCCTAATTAGGCTCTTCTATCTAACTCTTGTGGTTTCTAGTTTATTCCCTAATTGCACATATTGAAAGCCATTCTAAGAGAGGCATGTTGGTATCAATCTCTCAATGCTTTAGGGAGTGAGAAAATAATCATATTTCGTATCTTTTCAACAAATATATCTCTATTTAATCAATTTACATTTCTTTTATTTTACATGTATTTTTATATATTGGAAAACCATAAAAATACCATATTTCTAGAAAACCATAAAAATCTAAATAAATTCTAAATTCTAAAAATAATTGTGAGGTTGTAATTATGGTCCACCCATCGAACTTTCCCTAGTGGATTTATGCACATATCTCTAAGGGCATCCTCATTTGCCTTTGTTCATAGCAAAACATGAATTTTCCCAAATTAGTGTTTTTATAATGTTTTTGGGAATTCTAACTAGATCATCAAGTGCACCCTAGTTCACTTGAGCTCCTCCCCTTCATACTGTAATTTTCTAAGGTAGTGCATTGGGAAGTGTGAAACCATCCCTTGGGAGTTGTGTAGCTGTATTGAAATTTGTGATATTGATTGATATTGATTATTACATTCAATTAACTCCTTTATATGAGTTATTTGTCTTCATTATCTATTGTTGACTCCATATAAGGAACCGATCTTAGCCATAAATCTCGTAGAAAGGTATTTATGGATGTGTTGGTGTTTATAGGTGTCTTTCCTTGGTTAGGGACTCTCCCTTGGGTTTAGGAGTTACCAAAATAAGTTGAGGAGTTGGGTTGTGCTAACATTGGGTCTAGCTCTACCAATATGCTTACCATCGCTAGAACATGGCATATTTAGTTTGATTTGAAAGAACTGCTAGTTTGTGTGGTAACAAATTGGAAGTGGTTATTTTTTACTATTGGGGTAGAGTATGCTTCTGGTCAAACCCATAATGGTTTTGAGATTTTGGCTGCTTGGAATATTTACAGCTCTTCAATCCATTGAATTTATTTTATAATAGGATTGGAAATATCTAATGTAGACATCCCCAATAAAATTAATGGGGTTTCACACCATGTATATGCTCATTAGGAATTTTTGGAGGTGGCATTCACATAATACGTTTTTACTGGAACGGGGAAGTGAAAAGAACATTTCAAAAAATTCTTACATACTTCATTGAAGTTGATAGGCAATTGTGAAATAAGGTGTTCAATTTGATAAAAAGAAACCCACCGCTCCTTTATATAAACAACATATACTCTGGAGTGTGAACGATAAGAACGTATCTCTTCATTAGTTCTCCCATTTTAACTAATCCTTGTTGTAGGTTTTGGATATCATTGTCGTTCTACTTTAACTATTTTTATGATTTTTCTCAACCTCCTCTAGTTGGTATTCCAAGGAATTATTTTTTCCCTAATGGTGCCAACTGCTGTCCATTTATTTGGCTCTATAAACTTTGAGGATCTACGGGGAGATGTAAACTCCTAGATGGGTGCAGCTAGTTCCTTCTATATGTTTTGTTCTACTGTCATTTCCTCTAGTTGTTTTGGAAGTACTTCAATTTTATTTATTGTTGTGATGAATTTAACTAACACTACAGTTGAGGTATCCTAGGGGGAATGCTTTGGAATACCAGGGAGTAGTTCAAATTTCTCTTGGGTTGGAATTGTCTCTACTTCCAGTGTTTCTACTACATGCTGAATTAGGACTGCTTTGCTTCATATTCTAGTTTATCAAAAGGTACTTCAACTTCCTACTGAATTGGGATTATTTCTTCTTCTTGTTTTGGTAAATTAGAAAGTACCTCAACTTATTGTTGAATTGGGATTTCTTTTGCTTCCAATATTTCCTGCTGATTAGGGGTTTCTTCTGCTTCCTTTATATCCTACCAAATTTGGGCTTCTTCTACTTCTTAAAAAAACTGCTATGGTGTATCTGGAAGTGTCTCAAAGTTTGTCCCAATTGGGAGATCCTTTGTTGCAAAGTCCCTTGAGGAGAATAATCAATGTAGCAGAAGGTGTTTCAATTTCCAGTGGAACTAGGACTGCCTATGTTTCTCCTGGAAATGGTGTTTCTCCAAGAACAATTCTTGGTGAAGCAGATGGCATCTCGTTTTCATATGGAATAGAAGGTGCATTTGCTCCTGACGTTTCTGCTTATGTGATCTCTCAATAAAATGTTTCTAGCGTAGAAGTTGGCATCTCAACATCTTGTGGACTTGAAGGTTACTCTACTGCTGACATTTACACTTTTGTGGTCTCTTTAGGAGCCTCTTCTGGTGTATTAGATGACATCTTGACATCTTATGGGCTTGAAGTTTCATTGTTTCTGACATTTCCTATAGATCCATATCCAGGGTGGTAGATGGTATCTCTTATTCTTGTGGATAGGGTAATTCTTCTTCTACTATTGTTTCTTCAGTGAGTGTTGGTCCTTTTGCAACTATTGTTTCTTTTGTGAGTGTTGGTTTTTTTGCAGCCGTTGTTTCTTTTGCTAGTGCTATTTATTATGTAGATGCTCCTTCCTATGAAACTTTGGTAGGTGTTGTTGGGATGCTTGGATTTGTTGTAACATTGTGCATCGTATCCAATTGCTTCAACATTTTGTAATATTTTCCTTTATTTTGGTTAGGTTGAGGAGTACTTATGTTGCTTATGATCCTCCTCCTTGGATTTGGATGGGTGATGCACTAAAGGGGGTCGCAACTCCCTTCTTTTACCTTTTTCATTTTCTTCATCTTTGTTCAATCGATCCTTCCTTCGAGGAAGACGACACCTTTTTGTAGTTGATTCTTTTTTCTTTGGTTAATTTGTGAACCTAGCAATTTTTTTCAATAAAATTCCCCCAATTCCCTTATGGTTCTCCTTCCTAGAAATCTTCTTTAGCTAATAAGAAAATTAAACCATGGTGGATAAGTTGGTTTTTCTTACACACTTGATGTGTCTTTTCCATGGTTGTCAACGACTGCAACAAAAAAATGGAACATTGATATGGAAACCTAAATGGAGGTGTGTCAAGAAGAAAACATGACAATTCATGCATAATGATGCTCAACCCTCATAAATGAGGAACCTAATGATGTGATGTAGGATGATATCCAAGGGTCATCACAATGTGGTTTACTTAATTCATTGCTTGGTTTCCACTAGGTATTTGTCAGGTGTTAGGAAGTTTCCTTTGCCTTTGGTTGATTCTTCGCTTTCCTTAAACTATAACCCTCCCTCATAGGTGAGCCCCATGGCATGTGAAACTAATTCCTATGTAAAAATAACCTATAATCCGTGTATACTAGTTTTCCCTTCCTAAAAATTCAGTGCAAATTTCTCTTTGAGGGGGAGGTTGTGATTTTGAATTCACTGAAAGAAATGTATCTATCCCTCTTGACAAAATATATTTGTTACCTCTACATTCTCTAAAATGGATTTTGTTGAGAGAGGATCCCATTTATTTGGATCACTACCCATTGCTACTGCTTGAGGAATTATCCTGTTACTGGGAATTGCAAGTTGTAAAAGGTTTGTGGTTTAAGATTTTGAAAGGTGGTGGATACAACTAATGAGGTTGGATGTGTTAATAATGGCATGAGATGGAGTGAAATAATTGGTTTGGGTCATGCGTCTATTCATTATTAAACATGGTAGTCATACCAGACGATTAAATTTGACAATCCTTGTAATAAATGGAAGGGTATGCAACATGTATGATGACTGGATGACATATTTATTATTTGGTTTGGTTATGATTAGAGTCATCACAAATGGTGATGTGGATCAAGGAAATGTCATTGCACTCCAATTATATGCTAAAATAAATAAATTACCTCATAATTGATAGTGTACCAATTTTTTATGAGCTGACATCAAGTATTTTGAATTCTGACACTTTGTATGCTCACCTTTCTGGCATGGAGTTATCGACTAGATCATCATCAAAATGATTTTTACAAGAAAATCTGTAACATTAGGATCATTTATTGTGTATGAATAATGGATACATGAAAAATTTACAACATTAGGATCACCTGTCGTGTATGAAGAATGGTTGCAGGAAAATTTTGCAACATCAGGATTGCTTGTTGTGTATGAAAAATAGATGTAGGAAAATTTTATAGCATTAGGATTGCTTGCGGTGTAAGAAGAATGGATGCAAGAAAAATTTGGAGTATTAGGATCACTTTTGTGTATGAAGAAGGACTATAGGAAAACTCTGGAACATCAAAATTGTTTGTTGTATAGGAAAAATGGTTGGAGGAAAAATTTGGATCATTAAGCTCACTTGTTGTGTGTGAAGAATGGTTGTGGGAAAAATATGCAGCATCAAGATCTCTTGCTATTATGAGGAATGGCTACAGGAAAACTAACATTGACAAAACACATTTTATAGATTACAAAATAGTAAAGTTTTGGTTAAACAATATTTTTTGGCCTTTCCATTGTTGGGTTTCAATACTTCTCATGGCTTTGTGATGCCATTATTGATTTTCATGACCATTTTTTTCTTGAAATAATGCATATAAGAATATTCATACTATACTAGGATCCTCAAGGTCCTTAATCATATTTTGTGATTTGTGGTGTTGTAGACTGGTCATAAATTTTGTCTTCAAGAGAGGCTTATTGTATAACTTGATATGATGTCCATTTTATAAAAGTGATAATATTTCATCATCTATAGTTATCAATATGGCTTCTCCATTTTTTAAAATAGTTTCCACTTTGTATGGTCCTCTCCATCTAGTACATAATTTTCCCTTGAAATTGTGAAATAAAATATCACGCAATAATGCCCAATTTCTAGGTTGAAATGGTTTGTCTTTAATAAAGTGATCATGATAAATATATCACTATTGCTGTAGAGTTTTTGTGTACTGTACGTATTGTTGATGAAACTCAACCAACAAGTTTAATTGGTCTAGGTTATTTTTATGTGCAACAAAAACTTCTATGACTTATTCAACTGTTGTATCAAGGTTTTAATCCCGAATTCGATGGGAAATAGCACTATTTTTCTGTAGACATGTTTATATTGAGTGAAACCCATGGTGGTTTTTTAAGTGGCCTCAATAGACCCATACAACTTTTGTGAGTCTGCTAGACCAATCGTTGCGGTGGTATTGAATAGTCTTGGTCCAAATCCCATCAATTTCTCTGTTAGTGAATTCTACTTTCATGTTGTCCTGTAGGTGGTATGGAATAGTATTTATGTGTTTTATTTCATTGATGTTAATTAGATATGCAATAATTTTGGAAGTGAAAATTTCTCTTTGATATGAGATAATTTCTCTTGGTTCTCTAAATCTAGTGAAGATGTTGTTGTAGAGAAACTCTACTACCCTCTTTTCCTAGATATTTTTCTAGGGGTGACCTTCAACCCACTTGGTAAGGTAGTGTACATACAAGTATGTATTTGGGTTGGTTGAAAGATAGGATGATTGGACCAACGAAGCCAATCCCCCACTTTTCTAAAAGGTTCCAAGGATATTTGTGACTGCAATGACATTTAATCTAATATGGTAGGTTGACCCATGTGCTAATAGGAATCACAACAACGTACATATTCTTTGGTGTCCTTATGGAGCGTAGGCCAACAATATCTAATAAAGAGCACTTTTCCGGCAATTTTCTTCCCAAAAAAATGGCCCACACAAGGATCATTATGGAAATCCTTCAGTATTTTGTATTGCTAATCTTCACAAACATTTTGTAGAAGAATCTAGTATGGTCCTAATTTGAACAAGTATCCATTGATCCCTAAGAAAGGTCAACATTTTCTTGTTAGCGCACACTTTTATTTATGTAAAAAGTTTCATGGTAACTTCTCTTATACTAATTAATTGGCAATGTTTACATACCATGGAGTGGGTACAACCATTGCAAAAAGGTGCTCGTCTGGAAAAAATTCATCCACTTTTTAATTGTAAGTATATCATGTCAACCTAGATAAGAAGTATGCAACCACATTTTCACAACTAGGCTTATCAAATATAATCACATTAAATTCTTAAAGTAAAAATAACTATCGGATGATCCCATGATTTAAAACTGGTTTGTTCATAAGATATTTAATATCAGAATGATCAGTATGCACAAACAATTGGTAACTTGTTACATAATGGTAGAATTTATTAAGAGCATACACTATTGCTAAGAATTCCTTTTTAATGATAGTATAATTTAATTTTGTGTTTGCAATAATTTTACTGATGTAGTATATCGCATACATGAGCGCATTTTCTTCTATCCTAACACTAGTTCAATGCATTTATCAGACACATCAATATAAATGTGAAATGGGAATTCCCAATTGGGTCTATGCAGGATAGGAGCAATGATGACATTTTCTTTCAACTGTTCAAAATCCTCTTGTCATGGTGGGGTCCATAAGAACTCCACATATTTGGAGAGAAAATTAAATATAGTGGTACAAATCATGCAAAAATCCTTAATGAACCTTCTATAATATCCTACTTGTACCAAGAAACTCCTGACATCTCTATGATTTTGGGGTATACTTAGCTTATCAATAATAGTGATTTTTGCATAGTCTAATTGAATTTCATTTGTTGTTATGTGGTTCCCTAAAACAATCTCCTTGTTCATCATCATAAATAATTTATCATTTCTTAGAGAAAAGCGAGATTCTATACATCGTTTAAGAACTTTTTATAGCTTGGTTAAGGCTTCATCAAAGGTATCAATGTATGTTGTAAAATCATCTAGATAAACTTCAATGTTGTTTGGAATTAAATGCATGAAAAACACTAAGTACTACCCATTGGAATCCTCTAGGTGCATTGCATAGACAAAAGGGAAGGACCCAATAGGTGAAGGTTCCCCAAGGGCATGTGGATGTTTTCTTATCCTGATCTTCAGGGGCTATCTATATCTTATTATACCCATCGAATCCATTCAAGAAAAAATATCATTTCCTAGCTAAGGAATATAGAACTTGATCAATAAAGGGTAGCATGAAGTGATCCTTTTGAGCATATTTGTTTAATTCACAGTAATCTACAAAAATGCACCACTTTAACCCCATTTTAGGTATGATGACTAGTGGTGATACCCTTTCACTATCAAATAAATAATAAATGAAGCCTATGGTTAATCATTTCTGCATCTCATGTTTGCTACTATCTTTAATAGAAAGGTTCATTTTTCTTCAGGGTTGACATACTGGGTAAAGTCCATCCTAGATGTAAATGCAGGGAACACAAGTCACATGATTGATCCCAACCATATCTTTGTAATCCTGAGAAAAAGTTGTAGCATTCTCTATCAGTAACTTTATTAACTTTGATTATTGGTTAATGTAACATACCCATATAACCATCTGTAAAATGCATAAAATAAATTTTTTAACATCACACAAAGATATAAGTCATAAGTCATAAACCATTCTCTATCATATTGTCACGTCCCCATCCCTTATCTCGGCGAAGAGGACGCGACGAACACCATAATAACTGGGCAGACAGCCCCATGAACAGAAACAAGGATAAATGCTGAGTTAAAATCTTAATCATAATGCATACTAGATAACCAGATGCAGGCTAAGATGAATAATCCATCACCATATATGCACAATCACTCAATGCATAAATCTTCGATCATACAGCGGAAGCAAACATATACATAAAACAACATTCACATGTTTATCATGATTCATAAAATAGTAGGTTAATTGCAGAAATGAAATAACAGAAGTACTTATCTTTTGATGAAGAATCCCTCAACCAGCTACATCGCTGTAACGTTCCACCCAACCATAGGCCAGCTTGCTCATCAATCTCTCAGCAATGCTTCCACCCCCGAGCTAGGCATGATTCCTCCAAGGATAAGGGTCAATGCAGGATTACACATAGCCAAGGGACACAATCAGCCAAACCAACACCGCTGGGTTTATCAGGCCATCAACAAACCGGCCAAGCTAGCACAGTTCGAAGACCCACCCCTGCTTACACGCAGCAAAACAATCCCTTCACAGTCCTGTCAAGAAGGCAAGGACAACCAGGGATAATCCCAAACAAAAGATGAGCACAGCTCAAGTCCACCAGACAACATAGAATTGTTCTTGGCCCTAACGTGGCCAAAACAACTCAGCAACAACACCCAAAACAGGGTATACCAGCACCCCAAAATCACAATGAATTGATGGAAACAACCCACAACTCCAAAACAAGGAAAACTCAGCTAGTGGCACACACAATTCACTAATGTAACGGCTGGGAAACATCACATAGTCCACAAAATAGAGGAGAGGCCAACTCCCAGCATGGACAGAGGAAAACTCAACCCATGGATTGGAAATCCACAGTGGTCCAAACGAAATTAGACACCACAGCCAACAAAACATGTGAGGGAGACAACATTCCTAGAACAAAAATCAGTGAGCATGGCTCATAACATGGAAAACAACTCCAACGGTCTGTGCGTGAGGGAACTTGCACCAGACCACAAAACGCAGAGGAAAACATACCCGATTCCACTCTATGGAAAATGTGAATGACCACCGATAAGCAGCTCCCCTCCTGGCTGCGTGAGGTCCCGCAGCACAACTGCCTGTGCGTGAGGAAAATAGACCTGACTTCTGTGTTTGGGAGTGAACAGCTCCGTCTATGCACGCGGATGAACACACAGTTGTGAGGAACGAACAAACAGTCCCTCGAATGTGCGGTGGAGAGGATGGAATGTCCGCGGAAGAGTGAACCGACCTCTGCATGAGGAAGATGAACAGACCCGAATGGAAGAATCCTGTGTGAGGATTAACAGGTCAACCGGAGGAGCAAACAGACCATCCGGAGGAAGAACCAGTAGACCACCATCATGAAGGTTGAAGACCAGGCGTGAGGGCAACCAACCATGGAGAGAATGGCGGTGGAGGTGAAGGCCAGGCGCATGAGTGAGAAGAACAGACCACGGCTCCCCGCGAGCCTCAACAGATGCCGCCATGAAGGTGAACTGACAGGGATGGAGTGGAGTGAATGGAAGGTCGTGGGTGGAGTGGGCGTGTGGGCAAAGGACTGACAGTCCTGCCACCCCACTCCCAAAACAATAACTACCCCAACTACCTCCATCAAGACATCAAAACGATTGGGTGAGACAAGGAAAGGTGGAAAAACACACAAGGTGGTAACACATGGGTTTTTCCCCCATAGACCAAGGTTTGACATCCCCCACCCCTTATCCTTTGGAATCACACCCTTTTCATTCAACGTTGCACTGCCATAGCTGGTTGTGGTTTATTTTATTTGATGTGCGTATTTACATGATGCCACATTATAATGTGCTGGATAACACGGCATACCATCGGCAACTATCCCCATCACCGAACATACACAACCAAATCGATGTTGGGGTTTTGCCTTTTGCTCCTCACCATGATTAGTTACATTATATACATCATGCAAACGGGGTTGAAACTGAGGATGTGACATTCCCCTCCCCCTTGGAATAACACCGTCCTCAGTGTTCCTTTACACATATACAATACATATACAGTTGCACATCAAATTTCAAAATTACAGATCTATCCCGCGTTCGATCATTTACTTTGAACATTCAAGACCAAGCCCCTCGGCTTCCATGGACTTCTCCTACTGGTTCTCAGCTTCCAGCCGATCCCGAAGTCTAGGAACTTTGCGGCTGTTGCCTTCATCATGTTCCCTCATTGGGCAGTCCCGGTGTAAATGATGTCCTCCGCATCTCCAGCATCTCACTGGCTGCTTCATCTTTACCTGATCAATTTCCTTTGAGTCTTAATGCCTGGACCATTTCTTATCGGGTCGCTTAGACGAATGTCCCATCGCTGATCCACCTTCCTTTCCCTTGCCGATTGCTCCCAGAAGGCTTTTCACCTCCCTTTGCAAACTAATAGAGTCTTGCAAAATCTGGTGGTTCATTTCACTCTGCCTTTTCTGTAACTTGAGCATCTCCCCTGGATTCTCTTGGGTCTTGGAAATCACTTGAAGGAGACTTCCAGCTAAGTCCAACAACTTTTGATCTGCTGCCATGATCAATGTGCACCACCTGGTTTCACTTTTCTCACCTGTGAAATGCACCATTGAAATCCTATCAGACCAAGCATAATATAGTCATTAAAATCAGTCAGTTAATTACCCAATTGGCATGACAGTCCAAGTCTCATCAATGAGGCTTTCATATTTTTCATGCCTTCCCAACAGGCACATGAGCTCATTCATGTCCATTCCTGGGCAGGGAATTAACTATTCCAACATTCACAAATTTACTAAAGCAAATACACACATTTCATTCTCAATCATACATGCGTTCAACAATCTTTTGTTTTCACCATGCATAAACATACATAATCAGAAGGCAAGAGAGAGCAATAAGAGTTTTTCCCCTCTTTGTTTTGTTCCATCCTAGAACTCACACCATTGCAATGGCTTTTCATGCTCTCAGCCTCTTTAACTTCACCATGAATGCTGGACCAATCCTTCTTGGTCATGACACTTAGTGTCTTTGGTCCATTCTAGACCTCTAAACCATGGAGTCTCTCCACATGGTTTGTCCCGGCTGCTAGGACTGCCTCGTCTTACTAGCACCTTTTTCATTACTGCTCATTCTGAGTTTTTCAGGACAGTCACATGTCCACATGCATCTCTAGGATTCTCTCATAGTCCTCGCTCCCAGCGATACCTATATCCAAACATTAAATAAATTCATATGTTTAGTTTATTCTCATCAGTTTTACCTCTAAAACAAGGGCTTAAAACATCATAACCAAATCATATACACATGTATATTCATAGGCAAAATAATCCAATACTTATCTGTATTATGCATTTCCTCGTTCGTCCACAGGATCCTGCTTCGCTTTGCAAGCCTTGGGATCGCCTATGGACTTAGATATTAGGTCAGCATGCCGGCTGATCCACAACATCAAATATTTAATGTCCAGCCAGTACATCCTTATGTCCACTGGGCTTGGAACTTTACCACGACCATTTCTAGGTCTAGGATCTACTATGGATCCTCAAGCATATAACAACCCAACATACACTCATGTTAACAATAACACCTACACTTATACCAACGGTACACTTATATCAACATACACTTATATCAACAATACCCCTTACTCTGCAACCCCTCACAACAACCATTTACCTTTTTCCTGCCAACATAAGAAATACGAGCAATACAAGCAAGTTCATCAGCATTGTTGCTCTAAAACGGTCATCACATTTCTCATCATTCACTATCAAGTATTGAGACACCAGGAGTGCGTCCACTCCTTAGAGTGTAATCAATATTGACAACCCTTTCATGACTCAACAGCGGAAAAGTGTGCACTCTTCTCCGGTGTGTGTCATGTAGGTCCTATGCATACTCAAGCAATCGGTCATAATGGATATTAAATCAAAACTTGTTCTGCATATGGAATTTAATAATTAAACATGCATATTCATAGCAAGGGTCACAGAACACTTATCCATTTGCCGTCGTAGTATGCCTTTGTTAAGGAGGAATGGAGGCTCCTTTCCTGAGTTAACAGTCCCTCAGTTAGCCACTCCAATCTCCTTTTTATATTTCACATTCACACATGTCTTACCGACATAACCCATACCATCTCACTCATATTATTTACCAAACATGCAGTGCAGATGAGACATTTCAAAATGTCTAATGGCGTTTAACCCGAAACCCAATTTCAAGGGAAAACCTTCCCATGACGTTTGGCTCTTGCAGGTCATCACACACGATCTTCCTGCAGTGTGTACTCTTGGCACATTCATCAAATAGCCAAACAATCAATCATTCCCTGATAATACAATCCAAATTGATTGTTCCATAACCAAGCAATGACATTAGTAATCAAATTCAATAGGAATTTGCAATTCTATCTATTACAGAAATTGACTTGTTCAATTGTGGGTCTCTTGTAAGCAGCACTACTATGCCCATTATAATTTTATGCTTACTATCATAACATGAATACCCACTTACCATGCGTCCCTCCTGACACAATCTCATACAAGCCAACAATGATTAGTAGTCGTCAGTACTTTCTTAAATCTGAAATTCACAATTCAATTTTAATAAGCTCTTTTACATGGTAGATTCTGGCATTGGTCAGGGTCTTACCTCACACTGCCATGCTCGAAATAATCTACTTGAAACATAAGATTCAACATCCAAACACAAGCTTATGCAAGCCAGTAGTGACTAGTAGTTGTCAGGAATTCCTTAAATTTGAAATTCACAATTCAAATTTAATAAGCTCTTTTACATGGTAGATTTTGGCATTGGTCAGGGTCTTACCTCACACTGCCATGCTCGAAATAATCTACCTGAAACATGAGCTTCAATCAACCAAACACTTGGTGAGTCTGGAGGCATATAACCTTTTCATTGCTACAACCATCACTGAAGCATTTTCAGAATCTATAAAAAATTCAAATACTCCCAGCTGTTAGTCACATCAGTGTTTATCAAAGCTCATTTAATTCATGCAATCATTATCATACTAACATTGCAAGGTACAGTCATATCATTCATGCAATTTAAATGAAATGTTTAGATACTCCTTACTTCACAGGCGTATCATTCATACCACCTTGCTCTTCCACAGAGCATTTCTGGCGGCCAATTGATCATGACTATCCTGCATTCATAACAACCTTTGAAACAGTTCCCGAATTATCATTAATTCATCATTTCAGTCATTAGTCGTTCATAATATCTCATGCATTCATCTCAATGCATTCAACATACTACGCATGGCCTAACCATGTCCACTTCATATAGGATGCATTACTATAATTAATGTCATCATCATATATAGGTATGACACCTTTCTATATTGGCAAGATTCTCATGGTATGAGGTCTCTCACCTTTACCAACCCATGGAATTTGTCATAAGCAAGCTCTTACCTGCATGGGTCATACTTACACCCTTGACATGACCAATTTGGTTGGTCCTTTGCAGGAGATTGCAGAATTTGCTCACCAACTTTTATCCTGGACTTGTTGCCTTATCCCTTTCCTCATAGGGTTGCTGGTCACGATTGTCAGCATCAGCAACATATTCCTCCAGGTCCATGTCATTGTTTGTTTTTCCACTAATGCCACATCAACACAATGATTATCATTAGTGGTTCATTATAAATATATAATTTCCAATATTCTTACCAACATGCAATATCCTATGCATGCAATACATATCCTCATGCATTTCATGCATAAAACTTAGGAAATGCAACACATTTAGCAGGATAGGGTTTTAAGGAAAAATTCCCTTTTCAAGTCCCTCATCTTCTCATGGAATTCCTTTTTCACACAGCAGCTGGTTGACTTCATAGTCCTTGCTGCCCCTGGGCATGCAACTGTCCATATTTGTCCATTTGATAGCAGCGGCCGTCATTAGCACTTTGCTGCTTCATGCTTAGATTCTGGTCACTTATCCTTGTTCCCTAATGGATAAGCTTTCCAACGCCTATCCACATGCTTCATTCCGACCTCAGGTGTGAAAACCACACCACTTCTAAAAATGAAGACTATCACCAAATCTCGGCATTTTTACACTTCACTGCTTTTGGACCGAGTGCCAACTTCAGCCACGGGTCTCATTTTTGATGCACCATACATAGAATTTCCCTTTCACAAGAATGACTGTCTCAGGGGGATGACGGGGGTCAAGGGGGCTTGCCCCCTTGTGCTGTAGGGCGGGTCAAGGGCAACGCCCTTGTTTTTTTTGTTGTAAATCTTTGGTTTTTGCGCAATCTGGCGCATAAGTTCGCTGCCTCTTTTTCTTCTTCTCCACCTTGAAAATACACTGAAAAACAGCTCAAAATATGCTGGAAAGAAATTCCACGGAAAACCCAAATTTTATCCGTGCAGAATTGGGTCTTATTCCAATTATCTATCCGCAGAAGCGGCTCTCAAACCACTAATCCTTCCACCGTTTCGGACCCCCAAACGACTAACTTCTTCCATGAAATCAACTCCTCTTTTCACTAAATCGTTCCGACGTTTCGAGGGTTGAAACCACTAATCCCTTCGCGGTATCGATGGTTGAAACGACTAAACTGTTCCAATGTACATCGGCCGTCGGAACCTTTAGTCCGTCGGAGTGTTAATCCTTTCTCCAGCCGCAACGACGGTCGCTCATTCCTCTGTGGCTTCGATGACCCTACTCATCGGCTGTCGGAAGCTCTAACCTTCCGACGTCTTTGTTTTCAATTTTCCCCCTTCATTGGCTCAACTTCCTTCTTTCATCGACGAAGAAGTTCCTTCTGCAGCCGCAATGACGGAACACGATTCTCCATCTTCTTCCGATCAGCGGCACAACCCAATCGGTGTCAGCGCTCTTTCCACATCGGAAGCTTAGTTCCTTTGGCTTCTACAACGGTGGCACACCAAACCATTTTCTCCTCCGATTGGCCGCTCTTTTCTTAAAGAAATTTTAACGTCGGGCATCGACAGACTTCTTACATCGGCAGGCTAGTGCCTTTCACTTCCGCAACGGAAGAAGCATGAAGAAATTCTTTCTTCCGATGGCTGACGACTTTCTATACTTAGAAAATTTTTGAACTTAATTTTCTTGCGGCGTCGGTAGTCGAAAAAATTACCCATCAGACGACTAGTCGTTTCTCCATCCACAATGGCGGAACGCAGAACCCTTTCTTCTTCCGGTGGCAGTCTTTCTTATCAGAAGACTTAATGCTTTCGGCCGCCGCAACGATGGAACATGATTTCCTTATTTTCTTCCGATCGGTGAACTTATTTTGACCGACGTCGGAAGTCTAGTGACTTTGACTTCCACAACGGCGGCATGCCAAACAACTTTTTCTTCCGACCCGCGCTTTACTTAGGGAAATTTTAAATTTCGGCGTTGGCGATCGAAGGACTTTTCCGTCGGGTGCATAGTTACTTTGCCATCTGCAACGACAGAAGTTCGTTCCACTGAATTCTTCCGATGACTCAAACACTTAACAAATTTTTCAAAATTCTTTCTGCTGTTGCGCCTCGTCGGACGGCTTCCGGCTGCACCTTCCGCCACAGCGAAAGTCAATTCCGCTTAGGGTTCCGACTGAATAGACTACTCAACACTTAGGCAAATGTTTGAAGTTTGCTGCTGCCATCTCAAATTCTGATATATGCTGGACAGAAGGCAACTTTGCTTCTGTCACTGCATCTTCTTGGCCCATAGAGGCCCACTATTGCAACCTTTGCTCTGATACCATACTGTCATGTCCCCATCCCTTATACCGGTGAAGAGGACGCGATGAACACCATAATAACCGGGAAGACAACCCCATGAACAGAAACAAGGATAAATGATGAGTTAAAAGCTTAATCATAATGCATACTAGATAACCAGATGTAGGTTAAGATGAATAATCCATCACCATATATGCACAATCACTCAATGCATAAATCTTCGATCATACAGCGGAAGCAAACATATACATAAAACAACATTCACATGTTTATCATGATTCATAAAATAGTAGGTTAATTGCAGAAGTGAAATAACATAAGTACTTATCTTTTGATGAAGAATCCCGCAACCAGCTACGTCGCTGCAACGTTTCACCCAACCATAGGCCAGCTTGCTCATCAATCTCTCAGCAATGCTGCCACCCCCGAGCTGGGGATGATTCCTCCAAGGATAAGGGTCAATGCAGGCTTACACATAGCCAAGGCAAACAATCAGCCAAACCAACACCACTGGGTTTATTAGGCCATCAACAAACCGACCAAGCCAGCACAGTTCGAAGACCCACCCCTGCTTACACGCAGCAAAAAATTCCCTTCACAGTCCTGTCAAGAAGGCAAGGACAACCAGGGATAATCCCAAACAAAAGATGAGCACAGCTCAAGTCCACCAGACAATATAGAGTTGTTCTTGGCCCTAACGTGGCCAAAACAACTCAGCAACAACACCCAAACCAGGGTATACCAGAAGCCCAAACTCACAATGAAATGATGGAAACAACCCACAGCTCCAAAACAAGGAAAACTCAGCCAGCGGCACACACAATTCACTAATGTAACAGCTGGGAAACATCACATAGTCCACAAAACAGAAGAGAGGCCAAATCCCAGCGTGGACAGAGGAAAACTCAACCCATGGATTGGAAATCCACAGTGGTCCAAATGAAATTGGACACCACAGCCAACAAAACACATGAGGGAGACAACATTCCTAGAACAAAAATCAGTGAGCACGGCTCATAACATGGAAAACGACTCCAATGGTCTGTGCGTGAGGGAACTTGCACCAGACCACAAAACGTAGAGGAAAACATACCCGATTCCACTTTGTGGAAAACGTGAATGACCACCGATAAGCAGCTCCCCTCCTGGCTGCGTGAGGTCCCGCAGCACAACTTCCTGTGCGTGAGGAAAACAGACCCGACCTCTTTGTTTGGGAGTGAACAGCTCCGTCTATGCACGCGGATGAACACACAGTCATGAGGAATGAACAGACAGTCCCCCAAATGCGCGGTGGAGAGGATGGAATGTCCATGGAAGAGTGAACCGAGCTCTACATGAGGAAGATGAACAGACCCGAATGGAAGAATCCTGTGCGAGGATTAACAGGCCAACCAGAGGAGCAAACAGACCATCCGGAGGAAGAACCAGCAGACCACCATCGTGAAGGTTGAAGACCAGGCGTGAGGGCAACCGACCATGGAGAGAATGGTAGTGGAGGTGAAGGCCAAGCGCATGAGTGAGAAGAACAGACACCGGCGTGAAGGTGAATTGATAGGGATGGAGTGGAGTGAATGGAAGGTCGTGGGTGGAGTGGGCATGTGAGCAAAGGACTGACAGTCCTACCACCCCACTCCCAAAATAGTAACTGCCCCAACTACCTCCATCAAGACATCAAAACGATTGGGTGAGACAAGGAAAGGTGGCAAAACACACAAGGTGGTAACACACGGGTTTTCCCCCCATAGACTAAGGTTTGACATCCCCCACCCCTTATCCTTTGGAATCATGCCCTTTTCATTCAACGTTGCACTGCCGTAGCTGGTTGTGGTTTATTTTATTTGATGTGCGTATTTACATGATGCCACATTATAATATGCCGGATAGCACGGCATACCATCGGCAACTATCCCCATCATCGAACATACACAACCAAATCGGTGGTGGGGATTTTGCCTTTAGCTCCTCACCACGATTAATTACATTATATACATCATGCAAATGGGGTCGAAACTGGGGATGTGACACATATATTAACCAAGGACTTCATGCTTCTCACCCAACTCATTTTATGGTTCTTCGACTTAAATATGATACCTTAAACCCCACAAAAATACAAAGGAACATTTTGAAAATAACCCTAAATATTTATCCGAAGCCATTATGAAATCTAAATCCAAAACCTTAAGCTTAAAAATTCTTCTGCAACAGGCCTTCCATAACGGGCTGCTCCTTCCGCAACTCCGCTTCCGCAATGCGGGTTGCGGGTTGTGGGAAGCACTTAAGTTTCCTTACAACTCCCCCTTTTGCAATCCCACTTCTGCAATGTGAATTGCGGATTGTGGGAAATGCTTATATCCTATATAAATTTCCCTTCCGCAATTCCACTTATGCAATGAAGATTGTAGATTGCAGATTGCGGAAAGTACTTAATCTCGTTACAACTTGACCCTTCCGCAATTTCACTTTTGCAATGTGGATTGCGGGTTGCGAAAATGGATAAGTTATTATAAATTTACCTTCCGCTTTTCTGCTTCTGCAATGCGGATTGCAGATTGCATAAACCCACCATTTATTACAAATTTCCTTTTGCTTTTCTGCTTCCGTAATGCAAATTGCAGATTGCAGAAACACACCAATTCCTTACAAACTACATTCCCCCTTTCTGCTTCCGCAATGGGGTTTTGGATTGTGGAAACCCTTAAATTCTTTATAATTTTTCCTTTCGCTTTTCCACTTCCGCATGCGGATTGCAAAAACCATTAAAGTCTTTATAATTTAGCCTTCTGCTTTTCCACTTCCGCATGCGGATTGCAGAAACTATTAAATTCATTATAAAATACATTTTGACTTTCCGCTTCTGCAATGTGGATTGTGGATTGTGGAAACCATTAATTTCTTTATAATTTAACTTTCGCTTTATACTTCAGTAATGCATATTGCGGGTTGTGGAAAACCTTACATTCTTTAGAATTTAACTCCCGCTTTTCGCTTCCGTAATGTGGATTGCGGGTTGCAAAAACCCGTAAGTTATTTATAATTTACCTTCTTTTTTCCACTTCCACAATGTAGATTGGGGGTTGTAGAAACCCTTAAGTTTGTTATAATTTAACTTCCACTTTTTGTTTCCGCAATGCGAGTTGTGAGTTGCGGGTTGCGTAAGAACTTATTTTTTTTCTTAAGATATTTAGGCTTCCACATGCCTTTTGGCACTTGATTTTTACTTAGTTGTTTTCTAAGTTTTCTTGGGTAAAACCAAGGGATTAACTACCTTCGTTGGCCTCATTTCCTTTGGCAGAGTTTGTTGCTTAAAACAAGTGCAAGATTAGGGATTCTATGGTGTTTCTCAGTAACTGGTATTTTAGGAAGACTTCAACAACAAATATTTTCTTTCACAAATTCACATTCATTTAAGGATTGAAAGTAATAAACAGGGACTTCCCCGAGCTTGGAATGGGTTTAAATCAGAATGGGCAATTTAATCTTCCCTACAGGGAAACCCTTGCATCTGGGTATTAACTGTGGAGTTATAGAGCGTCCAAATATGCTCTTGCAGAAACCAATAAATTACCAAACACACTTTTCATGATTTAGGTCTTAATGCATGCAACAATAAACTATCAAATACATTTTTCCTACCCAGATCTTAACACAAACAACAATAAACTAGAAAATACACTTTCTAGGTTCCAGGCCTTAACACAAGCAACAATGAACCAACAAATACATTTTCTAGGCTCCAGGCCTTAATGCAAGCAACATTATACATTCAAACGATATTTCCTTGCACCAATACTTCCAAATCTAATAAAACTCAAAAGGTTAACACAACATCATTTTTCCCAAAACATTCTAGCAACAAATACATGCCCCAGTTCTTAAAACACATGCAACAAATACATGTTACAGATCTTAAAACAAAGGAAACAAATACATGTTCCAGATCTTAAAACACAGGAAAAAAATACATGTTCTAGATCTTAAAACACAGGCATCAAATACATGTTCCAGATATACCTTGAGCTCAACATTCTGCAACAATTTAGACATATAAGAAACCTGGTGGTACAACGAGTCGAATGAAGAAGGAATAGCCATGTTTCATCGAACTGTAAATTAGGAACATATGTTCTTTGTCGTCAATCACCCCCGAGCTAAACTATGTGTTCCAAGAGTGGAGACAACCAAAATCAGGTCTAGTTTCCCAGTGCGAAATCACTTCCTAACACAAAGTATTCACCCATAATAGTTCATTATTTCCCTCATACTCAGTGGTTCCCTTGCCTCCTCGTGTATCCTCTCTTTATAGTTTTGATTTTAGGTCTTTTGCAATTATGGCCCATTCCCCAAGGAATTTTCTTCACCCACTGTATCTCCCCCTTTTCCAGGGTGTTCCCTGCACCATAATGACGTTTCGACCTGGTGTACCTTCCCTGAGGTTAACTCTTCCATGCCTCCCCACTCTCGCACACATAGTTCCCTCATTTAAAATGGCTATCCCCATCATTGATCATTTTATTAAAAGCAAAATGTTTCGGTTACATCTGTCCTTCAAGGACCTGTTGGTGGTTTTCCAGAACCAACCAATCTCAAAAAATAAAACAGTAATTTAAAATATTACAAGAAAAATGTTTATCTATTGGGGGATATTAAATCCTCACCCCCTTATTGCAACACTATCCATAGTGTTCTTAGTCTTCTTCCATAGCTTCTGGAAATAAATCGGGGTACTTCTTCGCAAAAATTCTTCTATTCAAAAGTTGCCTCCTCCGGGCCAAGTGCTTCCATTAACCCTTAACCCACGCGACGACCTGGTTCCTAAGTACTATTTCTTTCATGTCCAAAATTGCATACAGGTTCCACATTCTAGCATGTCTTTGATGACTTGACTTGTTCGTTTTGTTTGTCCATCTGTTTCAGGGTGATAATTAGTGCCAAAATTCATCTTGGTTTCTAACCCTGCAAAAAAATATTTTCAAAGTGTTTGATGCAAACTTAATATCCTGGTCAGAAATTACCATTTTTGGTACTCCACGAAGTCGGGATACTTCTTTCAGGGAATATCTCTGCAATATTGACAGCTTTATAAGTTGAATTCATAGGAGTAAAAAGAGCGGACTTGCTTAACTTATTCTACTACAACCCTAATTGAATCATGTTTCTTTTGTGTTAATCGAAAACCTGTGATGCAACCCAAGGATATTAACTCCTATTTCCATTCAGGAATGGGCAAATTGTAACAAACCTGTTGTATGTCAATGTTCAACCTTCACCTTTTGACACCCCAAGCATTTAGATAGACAATCAACTAAATCTACCTTTAATCCAGGACAAAATAATTGCTTCCCGAGGGCGACTATCCTCTTTTGGTAACCAAGGTGTCCTACATAAGGAGGTTGGTGTATCTCATAATTAACAATTTTTTAAATATAAAACATTAGGTATGTATAATCACATAAAATCAACAATAAGATGCTAAACAAACCAAATACTTATTTGGATAAGCATCTTCTTTTAGCTCCATAGGTATCCGACCTTGATTTCAGACAACTATGAAAACCACAAGACTTGCCCCACCCTACACAAGGATGGTACTCAAAGTTCCCTCAAGTGCACCCACCCGTTCACATGGTTTCTAATCATCAAACAATCAGTAACATTAATAATAAAATCAAAATATGAATTTAAAATTATGTTTCCTACAAAAATTAGATTTCACAACTGTGAGGCCATCCTCCTATTTTTTGGATCTTGTAAGTGGAAGTACTTATCCCCTATTATTTACACTTTCTTCCAAAACCTCGACAACCACACCTAGCTTAAAAAAATTCTAGATCAACCAAACAATCAATATTATTAATCAATAGCAAAATTTCAAATTTAGAAATATGTTCTGTTCATAAGTTAAATATCACTGCCATGAGATCCTTCTTATAACATTTGGCCTTTGCACTTGGTAGATTCTGTCTTTAATTTATTGGGCATAACCATATTTCCATGTCCAATCCATTCTTCTTGCAATATGATACTTCCAATTTTCCATACAATTTGTGAGTATCCATGCATACAATCCTTTCATTGCAGGATTACAATAGTCTCTGAAGTGATCTTTAGAATTACAACACTTAGTAATTCAAACACTATTAGTTACTACGATCTCCAGGACACTATATAGTTATTTTATATGCATCATTAAAATTACAAGATATTTTGACTTTATTTATGCAATTAAAATAAAATTTCCAATACTCATGATTACACAACCATACTCCATACAATTCTGTCCTCCCAAGAGACCATTCTCGTAAACAATCAAACCTGACTACTTTTTTCCATGCAATTATTTTCCTTGTATTCATAGCAGTTCATGAAATGATCTCATAACTGCCACTAATTCTATCATTTTCGTAGTTCTATTTGGTTTATTAGTCACTACTTTTCGTAACAAAATATTCCCCAAACTGCCTCTCAACAACGATAATTCTGCGCCAGAATTCCTGCTGACGTTGCTTTTTTCCACAATGATATTTCACAATGAAATCCTTCCCTAATTGCCCTTCCGCATATTACTTTTTGCACCGTTGATTTCTTGCGGACACTTCCCCGATCGTTTATCTGTGATCAGATGTGGATTGCGGATTGAAAATATTCCAAAATATCAAAAATGACTTCTGAAATTCTCTTTCTGCAACACTTCTTCTGCAACGTCGATCTCTCATAGACTCCTTCCCGACCACCAATCTTGGATCAGATGTGGTTTTGGATTACATATTGTGGATTCATAAAATCTCAATGTGACTTCCACAATCTGTCTTTCCACAAATTCCTTTCGAATTGTTGATTTCTCGTCGATCTATGATTAAATGTGGATTGCGGATCTTTGCCTTTCTTGTGCGGAAATCATTCATCACAATTGATCTTCTCAAATCAGTTTCCCAATTTCTCTTCCGCAATAGTCTCTCCATAGCTTAAATATCTTGCGCTTTCGTATTGCGGAGACCACTATAGACCAATGATCCTTATCTCTCGATTGATCTAGGCCGTCCAACTCTTCACTTCACTTTAGCATTTGGGAAAGTTATTTTTTTCCGCATATCTACCTCGCAGATATTATTATAGATCATTGAAGGTAGGAAGACCTAGAATAGTTTAACATAGAGGCTCCCTCTGTTGGGTGCATAGTCAAAATTCTAAATCATTCGATCCCAACAGATCTGGGAAAATACAAACAAGTTGGCAAAAACACTTTCCACTAATTAAAGGCAAGGACTAGAGATCAAATATGCTACTTAATAACTTTCCAACCAGTCCATGCCAATCATCATATCATACATACCCCTAATGTTAATATAATAATGAGTAAATACAATTTTTTTTGTACTTGACCTTTTTGGAGTGTCACTCTTCATTGAACTTCTTCAGGCGACGGTTCTTTTAGTTAATTCTTGACATGTATTGCATACCTTAATCCCTTTAAAGTAATGGATTTCACCAAGTGTATTTAGTTCACCAACCTGAGTATAACACATACATATGCATGTCTACTAAGGTTAATATCAACAACATATGCATAAATCAAAATCCAACAATATTATATTTCATGATTCACAATGGTTCCAATAATCCTATTTATCCTATTCACTGATAGGGAGGCATATTACCTCATAGGAACGAATTTACTTACCGTGCATATACCTTTTTATAAGTATTATTCTTGTAAGTGCCTTTCTGGTTCCTTCGGATGTCCTCCATCCAAGCAAGAACTCCAAGTGATAACAGTATTCTGAGTACTGACCCAAGCTACCCAACACGAGGACGATACCATTCTTTAGGTGTATATCCAACCTGTGTTGTTCAAGGTGCTTCACCAAGATCAGGCGTTTCCTTTTCGAACACCATAATACCTATAGGTTATTCTCTTCATAGATCTCCCACTCTTGTGGCAGTCCTCTTACAGCGTGAATGTGTGTAGAAAGAAGTATAACCAGATGTATTACACCTGGGCGTGCCCAAAGTTGCATATTGGTGCCTAGATGGACGGGGGGGTAACCATGTACCACAAGTACCTCCTTCTTTCTTATGCAGTTTCTCAACTTTATATGTAGAATATCTCTCTGGTATCCTCATGTTCCAGAGCTTACCTTCTCAATATCAAAACATGTTTGTCTAAGTCCTTTAAGAATTTAATTAACAACATTATACTTTTCATATGTTTAAACAACAATTTATTGCTTGTCATAGATCGATACTTCTAGTATCTATACATGCACCACCATTTCAAGCAAATTCTATGATTCAATTTCCTTATCACAGATATATTGTTTGCAGAAGTGATAACTCTCATAATAATACGATTACCATATTCGATCACTTTAGTAGAAATTTTACAAAACTTATTACAAAGCACACTCCCGATGTATCAATTATCTACTATGGTTTACCATTAATTGATGATAACATATTTCTAGGATTTCATAATATTAAATGATCCGTCGGACCTCAACTTGTGTGCATTAAAAGTTTGTGTTAAAAAGAATACGTTCAGCAGGTGAATTAATGGAACAACATTAACATAAATTAAATGCTGAAAACAAATGGAAAAACAAAACTGATAAACAGATATAAAAGAAAAACAGAATCAGAGAGTCACAAAACAGAAGTTGATAACGGAGTTCACCCCCTTCACTGGGCTACGTCTCCGGGTCCCTCTCCAATGGGTACCAATCCAATTAATCTCTTAAAAAAAGGTACAAAATGGTTATGGAAACAACTTCAGCAATTGTAAACAGAATGCTGTACAAAGTCTTTAAGACCTTTTCTCTGGAAATTACAATTAGCCTTCGTAAGGCAAAGAAAGCCAAAGTATGACAGAGAATGTCGACTTCCACAGTGACAGCATCGGAACACTTTACAACAAACTCTCCGAGCTTCGCATAATAGAGACGATGTACTGTGCTCTGAACGAACTGAGTCTCTCTCCTTCCAATGGTGGCCAACATCCTCTATTTAAGCACTTAGCGAGAGGAGCCATAACGGACCACAACTGTTCTCTTCTTTACCAACGTTACAATCATATGCTAAAACTGAACCATGCAATTCGGCCAAATCGCTACCCAAGCGTTATGGTACCACGACGTTCCATATTCCCGAAATGTTGCAACTAACTCCATCCACATATGTTGACTCACAACACGTTTCAATGACCACCACGCACATATGTTGCACCATACCATAGCGTCACACGTAATGTAACCGTTTGATGTCACCACTAACTTCGCGATGTCGCAGCAAGTGCGATATGTCTGTCGCAGCAAGTGTGATATGTCTGTCGTAGCAGGTGCGACATATGTCGCAGCCAGTGCGATATGTCTATCGCAGCAAGTGTGATATGTCTGTCGCAGTAGGTGCGACGTATGTCGCAGCCAGTGTGATATGTCTGTTGCAGCAGGTGCGATGTATGTCGCAGCCAGTGTGATATGTCACCACTATGTTTAGCATATGTGTGGAACATACATGTGTTATGTTCTTTGAACCATAGATTAATAACCCTTGTACCATATTGGATCAGTGTAATTTTTAAAGATGAATAATCCACCGGATCATTCCTCCCCATTGGAGAGCTTTTGGACCACCAAAAGCCTAAATCATTCTGTAAGTAAGTGAGGATACAGCTCCCTCACTTTTCCAATCTCCATCCATCTTGCTTTGCTAGGATGCATGCCCTTAAGCCCCAATCGAAGGTACTCAGCATTCCCCCTTCATGAAGTCCTTACATTTCTATCAAGAATAACATCATCCTGCAACTCATTCATATATTCAGGCGCCATATCATCAACTGAAGGAATCTGCATGATAATTTCCTCATCCATGATCATAGGAGGCTCATACAATTTAAGATTCTCAACATTGACAATTGAATAAATTTTCATGTATGGAGGTAAATTCAAGTGAAAAGCATTAGTACTAATATTTTCCAATATCTCAAAAGGACCATACCTAATAGGCTTAAGATTTTTACCTTCACCTTTCATTCTTTCTTTGGTGATATGTAACCAAACTCTGTCACCAACCTGAAATTGATGATCAACTCGATGCTTGTCATGACTGGCTTTGTACTTTGCCTGGCTCTTCTCCAACTGTTCCTGAACTGCCTGCTGTATCGCTTGGATTCTCTGAATGAATCTTAGAGCTTTATCTGCATCATGATGTCCATCCACTACATCTTTGCCAAAAGAGAAGTCCATCGGTGTTTTTGGCAGATAACCAAAACAAGTTTCAAAAGGAGATCTTTTCGTGGAAGAATGAACTGCATGATTGTAAGCATGATGGATATACTGCAGCTACTCATCCCAAAGTTTTGGATGTTTACTACAATACCCTCTGAGCAGCTGAATCACTGTCCTGTTTACTACCTCTGTTTTCCCATCGGTCTGTGGATGAAAAGCTGTACTTTTCTTAAGTTTAGTATCCATAAGCTCCCACAAAGTTGACCAGAATTCTCCCAAGAACCGAGAATCCCGATAAGATACAATAAACATGGGTAGCCCAAAATGTACCCAAACGTTCTTAAAGAAAATATGAGTGGTTTGTTCAGAAGTGATCTGTTTGTTACATGGCATTAAGATACACATTTTGCTAAATCTGTCCACAATGACATATAGGTAATCATTCCCTTTTCTAGACATAGGTAGTCCTCCTACAAAGTCCATGGAAATGCTTTCCCAGGGGCGAGAAGAAACTGGAAGAGGTGTGTACAAACCCAATTTCCTATTTCTAGGCTTACTTGTTGCACACATAACACAACCTCTTATGTATTTAGCTACAGTTTCTTGCATTTGAGGCCAATAACAATGATTTTGCAAAAATGACAGTGTTTTACTTACTCCAAAATGTCCCGCAATCAATGAACTATGTGCTTCTCGAATCACATGCACTCTCTCTTTCTCTGGAATACAAAGTTTACCAAGATGATACAGGAGTTGATTATGCACATAATAGTTCTCTTCCTG
The DNA here is from genome assembly GCA_001517045.1 of Pseudotsuga menziesii. Taxonomy (NCBI): domain Eukaryota; kingdom Viridiplantae; phylum Streptophyta; class Pinopsida; order Pinales; family Pinaceae; genus Pseudotsuga; species Pseudotsuga menziesii. The sequence continues at coordinate 318,143 of LPNX010128877.1, forward strand.
TTTACCATGTATTAGTGATGCATATACTTTCCTAAAATCTTTATCTTCTGCATACTGTTCAATATAACTTTCATGTGTTAATGAAATGTTTTGAAGAATGATTGAAGCATTTGTAGGAGGCCTTGATAACATGTCTGCTACCTTATTATGAATTCCCTTTTTGTACTTAATTACAAGATGAAACTATTGTAAGAATCCCATCCATCTTAAATGCCTACTTTGTTGTATTTTAGTCTGAGATTGTAAATATTGAAGTGGCTGATGATCAGTATGTATGACTATTTCTTTTCCCATGATATAATGTTTCCACTTCTTCACACTCTGTACTAAAGCATACAACTCTTTGTCATAAGTCAGATAGTTACTTACCACAGTAGAGAATGTTTCTGAATGGTAACAGACTGGCTTCCTCCCTTGCATCAAAATGACTCCCATGGAAAACCCGTTGGCATCGGTTTCGATCTTAAATGGCTGCTGCAAATCTGGCAATGTCAGAACTAGTGCGGTGCTAATCCTTTCCTTCAAAGTGTCGAAGGCTCTTTGATGCTTGCCTCCCCACTGGAAAATTTCTTTAACGCTTGTCAACGCATGTAATGGAGCAGCAATGCAAGAAAACCCAGAAATGAATTTCCTCCAATACTGAACCACACCCAGAAAAATTCTGATTTCAGTAATGGTGTTAGGCCGTGGCCAGTTTACAATGACAACAACCTTGGCTGGGTCCACGCGTAGGTGGCCTCCACCAATAATATGGCCTAGATATACTAAAGAAGTTTTAGCAAATTCACATTTAGACATTTTTACATAAAGCTTTTCCTTCCTCAGTACATCTAAAACTTTCTTCATATGTACTATATACTCTTCCTAGGTTTTGCTAAACACTAGGATATCATCCAGATATACAATTACAAAATCATCAATGAATGGTCAAAAGACGTCATTCATGACCCGCATGAAAGTAGCAGGTGCGTTACAAAGCCCGAAGGGCATAACAAGCCATTCATACAAACCCTGTTTGGTTTTAAACCCTGTTTTCCAGGAATCATTCTCAGCAACATGGATTTGATGATACCCACTACGCAGATCCAATTTAGTAAAGTAAATTTCATGTTTCAATTGATCAAGCAAATCATCAATGCGAGGAAGAGGATACCTGTTTTTAATGGTGATTTTGTTAAGGGCCCTGTAGTCGATACAAATTCTCCATGACCCATCCTTCTTCGGAAAAGACTAAAGGAGAGCCACAAGGAGAAGTGCTGGGCCAGATGACCCCCTTCTCAATCAGCTCCTGAACCTGCTTCTTGATCTCCTCATTTTGCATTACAGACATCTGCTACATGGCTATGTTCGGGAGTGGCACATCCTGCTGCAAATGTATCTCATGCCGAATCTCTCTCTTTGGTGGTAACCCTTTTGGATCTTGAAACAAATCATCATACTCAGAAATGATTTCAATCAGTTCAGATTTATGCTTAGGGTCACACCCTTCAAAATATTTAGAGATCTCATCATTTTTCACCTTAACCATCATTAACACAAAATTATTACTAGCATTTACCAGCCTCTTCATTTGTCCTGCAGAAACTATTGCTAGATTGGTTTTTATTTTATGTGCTCGTACAATATATTCTACACCATCTTTAAAAAGATGATACTTATTCTGCTCTCTATAAAAGACTACTTTCCGGTCATACAAATATGGACTCCCAAGTACTATTCCACAAATGTCAAGTGGTACTACATCTAGTTCTACCTCATCCATGAACTTTTCAGCAATGGAAAACTTCAATACACATTTCTTTGTAACTTGCAATCATGTATCATTAGTAACCCAACCTAGAGGATAGGGTTTTTCATGAGGCATATTAACTAAATGCAATTTCTTAACCACTTCTTCTGATATCAGATTTACTTGTGAACCACTATCAAACAATGTATCAATCTTTGTGTGATTTGTAATGACACGAACATGAAACAGTGCACTTCTATTTTTATCATTTTGCTTAGAAGTAGATGGCAGATTTGTACTTGCACTAGAACTTGATTTTGCATCAATGGGAAGTGAGATACTTTTATTCTTACCCTGGATTTCAACAGCTGTAACCTTTGTTTCATCACCTGAGTCGGATCCTAAGTCTTGAATAACTGCTGCAGTAGCTTTTGCTTTGTCTTTATCTTTGTTTCCTCCATACTTCTTTGGCCTTAACTCTGGATGAAGTTTCCAACACTTAGAGACATCCCTTCTGACAATGCGAACATCTAGGCTTTTCACCCTCTTTCTTAACAGTAGCCATCTTCTTTTTCCCCTTATCTTGACCTTTCGATTTGCTGTCAAATTTAAATGACTTCTTCACAAAAGTATCATTAGCATGCTTACCCCTAGCTTCTAAATGTGTGGCTTGAACACATACATCATTCAAATTACTGGGGTTAAACATCAACAAGGTATGCTTCAAATAAGAATGCATGCCACCAATGTACTTAAGAAGAGTTTCCTGTGTATCTAATGAAACATTCAATGCAATAGCCCTCTTTTTGAATTCATGAGTATATTCTTGAATGCTTTGTCCTTTAGCTTGTCTAAACATTTGCCAACTCATGGTTAATTATTGAATATGGCCTAAAGGATAAAATTGCTTCCTTAATACTTCAATGAATTCATTCCAAACTGAAATAATTTTACCGTTCTTTCGAAGATCTTGCTGAATCTTTCTCTCCCACCAAGTAAGAACCATTCCACTCATTCTCAAAGTGGCCAATTGAATTCTGGAAGGGTCATCAGTAATGCCCTGCACCCTGCAGTATACTTCAAGCTGCTTGATCCAATTGTCTAACTTTTCAGCATCTAAATCTCCATTATAAATTGGTAATTCAAACTTAACATCCAATTTGAAATAAGGCATATTAGAATTTGCATTAGCATTATGTGAATGAGAAGCATGAGAAGAAGAGAAAGTTTGATTAGTGTCAGGAGGATCACCATCATCTCCTGCTCCTTTACCCTTTTCTTCCTTCTTCACTTCTGCATCTCTAGATGAAGATCCTTCTTTCTTCTTCCTTTCTGCTTGCTCATCGAGTAGAATTTCCATCATGGCTTTCATGCTCATAAAAGCCTCCAGAAACTCAATTTCTGAAATAACAGGTTTTTCCCGTTCAGTATGTCCTTCTTCTTCCCCTCGTGGAGAAGACATGGTTCTTGAGAATGTTCTCCTGGAGCCAATCTCAGGATCTCCTTCAACTAATTCTCCCTCACCACACTTTAACCTGAACCTAGTAAGCATTCACAAACTTGCACAAGCAGTCAACCAGCTCTGATACCATAATATGATCCATCGGACCTCAACTTGTGTGCATTAAAATTTTGTGTTAAAAAGAATGCGTTCAGCAGGTGAATTAATGGAACAGCATTAACAGAAATTAAATGCTGAAAATAGATGGAAAAATAAAACTGATAAATAGATATAAAAGAAACAAAGAATCAGAGAGTCACAAAACAGAAGTTGATAACGGAGTTCACCCCCTTCACTGGGCTACGTCTCCAGGTCCTCTCCAATGGGTACCGATCCAATTAATATCTTTAAAAAAGGCACAAAATGGTTTTGGAAACAACTTCAGCAACTGTAAATGGAATGCTGTACAAAGTCTTTAAGACCTTTTCTCTGGAAATTACAACCAGCCTTCGTAAGGCAAAGAAAGCCAAAGTATGACAGAGAATGTTGACTTCCACAGTGACAACATCGAAACACTTTATAGCAAACTCTCCGAGCTTTGCATAATAGAGACGATGTACTGCGCTCTGAATGAACTGAGTCTCTCTCCTTCCAATGGTGGCCAGCATCCTCTATTTAAGCACTTAGCGAGAGGAGCCATAACGGACCACAGCTGTTCTCTTCTTTATCAACGTTACAATCATATGCTAAAACTGAACCATGCAATTCAGCCAAATCGCTGCCCAAGCGTTATGGTACCACGGCGTTCCATATTCCCAAAACGTTGCAACCAACTCCATGCACATATGTTGACTCACAACACATTGCAATGACCACCATGCACATATGTTACACCATACCATAGCGTCACACGTGATGTAACCGTTTGATGTCACCACTAACTTTGCGATGTCGCAACAAGTGCGATATGTCCGTCGCAGCAAGTGTGATATGTCTGTCGTAGCAGGTGCGACATATGTCGCAACCAGTGCGATATGTCTGTCGCAGCAAGTGTGATATGTCTGTCATAGCAGGTGTGATGTATGTCGCAACCAGTGCGATATGTCTGTCGCAGCAGGTGCGACGTATGTCGCAGCCAGTGTGATATGTCACCACTATGTTTAGCATATGTGTGGAACATACATGTGTTATGTTCTTTGAACCATAGATTAATAACCCTTGTACCATATTGGATCAGTGTAATTTTTAAAGATGAATAATCCACCGGATCATTAAATGAATCACATTGATTGTATATGTTACCTGATCGATTGGACCCTTACTAGGGACTACACAACCCTTACCCCAACCTATTGATAATAGATTTGCTGTCCTAGCCCTTTTTCACAAGGCTATTGGTCACATACAATGATATCATCAACATATTCAACCATGCTTCTATTGTCTTTGGTCCTACAACCATTACCATCAACTGTAATATCATAGACAACAATAATTATCATTAGTGGCTCATTGCATATGTAAAACCTCAATACTTTTACCACTATGCAATATTATATGCATGCAAAAACATCTTCACTTGCACTATACCATATATATTAATATGCCTACTAGTGCATATGCATCTGAGCTATCTAATCTCTTGCTTTTCCAACATTACTATGCCCAAAATTTATGTACATGGAATTCATAAAATATAAAAATATTAGCAAGAGAAGAGTTGAGGAGTTTTTCATTTCCAAATCCTTGTCATAGCAAGAAATTCCTTTTTCACATAACAGCTGGTCTAATTTCATGTTTTCTCTGGGAATGGCATCTGCAACACAACAACTTTGGTCCTCTACAATTATATGTGGGGTGGCAGCTCTCCCTTTGGGGCATCCTGCATGTCTAGTGCTAGAAATTTTCTTTAGGTGGATCCTTATTTTCATTTCGGGAGGCCATCAATGAACCTTGGAACATAACCATTTGCATGTATACAAAACATTCCAACAAACATTTTTTTGGTTAGAATAATGTTTCTATGTTTCAACAAAACTAGATGTTCCCAAAAGGTGACAGGTTTGAACCTGTAACTTTGATACCATATGTAACATACCCATATAACCATTTGAAAAATGCACAAAATAAATTTTTTAACATCACACAAAGATATAAGTCATAAGTCATAAACCATTTTCTATTATATATTAACCAAGGACTTCATGCTTCTCACCCAACTCGTTTTATGGTTCTTAGACTTAAAGATGATACCTTAAACCCCACAAAAATACAAAGGAATACTTTGAAAATAAACTTAAATATTTATCCTAAACCTTTATGAAATCTGAATCCAAAACCTTAAGCTTAAAAGGCCTTCCGAAATGGGCTGCTCCTTCTGCAACTCCGCTTCCACAATGCAGCTTGCGGGTTGCGAGAAGCACTCAAGTTTATTTACAACTCTCCCTTTCGCAATCCCACTTTCGCAACGCGGCTTGCAGATTGCAGGAAGTGCGTATATCCTATACAAATTTCCCTTCCGCAATTCTGCTTCTGCAATACAAATTGCAGATTGCGGAAAGTACTTAATCTCTTTACAACTTGGCCCTTCCATAATTCTATCTCCACAATGTGGATTGCAGGTTGCAGAAACACATAAGTTCTTATAAATTTACCTTCCGCTTTTTCGCTTCTGCAATCCGTATTGCGGATTGCGGAAACCCACCATTTCTTTACAAATTTCCTTTGACTTTTCTGCTTCCGCAATGCGGATTGTGGATTATGGAAACACACCAATTCCTTGCAAACTACCTTCCACCTTTCCACTTCCACAATGTGGATTGTAGAATACAGAAACCCTTAAATTATTTATAATTTTGCCTTCTTCTTTTCCACTTCTACATGCGGATTGCGGAACACTTAAAGTCTTTATAATTTATCCTTCTTTTCCACTTCCCCATGCGGATTACGGATTGTGAAAACTCTTAAATTTATTATAAAATACCTTCCTCCTTTTCGCTTCCGCAATGCGGATTGCGGATTGCGGAAACCCTTTATTTCTTTACAGTTTAGCTTTTTCTTTCTGCTTCCGCAATGCGGATTGCAGAAACCCTTAAATTATTCAGAATTTAACTCCCACTTTCTGCTTCCGTAATGCAGATTTTGGGTTGCGGAAACCCGTAAGTTCTTTATAATTTACCTTCAGTTTTTTGCTTCCACAATGTAGATCGTGGGTTGTGAAAACCATTAAGTTCTTTATAATTTAACTTCCGCTTTCTGTTTCCGCAATGCAAGTTGCAGAAGCACTTAGTTTTTTTCTTAAGAGATTTAGGCTTCCACAGGCCTTTTGTCCCTATATTTTTACTTAGTTTTTTTTTTGTTTGATTTTTCTTGTGTAAAATCAAGGGATTAACTATCTTCGTTGGCCTCGCTGCCTTCAACATAGTTCGTTGCTTAAAAAAAGTGTAGGCTTAGGGATTCTATGGTGTTTCTCAACAACCAATATTTTAGGAAGACTTCAACAACAAATATTTTCTTTCACAGCTTCACATTCATTTAAGGATTGAAAGTAATAAACAGGGACTTCCCTAAGCTTGGAAGGGGTTTAAATCCAGAACGAGCAATTTAATATTCCCTATAGGGAAACCCTTGTATTTGGGTATTAACCGCAGAGTTACAGAGCATCCAAATATGCTCTTGTAGAAACCAATAAATTAACTATCAACACTTTTCATGCTTCAGGTCTTAATGCAAGAAACAATAAACTATCAAATACATTTTTTCTGCCCCAGATATTAACACAAACAACAATAAACTAGCAAATTCACTTTCTAGGCTCTAGGCCTTAACACAAGTAGCAATGAACCAACAAATACATTTTCTAGGCTCCAGGCCTTAACGCAACCAACATTACACATTCAAATGATATTTCCTTCCAACGATACTTCCAGATCTATTAAAACTCAAAAGGTTAAACACAACAACATTTGACCCAAAACCCAAAACGTTCCAGCAACAAATACATGCCCCAGTTCTTAAAACATAGGAAACAAATACATGTTCCATATCTTAAAACACAAACAACAAAATACATGTTCCAGATCTTAAAGCACACGCAACAAATATATGTTCCAGATATACCCTGAGCTCAACTTTATGCAACAATTTAGACATATATGGTGGTACAACGAGTCGAATGAAGAAGGAACAACCACTTTCCACCCAACTGTAGATTAGGAACATATGTTCTCTGTCCTCAATCACCCCCATGTTAGGATTATTAATCCTCCCTTGTCCAATTTGGTCATATGTCTAAATCAAGATTCATGTCTAAATTGGGAGTCCTTCTAGTCTATTTTTAGCCACTAGCACCATTGGGTCCACTTGGCCTAATTAGGGCACATGTTCCAGTTACTAAAGTGTGGGGAACACTAATTGAGGCCTACTTCCATTGATTGCACTTACATGCATCAGTTTAGGAGCCTCCTAGATCAATCCCTAGAAATTAGGATCCACTGGGAGTTTCGATACCAACCAAGGTTAGTTGGGTTGAGTTGGCGACTAGTCAAGCTAAGTTAGGAGTCAGTTACATTCAGTTCTAGTCCTCTACATTTAGTTAATGCTAGGTTTGCATGGCTGCATGTAGGAGAGGTGCATTCCTCACCTACCATAGTCATTTAGGCTTAGTTAACACTGAATTAGACACTTGAGTTGTGATTTAGAACTCCAATAATGATTTAGACAAGGTCAGTTAACCATTTAGTCAAGTAGAGTCAAACCAATTCGAATTTCCTCACATAGGATTCGAATTGCATGAGGCTATTTAGCCATTGTACTTCATTGTAATTATTATCTAAGTACTTTTTGATTAATGAAAGCATTCACAACTGCAAGCCATTTTTGCACTGTTTCATTCTTCAATTGCTGAGTAAATTGTGTGATCTATCTTGTGAGTTGTGTGTTTGTCCACAGATCTATGTGATCAATTTAATATGGTGTCAGAGCCTCGGTGGACAAGGAACTTCTCCTCCTTAGATCTCCATTTGGATAATTTTTTTGAGCAAATTTGCTTCTTCCAGTACTGCACCAGAAGCGGAGAATTTACTACTTAATATCCCAAGTAAAGGAATAGTTGATCAAGCTTGCTTGATCAACTATGCTGGGTGTGATGAAAATTCCAAAAGTGCAAAATGTCAACCTTATTTTGTCTGTTTGATTGTGTGATTTACATGTTATCAGCTCTTCTCACTGCATTCACTACAAGCATCTCTTTCTCCTCACTACATTCGCTACAATAGTTTTGTCTTCTTCACTGCATTCAAAATGGCCCATCCAATGGAGCAGTTCACTTCCTTTAACTACCACTAGTGGAAGGATGACATAGAGTCACTGCTTCACACCAAGAATCTCTACAGACTCACAACGGAGTTAGAGGCAGAGCCATTTCTTAATTATGACAAATAAAAGTATTGGAATAGGATTGATGAAGCTTTTTGATGCCTGTGCCTCTCAATCTCTTGAGATATTCTCTTCCACATCAAAGGATTAAAGACTCCCAAGGATATTTGGGATAAGCTTGATTCCTTATTTGATAAGCAGGATGAACTAAGGGTCCATCAGCTAGAGAATGAGCTGATCTCTCTTCATCCATCCAGCTTCGAAACACTAAATGAATTCTTCACAAAATTCAAGAACCTGATATTCCAGTTGAAGCTATGGAAGGTTGAGAAGGAGGATGATCAACTCATTCTTGCCATTCTCTCAAAAGTCAGTGCAGACTACTCAGTATTTGTATCAAATTTTTCATAATTGGAATATGCCCACTCTTGATGCTTTCATTGAATCTCCCACTCATGAGCATGACAAGTTGATCCAAATGGGGATCATTTGATCTTCCAGAGATCAATCACTGGTTGCAGGAGGACCTAAGGCAGCGAATGATAAAGGGAAGCAAAAGGATGAGTCTGTTGTGAAGAAAGAGCAGTCAAATGAGCCTTCGGGTTCGAAGAGAAGTAAGAAGAATGGAAGAGGAAAGACTCTTTGTTCCTACTGTGGAAAGGGATTTCATCTAGAAAGCTCTTGTATGAGAAGACAACTTGATGAAATGACTCTTCTTCTAAAGAAACATAACATCACTACACCTACTAGCACAAGGAAGGCTAACCACACAGAAGACACATAAGACACTGAATATTACTTCGAAAAATTTCATGCACTGAAGGCTAGCTGCTCAACAACACATGTCTTTCTGATTGATTATGGAGCTTCCAATCATATGGTTGCATCTAGAGAATCATTCTCTTCTTTACAGTATTTTGATGGTCCTAGTATTCATTTGGGAAATAACAGTACAGTTCAAACCAAAGGGAAGGAATCTATCAAGCTTGAACATGGAAGGTTCAAAGATGTGCTTTATGTTCCCTCCCTAGCTTCAAACTTGTTATCTGTATACCAGATGACTCAGACTGTCTCTCCAAATTGAGTGATATTTGGTCCTGAATCAATGGAGATCACATATATACCTAATGGGAACATCATAGCAAAGGGTGTTGCAAATCATGCCTCCAAGGCATATGATTTCTCACACTTCATGCCATTTTTAGAAATAGTGCACTCTCAGCAGCCACTTGCAAGGGAAGGTAAAATAATTTCATCTTCTTCTTTTGCAGTTTCCACTAGTATTGCAGATCCAGCTGTATCAGTTTATGAGATTGAGATTCAGGGTGATTCAAATCCAGGTCCAGTCCCTACTTCCAAACTAGAAGCTAGGAAGATGTCTGGAAAACCACCTAACACTCAGAAGGGAAAGACCCTTGCGCTATGTCATGCAATATTACCTCCTTCAGAGAGATGCAATAGACCCCATTTAAGATGCTACATGTCAAGGGATCAGTCTCACTACATTCAAAAGAATAGAGCTGATCATACACCTCTTCATCCAACAAGAGACAAAGGTTACATTCCTCCTTCCTTCCATCATCATTTTGGGAAAAGAGGGAGAAGTATACATGCCAGGCCCCAGGATACTTGTCAACAGAACATCATGCATGCTTCTTCGCTACATCATAGAGATTGCAGCTACACATTTTCAAGTTTTTCAAACTTGAATCCTGATTCTATCTGCTTAGTTAGAGGGGGGCTTTTTTACTGTGTGTTTTTTTCCCCAGCTCCTTGTATTGGGCAGTTACTTTACTTTACTTGAGGTAATGGGTGACCTATGGTCTTAGTTACCAGGGCCCACAGATTGTCCAAGTTTGCATTCAGGGGGGGTGTTAGGATTATTAATCCTCCCTTGTCCAATTTGGTCATATGTCTAAATTAGGAGTCATGTCTAAATTGGGAGTCCTTCTAGTCTATTTTTAGCCACTAGCACCATTGGGTCCACTTCTCCTAATTGGGGCACATGTTCTAGTTACTAAAGTGTGGGGAACACTAATTGAGGCCTACTGCCATTGATTGCACTTGCATGCATCATTTTAGGAGGCTCCTAGATTAATCCCTACAAATTAGGATCCACTGGGAGTGTTGATACCAACCAAGGTTAGTTGAGTTGAGTTGGTGACTAGTCAAGTTAAGATAGGAGTAAGTTCCATTTAGTTCTAGTCCTGTACATTCAGTTAGTGCTAGGTTTGCATGGTGGCATGCAGGAGAGGCACATTCCTCACCTACCATAGTTAGTTAGGATTAGTTAACACTGAATTAAACACTTGAGTTGTGATTTATAACTCTGATGAACTCCGATAATGATTTAGACAAGGTCAGTTAACCATTCAGTCCTCCGATAATGATTTAGACAAGGTTAGTTAACTATTTGGTCAAGTAGAGTAAAACCAATTCAAATTTCCTCACATAGGATTCAAATTGCATGAGGCTATTTAGCCATTGTACTTAATTGTAATTATTATCTAATTAATTTTTGATTAATGAAAGCATTCACAACTGCAAGCCATTTTTGCACTGTTTCATTCTTCAATTGCTGAGGAAATTGTGTGATCTATCTTGTGATTTGTGTGTTTGTCCACAGATCTATGTGATCAATTTAATACCCCGAGCTAAAATATGCATGCCAAGAGAGGAGATAGCCAACCTCAGGTCCAGTTTCCTAGTGCAAAATCACTTCCTAACACAAAGTATTCACCCGCAAGAGTTCATTATTTCCCACATACTCAACGACTCCCTTTCCTCATCGTGTATCCTCTCTTTATAGTTTTTACTTTAGGTGATATTTTGTAGCTACGACCCATTCCCTAAGGAATTTAAGCCGCCCACTGCATCTTCCCCTTTTCCAGGGCGTGCCCTATGCCATAATGGCGTTTTGACCAGGTGTACCTTCCCTGACGTTAACTTTTCCATGGCTCCACACTCTTGCACACATAGTTCCCTAATTTAACATGGATGTCCCCATTATTCATAATTTCATTAAAAGAAAAAAATTTCGGTTACATTTTTCCCTCATGGACTTGTTGGCGTTTTTCCAGAACCAACCAATCTCAAAAAATAAAACAGTAATTTAAAATATTACAAGAAAAATGTTTATCTGTTGGGGGTATTACAGTTAGGCTACAACTGGTTATTGATATTGGGTAATTTATTGGGCAAGGTTTCAATAGTGATGGTTTTATAATGATCCATTTCATCCACAAAGTAGTCCTTAAGGTACGTAAAAGGTCCATGGTTGGTTGCTCTTGAACAATGCGTGACGTATGTGCTCCTTTTATATGAAGAATCATTTATTTTATTCAAAGAATGATCAAGTTCTCTAATTTTGTCAATGGATGAGTGCTTGCCTTGGATGAAATGTATCTTTATCATGTCCTTAGATGGTTCCTTCAAAGTGAGAGTTTGTTTGATGTTGAGAACTAGTTTAACGAGGTCATCACAATAATTATTTCCTTCCTCTCAGGGGACCCATAAGGGGTCTATAAAATCCATGATAGAATTTTTTGGTGGATAAAGTGTGATTTTCTTGATTAAACAACCCTGGCCGATTGTCATATTTCCATACCAACATCTAATGGAAGCATCAATTGTCACCATCTAAGGCCTCCCTAGGATGAGGGGGTAGCCCCCAAGGCCTGATTTGGTATGTAAGATCATAGAATGAATAGTGTATTCCCAGGATTTAACTGTGGTTATAACATCCTCCAACATCCCCTCAGGTTTTACAATTGACCTATTGGGAATTTGGAGCATTATGGGCATTTGACACAACATAATCTACAATTTTAAGGTTTCCATGATTTCCTTTGTAATGATTTTGATTACTGCTCCTAAATCTACCTGTGTATTTCAGATGATATTTCTACTAGTGTGGACTATTAGAATGGGGCTTCCAGGATAATTATATTTAGGGTTGGTTATCCTTCTGAACATTATTAGTTAATTGCCCTATTACATGGATGATAGGAGGGCATTGCTTCCTTCTTCCTAGTTTCCCTACATATTTATCTAATGTTTTTTCCACAAATTTGTACATAGTTTATGGCTTGTAATAACATATTTTTTTATGCAAACATGCCTAAGTTCTTTAACAATATCAAAGGTTGGTTGGGGTTTTTGCTTAATCTAGTTTAGCCTCTCTGGAAACGGTGGTATAAATAGGTTATTATTTGGAGTGGATGTCTATGTATCCTCCTGTATCTTACTAAGTTATTATGAAGAAGATTTATATTCCTTAGTTAGTTTAGGAGAGGGTGGATCAACCACACTTTTCCCAAATGGACGTGAGTGGCTTGGAAAGCTAATGCATATAGTGTGTGGGTAGGGTACTCACTAAATTCACTAGTGCATTCTAGTTGGTTTGGTTGACTAACCTTGTTGCTTGGATATGAATTGGTTTGTGTTGGTAGTGAGGGTCTAGTCATCATTTGGTTTGTGGATTGAGGTGGAGGAGGTAAACAGTGTTGGTTTTAATGAAAGGGTTGATTTTTAGGTCTATTAAAATATTGTTGTTGTCTTGGCCATGGTGCCCCTTGATTGAAATGAGAGTGCTACCCATAAGGAATCTATTGAGACTAATGAGTAGAAAAAATAGTTTCCAATACTACTGATTAATTTTGTATTGAGTTGAATACCAAGACAGTGGAGTATATTTATTTTTCCAAAAAGAAATTTCGTTTTGGGTTTCTAGACTCATACCTACAAATTGAGGTCTTGGTTACCCAAATATTCACTGATTGATGAAGTAAACTTGTTTAATGGTCTGGTATGAGATTTGGTATGATATATATAGGCCTAGTAATTGGGGCCAATTAATAGTATCAATCTGTTATGTACAAATTCTATAGACAATTTCAACAACAACAAGCAGACATTCATTGCGGGTGTGATTTTTGTAGCATTTTAGAAAAAATGTAGCTAAATCCATTTCCATTTTCTCTTGTTTTCACTTCATATGTAGAGTGTCTAGTTGCGTGGACAATGAATTCAATATGTCCATTTTCATGTCTTCTATTAGGTTCCCGATCTCATCCTTTGTGATTCCAGTAGTAGTAGCCTTTGTGACTAGAGGTGCAGAGGTCCGACACCCCCTACTTTTCTCATATTTTCCCTTGAGTAATTTTTAAACACATCCTTAATTTCATTGTAGCTGAATTGATAAATATCTCCAACAACTATCAGGTTTAGAGGTTCCATCAATTATTCCCTTAGTCCTCTTAGTAATACTAGTTTGAGAGAATCACCATCCAAATTACAATTGGTAGCACACCTAAAGCTGGATTGAAATAGCTTTGCATATTCCTCTAGAGATTCATCAGTTCTTTAAGTAATATGGAATATATCATCTTTTGTTTTGCATGACTTACAATAATCTCGATGCTTCTATGAGAATGTTTCTTTCATTTGATCCTAGTATTTGATGTTTACTCCTTCTATCCCCATAAACCATCTTAATTCCGTGTCTTTTAGGGTTGAAGGAAACAACCTGAGTTTTTGGGAGTCAATTTTGTAATATGTCATGTACAAAACCTCAAATTCAATTAAGGAGGTATCTTGGTACTCTTTAGGTAAACCATGGAAATGTGGAAGGATAAAAGGGTTTATATTTTTCATTTTAGCTTCTTCATCCATGTCTATAATGAGGAATGGGTACTCCTCTTCTTCATGTATGAACCTCACATGTTCTAACTGGTAGCTTTGATTTCCTCCTTGCCTTTCATCTCTTGGATGGTTTGACACATCTCTTGGATGGTTTGACACATCCCCTCAAGGTGATCTGATTCAAAAAGAGATGGACAAACCATAACCACTTGATATTTTTCTTTGGATATCTCCTTCACAGGAGTTGTTGTTACTCCTTCAATCAATTCAGTGAGAATGTTTACAACAATATGGGTCACTGAGGTATATTCCTCCTGTTGGTTTGGTTATCCTTGATTTAGATTGGAAGAAGATCATTCACCATTAATAATATACTTGTAATTGATGATTCAAGCTTGAATATTGGTCCCAATCCCAAAACTCCAATGATGGCAATTTGTTTTGAGATATGTTCTTTTTTTTTTCAGTGATTAGAATTATAAAATTGGTAATGCTTCCCCAACAACATTGCCAAAAAGTGATGATCTCCAGTAATACTTGGAATTGAGAACCACTATTCACTAAGGCATTTACTTGAATTATCAGCCCGATGATGTAATCTTGTGAAATTCCCTGCACTATATGTATTTCATACCTTCTCACTGTTTAAGTAGTTTTCTTTCTTTTGGGGGTTTTCTTCTTGAGGATGGTGTACGATATTAGTTCTATGAAATTACAAAAAGTAGACAACAATTACCACCCTAAGCCTATTCAACTAGATAAACTATCATTCAGAATTAATCAGATAAGGAATGAAAAAGTAACCAAAATCAAACTCCTAATGACTGAAATAACCCTAATCTCATCTCATTCAATCAACTACTTGCACTGCTACAACAAGGGGTATATATAATGAAATCGATGAGTCACACATTAGTAAAATATGAAAATAAAGGGATCAAGTACAATCAACTAGAAAAATAATCATGCAATAGATGCATGAGATACATAACAATTATTCTTATATATATAAGAGCTACAGAAAAGATAAACATTGACTTCAACAAGTGAAAGCTAAAAGAGATATGAATAACTAATTTAACAAATGAAACCTATAGGAAATATGAACGGCCACTTTAACACATTCACTCATAATAGTTCGGAAAATAACTAATAAACATATAACACTAGGATTCCCCCCAATGATGTAGAGCGGGCCTTGACTATGAAACATTAGTGATCTAAACTGAAACCACAATTACAGAATTCAGATAGAAATCAACAACACTGATTTTGATTTTCAACATTAATAATCAAGCCAGGAGAGAACTTCTTCAGTTTCTCGCTCTTCTGTTATACAAAAATTCACCTTAATCAGTGGGTGATTGGATCCCTATGTGGTAGCTAAAAATAAAGAGTATTTGATCAATTTTTATTATTGAGAGTTGATTCCTTAGCCAATTAATTTCCACATGGTGTCGAGTTGTTCGTCATGATTCATCGGTCTTGACTGCTAGTACACAAATACTCGCTTCTTCCTCTTTCCCGCTAATGGAAATTCAATCAACAAGTGGTGTAGGAGGAGTTGTCAATTTCTACAAAAAAGTTCATCAACAATACTGCTAGAAGATTTTAGCGGCAATAATCCATTCAAACTTGTACTTGTAAAACAAGCTACTCCATAATTGTTAGTGGAGTATTCTACAACTAAAGCTATATACTACTCTCCTATTTCTATGGGGTGGGTAAATCTCAATCAATAGAAAACAAATCAATTATCATAATAATCCTAATATCGTAAACCTTCTTTCATTGAGTTTGAGAAGGGGAGGAAGAGAGGATAATACCTCTTGTAGCCTTGAAGTTTGATGGAGTTCCTTGATGGATGTCCTTGCATCTACTTGAATCTCCTTCACACCTATGAATCTCACCACAAAATCCTTCCTACTATCCTACCAAACTATCTTTAAAAAAATATAGGTTAGATCTAATTGCCTACCAATTCTACATCAACATGAAACTTGAAGGGAAAACATTGAACACGAATTGAGAAGAAAACTGAATTGATTCATAATAAATGAACATGGATAAATAATTACAAACCTTGAAGGTTATTTCCTTCTCCATAGCCTAGACCTACTTCTCTACCATCCATGCCATTGATTCCCAAAAAAATTTGTAGTAGAAAATTCATTTCTAGCCCTTAATTCCTCCAGCATGCCTTTGCTCTCAATCTTGTCTCTCCTCTAATTCACTTCATATGCCTTCCATATATAGCATTGGGGTTTTTGCACCCAATCACTTAACCATGAATGTGGGATTAAGCTTTTTGAAGATTTTTATTATTTTATTCAAAAACCCACTTTACCTAGTTTTTTAGGCATCAAACTTAATTTTTAGTATTTCTAGGATAATTAATACCCATGTTAGGTATTTTTTCCACTGTATGAGTTATAGGAACTGGGATTTGTCCCTTAAGTGGTCATGGACTTGGCCTCTATAGAGACTCCTTGTCTTCAAACATTTCTTCCTTTATGGGAGCAGTGGTCAAATGAGAGATTGAAGCTCTCAATTGTTCCAAAACTCTCATCTTCATGTTGCAGGTGAAATAGAAACAAGTTTTTAGACCAACACTCTTAAGGTTGTTAATTTTATTGTTAATAGGTGCCCCATAATGTGTGAGGTTCGAAGCTATGCTGAGGTCCGAAATACATTGAAAGTTATTTTATTCTTATACTCTTCATACTTATAGTCTTTAATGACGAGGGAAGGATGGTAAAGAAGTAGGATCTTGAGCGCAGGAGTTGAAAAGCACTTGCAAGTCAAACAAGGAAATAAACCAAATATACAATATATTCTTGAGGCGGGTATACCCTTGCTTAGCAGTAAACAAGCATGGCCATGAAAAAATACATAGTGGATCCAGAGTCAAAAGAAATTATTATAAAATGTAAACATGCATGTTGATGAGTGAAAAATATCTAGGACTTCATGGTACTTTGACATGGAAGTTTAATCCTGGGCAACTCAGGTTGTGCACCGATGAGTGATAGAATTGTATTTCTCAAGGTATTCAAACAAACCAACGATAGTATAAGTTTATATCATGCGAATAAATGAGCTGATGTTGAGCATAATAAAACACCATCTGATTACCGTTCATTGATGTATACCATTAACAGATGCAAGAAGGCCCACCGATAATGATGATGGACTCTAAGGTACTTGAGTACAAACTAACAAGTGTGAATATATGTTCTGAATTCAAACACTTTCAAAATCAAATAATCAGGGTTCATTGATGTATACCCACTATCATTTGTAAGAAATCCTACCACTAATGACTGCAATATCCAAGGTACTCACAGGGTTTCCTAGATCCACTTCCTAAATGATGATTTGGCATCGATAGGAATGGATCCGTCAGAAGGAGGGAATTAATGCATCCCACATCAATTGACATGAAACTGAGATCAATAGGATGATATAATTTGGTAGAGTTGCGAGATCCAGCACTGTATACTTACACAATGATGGTCCACACGATTGGTCAGGAATATTTGAGGAATGGTTGACATTGGTTTGACTTCCCTTGAACACAAAACATGACACACAGTGACACTTGGAAACATAAGACTTGAGCAACCACCCATTATGAAATTCGCCAATTTCAGATGAATTAACGGAAGCTCCATAGATGACAGGAAGGATAACCTATCGGTGGAGATCTGTTCAAATTATTGGTACAACTTCCTAAGTCAAATGTAAATGGTGTACTTATAACTTATGCGGGGATATGTGTTGTGTTAAAAGGAAACAAGTACTGACTATTGCCACTTTCTTCATGATGAAGTATGAATAGATTCATTAATCTTCCTTTTTCGATTTTTGAGTTTTTTAATTTTTAGTAATTTTTTCATTTATTAGCTTGAAAAATGTAGGAATAATAGATCAATGTTATGAGAAATGATGCTAAGAAGAAGCACAGGAAATAGATCTTGCTACTAAGAATTCTCATAAGCATAAATAAGAAAAATAGAGAGAAGAAAAGAGATTGAATCACATGAATGAAGAGATGAATATTGGTGTGTATCCTTCCATTGAATAATGATGAATAATAGTGTACATAAATAGTGCATCCCTCATAGGAAAATATAGTTGTATTGAGACAACTCATAAAGCTCAAAAAGGCCGACTTACCAAAATATAGCAAACCCCCATAGGTGGCTAAAGCACTTCCCAAATCTATCAAGGACCTCACAAATTGGAAAAAGCATGAGTGATTTGTCAAGGAGATGGAAAAAAAATGCTAATCCTAGAAAATGGAGAGAAAATCATGAAGGATGGGTTGGCAATAAAGGGAACCAGTTTCCTAGTTGACTAGGTTTACCTTATCCACGGAAAAGCAGGATAAAGCAGAATAAAGAAAAATCTGTTGTATATTAATTCTGGATGGTAAAAATGTGGCCACGATCAACCAAGAATTAGAAATAAAGCATTCCTAGGATATAGATGGCATGTATTGACTTTAAGGTGCAAGTGGATGCCAACTAATTTAGCTAGTGGGTGAATAATTAGTCAAATAATGATTAATTATTTTATCCTAAGTTATGAGTGGGTTTAATATATTCCAACACCCACCTATAAGTCTGAATTTATGATGGTATGTCAAAAATATGGATGCATATAGGGCCTAACAACAAGGCTATGGTCACCCTTTAACAATTATTATGTCTAGAAAAGTGAGGAAAGAGGCAAAACCACACGGGGAAAATTCTCCCTCAAGAAAGGACAAGACACACAATTTGAAATAATATGTCTTCAACATATCTTTATCTTCACTTGAATGAGCTGAATGAATTGCTTATGGATGGAAGACTTGCTGAAGAAATCATGAACTCCATGATCATGCGCTAGAGTGTAGAACCTGCAAGAAGGAAGAGGAGATACTCCTTGTATCTCATCAACTGATGAAGTAGGAGCATTGTCTGAATGCTTCTTGCTGCTTTCAAACTCTGATCTGTAAACACAATCTGAAATGGAAAAGATATCTGTGCATACTCCTTCCCAAAGAGTACAAAAATTAAGACAATTTATTTCACTCCCAATTCCCTAAATAGCTGTAAAATTGTGATGTGAATCACATGACAATATTCCAATCTAATGTAGCAAATTTCCAGATCTGATATGAGGCTGATAAAACTCTGATATATCAGAAACATTACCATATGGAATAGCAAATACAAATGCTTTAGTGACTCCATGAGGATATTGGGCTAGACTAGGAAAACTATGAGCAACTAGGGAAAACTGATAGGTGTAAAAATATGAATGATGGATGGACATGAGATCTGAACCATAAGTGTTTAGAACAGATCCAAAAATGTTTAATATCAGTCCAAATATGAATAAGTTCATGGATAACCAAACACTGAAAGATAGACAAGACTTCAAACCATGTAAGATAAGTAACACTGCATAAGAGACCAATGAGGAACCAACTAGTGAACTTTGGATTTGTATAGTCTTAGGATTATTCAGAGGTACGGTATATGGTATGGATGGTGGTAGTATATGTTTCATGACATGCATATCAGCCTACAAACAATATTCTAAATCAGATATATAATCTTGTGAGGAAGAACTTCTCAAAGACAAGTCAATATCTAGTGAAAAATCACAATTTTTGGGAGATGAATCTAGTAGACTGAGAGGAGGATTATCAAGGAAAGGATATGATATTTATGATTCTGATATATCAGATAATAAATATATATCAGAGACATGAGAAAATGATATAACTATGGAACTCAAAGCATAAGTTATATCACCTTGGAAGTGCGCACTATGACATTGTTCCGAGGAATCAACAAGCTTTTCTAGTTCATATGGAACTTCAATCTTGTGCTTCTCAAGAAGTCGAGACATGAAGTCCATATTATTATTGAAACACTTATTCTATGAATGAAAACCCTTTCTGCAATAAAAACACTTGGATGTGCTCCCTTTCTTCTTACCCTTCTTTACTGAATCTTCATTAGTAGGCTTCGAACTATCATCTTCAATTTTTGACTTTGGCTTCTTCACAATTTGCTTCTCTTTTGATTTGAAATTCTTGTTTCCTTGAACCAAGAGATCATAATCCTTGCCCTTGGAAGAATTAATGACACCCATGTGGATCAATTTATCTTTCTCCTTTGTTATTGAATCAGGAAAAGAATTTAAAGAAGGCATTTTCCACTTAGGAATAACAAGCCTAGTAGCATGAAAAGTAGACACACAAATTGAGTAATCAGGACCCAGTTTTGAAAGAATGGAAAGGATTAATTGATAATATTCTTTCTCAATCCCACATTTATTGAGAATTATAACAAGTGACTTGAACTTGGTGAAGAAACCCTCAAGAGATTCGAAATTGCTTGGACTCAGTGAGAATAACTCAATCTCCAATTGGTGCGCTCTTAGCTCATCTTGAACTCCAAAGAGAGACTCCAATTGAGTCCATACTTGGTTTGGAGAGATCAAATCATATATATGAAAGAGTATATCAGGAGAAATAGAGAGGCAAAACAATCCATAGGCTTCATCCAACCTATTATGCCACTTAGTTTTCTCAATCACAACATTGGGCTCATTCTCCAAAGCTAGAGTAACTCTGTATAATCCCCTACTGTGCAATAGAATGGAAATTTTGGCTTTCCATTCGTGGTAGTTGAAGGGAGTAATAATTATTGATGAAGGAGAATCCATATTTCTGAATTTATGTGCTCAAGAAGAAACTCTCTGCAACCTGCAAAACAAAACTAGGAGAAAATCTTGTAAGCTAGACATGCTCTTCTTCAAAGAGGGGTAGGAGATTGGATGCGCTCCTCAACTTTGTAGAACTTGATCAACCTTGCTTCTATAATGCCATGTAGAAATAATACTTCAATTCTATGAGAAATTATTCTAAGAAGAAGCACATGAAATATATCTTGCTACTAAGAATTCTCACAAGCATACACAGGAAAAATAGAGAGAAGAAAATAGACAGAATCACATGAATGAAGAGATGGATATTGGTGTGTATCCTTCCATTTAATAATGATGAATAAAACTGTACATAAATAGTAAATCCCTCATAGGAAAATCGATTTGTATGGAGACAACTCATAAAGCTCAAAAAGGACGACTTGCCAAAATATAACAAACCCCCATAGGTGGCTAAAGCACTTCCCAAATATGTCAAGGACCTCACAAATTGGAAAAATAATGAGTGAGTTATCAAGAAGATAGAAACAACATGCTAATCCTAGAAAATGGAGAGAAATTCATGAAGGATGGGTTGGAAACAAAGGGACCCAGTTTCCTAGTTGACTAGCTTTACCTTATCCATAAAAAAACAGGATAAAACAAAATAAAGTAGAATGTGCTGTAAAGTGCTGTACACTGATTTTGGGTGGTCAAGATCAACCCAGAATCAGAAATAAAGCATTCTTGGGATATAGATGCCATGTATTGACTTTAAAGTGCAAGTGGATGCCAACTAATTTAGCTAGTGGGTGAATAATTAATCAAATAATCATTAATTATTTTATCCTAAGTTATGAGTGGGTTTAATATATTCCAACAAAAAAAAGAATAAATAATGCTATGGTACATGGGAGGGAAGGAGTGTTGCATTGGGGTACTATATTTTTCAAGAGCATGGTTCAGGCCAAGGAAACTATACATATTGCAAATAAGGTCTGAGCTAGTTGTGCACAGTCTTACGAATGTTCCCTCCATCGGCTGGGTATCTGAAGCAGGATTATGTGTTGATGAATAGTGAAATAGAACTAAGTAACTGCGGTTATCCAATTTGGTGCAATGAACAAGTAGGAAATGGGAAATGTGGTCTACTTCATGCTAATTCTTGCGAAAAACACCAAAATCATAAATCACAGTTAATCATGGTCCATCAACTACTTGAATCAAATAATTCTTACATGTATAGGTCAACTTAAACAAAAGCAATGGTTTATAGGCGTCTTGAGCAAAACATGATTGCAAAGGAAGATACACAACATTATCAATAAGCACCGAAGCAGTAAGTACAAATGTTCGTGTGTATATTTTACACATGCTTATGTAAACTGACATGAAATAGGGAGCCCATCAGGAAATGGTCAGAACTGTATGGAAGATAAGTATGCGGTCTCAAACTCCAGGTCATGATGGGACTAATTGGGCTCTCGGGCCTATGAGAATAACTCAACACGGGCACCAAAATGGAAATGGGGTGCTGAATAGGGTGTCCCATGTTCGACAGGCTCTTCTATCGGAATGGTGGAAAATACAAATATGATGGATTGACCCACCAATTTCCAACAAGTACCACCCTATGGTAAGTTTGGGTTGCAAAAGGTTCAAATGCATCTTCACAAAGGGATAAACTAAACCTATATGCATACTTCCAAATATACCTGATAAGATCGAGGAACATACAAAGGACGGTCCTATACTTGGGTGGATTTAAATTAAGTATGCTCCTAGTGGCCCCACAAAAGATGTCCTTAGGTGGGTACAACAAAATGTTTATGAATAATTCAAGGATTGCTTCATCCGATGATAAAATTCTATCCAAGAAATCAAGTGAGCTAGGATAGCTCACAAACAAAATGGGCCAAGTGACTGGACCACATTCCTCCATTAAGGGAATATTTTGATTCAAATCAGCTGAATCCATTTCAATAGCTTGGTATGACACTTCTACAACAGATAAGGGCTGCAGGATCATAAAGTTTCCCACGAGGGAATCATTTTTTAATAATCCTACCCTAATGTCTTAAACCTCCTTTAGAGCATCCCTAATGAAAGGAAAATTCGATTAGATAGTAGTTTCAAGCATGCAATAATATAATTAGTTGATCATGACAATATTCCCCCAATGAGGGAACCGAATCACTCAAGACTTTGAAGACATTATAGCCATCATCGAATGTATCCAATTACGTCCGAATAGAAAATTGTAATCTATAGGTGCATCTACTACCTCAACATCCACTATGACTGTTTTGACACCCCATTCAATAGGGCAAGATACAACGAGTCAGTGAATAGAGAATGAATGTCCATTAAAATCTTTTTGCACGATATGGGATTGAACTAAGGTGGGTGATACTAATCCTTGAAAGCATTTAAATGACATGACACAGATCGAGGAACCTTCATAAACTATGGTTTGAAAGATATTCTTGCCATGAGATGTTACTTTAATCTAAAAAACAACTTTGGAAGGACTCCTACAGTTTGATTGGTATAATTCTAATGTGGTCAACATCGCATCGAATGGATCAACAAATCTAGTTGAAGAAAATAGTTCCTTTCTTTGTGCATGAAAATATTGCAAGGGCCTCCATGGAAGACATGACACATGGTGATTGAGCTATTTCCTCAACAACATTTTCATTATGAGCAGCTCATGCATTATGATTATGCATTTTTTTACATAGATAACCTTTGGTTGGGTGTGGTACTATGTCTATGGTCGGTTTCTCAATGGTGAGAGAACCAATTGGTTGTGGTTTAGATTGATCCAATGCACTAGGAGGGACATCATAAGAATGAGATCTCATTTTAATTTTCACCTCATGATCACACATGCAAACATTGGCATTGGGATTATTTCCCCCTTGCGAGGGTTTTGACTGGTTGCCCCCTGGTGGAGGTACCAGTGTTGTAGCAAGCATTTGATGATGGTGCTGCAGAAAATATTGTATCAATACCAAATATGATTGTTGCTCAATGTCTTGAGTTGGATTCAATGCATCTCGCTTCCCAAAGTTATCATTCTTTTTACTCTTGCATTTCTTCTTCTTTCCTCTAAGTTCCATGGATTGAACTCTGGTATTTTCTGGATTTTGGGAAATATTAATATTGTGCTTACCTTTTTACTTCTTATTCTTCCCCTAATGTCCATGGATTGAACTATGAGGATTTCAGAAGCTAGGGAAGGCTTAGCATATTGCTGCATATCCTGGCCAGTTGTAGGTTGCAAAGTCTGAACATACATTTGTCCCATTTGATGGGTGATCTGCTCAAGGTTGTTTACGGAACCCATCATAGCATTGGCATGTGGTCCATGTGGTGGCCTAGATGGATCAAACGTAGGTATTGTAGGCTGGTTCCAAAAATATTGTTACTTTCCAAAGCCTTACCAATCCATTGTGGAATGGGGTTCATGGGTGGATTACCCCATTGTGGGGTTAGACTCCAAGGAGATTGGATATTTCCTTGAATCTTACCACACCATTGATGAATGGGTATATTTCCCCCTTGCGGGGAGGGAATCTAGTGAGACTGGTTCTTTTCTAGAATCTGACCACACCATTTAGGTGGTCCCTAGATTTGACTAATATTCTAAGGTGGTTTTCCCCCTTGTGAAGGTTGCCCTTAGATTGGGTACTTCTCAAAACATGATCAATGGGTGGATTGTCTCCTGATGAAGTTGGTTCCAAAGAATATTGGTTACTTACTAGAACTCAACCATTCCATTGATTATGTCTTTGGTTTTGATTGGAATTCCAAGATATGTTTTCTCCTTGCAGAGGTTCGATCCAGAAAGATTGGTTACTTTTTGAAACTTGACCACTCCATTGCGGAATGGGTTGATAGGTGGAATTCCCTTAGGAATTGTGCTAGGATAAATCATAAGATATCCCTTTGGGGCATTTCCTCCCATCGATGAAGGATACTTCCAATTGGAATTTGTGTTCGAGGATGCATTATTTTCACCAAGAATATTAGCATTCCATGGTAAATTTCCCCCTTGCAGAGGCTGACTCTAGAAATATTGATTGCTTCCTAAATATTGACCACTCCATTGCATAATGGGGTTTATAGGTAGACTTTCCCAAGGCATTATTCTAGGATAAATCAGAGGATGACCCTCTAGCCCATTTCCTCCCATCAACGAAGGATAATTCCAATTGGAATTTGTGTTACAAGATGCATTATTTCTGTAAGGAATATTAACATTCCATGGTAAAGGGTTTACCCCAAAAGTAGAAACTAGATAACTATTGTGTGTGCCAAAAGGATTTTGATAACCCCTCGCAACCATTTTAGGTTGCATTGATATGGGTCCTTCAACTCCTGACGAAGCCAAAGGGTCAAGTGTAATGTTTTGCATATTATTTCAATTTTCAAAAATACTAACCAGTGACTCACTTTATGTAAGTATGGTTCAATTTAAAGGGTGTGATAAGGGTTTATTTACGTGAGCAAATGTGTGATATTCTATTTTTTCAATTTCAACTAAAGTAATATCATCAATTCTATCTATGTTTTGTCCATGATGTGACAAATTTTGAGAATCGGTTTGATGTTGTTCTTCTCTAGTAACATTTGATTGGGTTTGTAAGTAGTTTAGTTTCAAAGTCACAAATATGTGGTTCATGTATATTCCTCCACGATGTAGTGGGGCCCTCAAACTTAGGTAAATTACCTCACTGTCGCCTTGATGGGAGGACCGAGAGATTAGTCACTCTGAAGTTTAATAAAATGAATTGTTGATTAGAGTATATCAAAATTCATTCAAACAATCCTAAAGGAAACTAGACTCAACAAAAATAAAAGTGTCCACACATATCAAAAAAATCCTAAGGTAATTAGCAAGCAAACTTATTTCCAAAGAACTGAAGTTCAGTGAAAAGATGGATTTAGAGGGACTTACAAAACTAGTAGATCTTGAGGGACATCATGCCTCAAAAATTACTGAATAGTGAAGGTATGAGAAATAGTTACATTGTTCTTCAATCACCAAGGGTGCAAGTGTTAGCGGTTGGATACTCACCCTCCCAAGGAGCTGAAACAACCTTGTGTGTGTCTCAGGTATTGCA
Organism: Pseudotsuga menziesii; assembly: GCA_001517045.1. NCBI lineage: Eukaryota > Viridiplantae > Streptophyta > Pinopsida > Pinales > Pinaceae > Pseudotsuga > Pseudotsuga menziesii. The sequence goes on from LPNX010128877.1 coordinate 344,172, forward strand.
AGTATCCCCCACTCACAACATCCTGTGTGATTCCCTAGGAAAATAAACTATGGTTACCACTTCACAATCAATCATTAGGTAGGACAGTCGTTAATCTAGGATAACTCACATAGACTAGATATCTCAAGAAAGTGATGTCACCCCGAGGAATTGTCACTTAACTGAAATACTGTAATGTGTTCATATCCCATCAAATAAGGAATAGGGGGGATACCACCCTTACTAATTTGGATTGAACTCTTGCTTAACGCATGTGTTAGAAGCAATTTCCCAACATGCACTCTTTGCTACTAATGGATTTGATTCTCTTTAATCAATACTAGTTTCAAAGTTTTGTGGCCTTGGAGTGTTAACTCTCCAATATTATTACAAGGCCCTAACCTAATCTATGTTGGTGATATAAAAAATAATCTTTATAGATTTTAGATTAGGCGTTGATTTTAGGGTAGTTTGCTTAGTTTCAAGGAGTGATGGTGAAACTGGTGGTGTTTGTGACTCAAACTGTTGAACCAGTCAAATGCACAATGCACACTGCTCTTTCCTTTATTTAAATAAACTTCTATACTATGGAAGAGTAAGAGGTTCTTTGAGATCCTTCAAACATGCATAATGCAAAATAGAATCACAAAAAAAACATTTTTTAGCAAGGGTTGAAGAGGTTGGCTTCAAACATAAGATGTGTTCAATTTGCTTCAACTATCACTAATTGGAAATGAAAAATGTTTGAGTGTTCAATGTTTTTCCTATTTCTAATAGTTCTCTCCAACTAATGTTTAAATGTAGGATTGCGATTCAATTTTTATTTTAAAATTGCATTATGTTTTCTTTCGAAACGTTGAATTTAATGTTCCAAATTGATATTTTGAAAATCAATGCAAAATTCTAAATATATTTCAAAATTCTAAAAATGACAAGCATTTACACTTGAGATCCACTTTCTCTTTCATAGGACCGCTTGAAAGTGCAAGTGAAGAGGATACTTGTGGCTCAATAATATGCTTCAAAACTTCAAAAGATTCCTATTACACTTGAGATCCCTGTTTTTCATTCATAGGACCACCCGAAGGCGCAAGTGAAGAGGATATGCAGGGCTCAGAATTATGCTAAGAAAATATCCTAGACTATTACACTTGAGATATCTATTTCTCTTTCACAAGATCGCCTGAAGGTGCGAGTGAAGAGGGGACATAGGGCTCGAACACAACTTATATCAAGAATTTGAAAATAACGAACAAGGTCCTCTCATTGTGTTTAAACTGATCTTAAGTGGCAGGTCCATATTTTTGAGAATTTATATGAATTTGATTTAAATTATGGTATTAAATGTGTCTTAGTTGTGATTCGAAGTTGTGAGGTAGGTCAGCAAGTTCACGTGACTTCAGAATTCATGGCCTAAAATTTCATAAATTCAAACAATGTGTCATGTTCTTCATTTTTTTTAAGAATTTCCTTATGCAAATATGTGATTAAAAGGACCAAATTAGACAAAATTTCAAACGTTAAAGAATGAAATAAAGGAACCAAATGGTAAAAATGTATTAAAGTTTCATATCTAAGCATTCTTTTAAAGAAAGCTTGAACAACGCTAAAAAAATCTACTACTCAAAGTGATTTTTCCTAGCTTTTTAAGGAGGTTCCTAAGAATTCCAAATTCAAGGGAAAATGACCCTAAATCCTTCAAAAAAGATCCTAATAGGTCCTAACAGGCCTCAATAAATGTTTTGGCATTCAACCAAGTTTCTGTAAAGTCTAAAATCAACTCAATCCATGGTAAAAAATCAGTGATGTCAAAATTTTTCAATATCAAGCCAAATGCACACAAAACTTTAAAATCCTTCAAAAATCCCTAAATCCTGGTAAAACAGAGCTAAATATTGTCTAAAAACTCTTTTAGAATATTCCTAAGACCTCTACAATATAAAAAATCAAATCAAATGATCCAAAACTGAATATCTGACCACAAAAAAATCAAGATCCGTGACTCTTCCATACTGTGGTCACCTCACTACTGTATTGATGAACAAAATGTCACTAGTGCACATAGGTGAGTCAAACAGGGCATCACGGGAGGCTGATGCTCTGCGTAGGCTACAAAAGGGCGTCAACAAGCTCAAGAGAGGAAAAAGCCAAGATCTGGGCCCAAAAATCTTGAAAAATGAAAAATTAAGGGTGAAATCAAGTTGGTTTTGACCTCTAGAACTGAACTAAATCCTTCTAATACCAAGATAGAGAATGCATTAAAATATTTGAAGGTAATAAACACCCAAACAACGGTAAAATATTGAGAAAATTAGTTTTAAGAGAAGAACCTCTTAGCTCCCTATCACACGTCGGTTTTGACCCCGTTACATTAATGCATGTGATGTAAATATTCTGTGAAATCATGACAAGGAGCTCAAGGCCAAGGCCCTGTCATTAATTGGTGTTTGATATAGGTGATCATGGTTGATTCCTATGGTTTCTGTGCTAATTTAAGCACATTTTTAAACATCATGTAAATATAATCGGAGAAACCACAGTACCGAAATGACCAAGTCGACGTTTCGGATCCATATCATGATCCATCTTCAGGACAATGTCGAGAGTGAAGAGAGTGAGAATCAATGATATATACTGGGACCACCTGGTCCCAGTATATATCATTGATTCTCACTCTCTTCACTCTCGACATTGTCCTGAAGATGGATCCTGATATGGATCCGAAACGTCGACTTGGTCATTTCGGTACTGTGGTTTCTCCGATTACATCACCAATAACCTATCACCACAGAAATTTAGCAACAGAGATCATGTAAATATGCAAATTAATGAAAAACCCACAGCCAACTATGTCAATGCAACGAATAATGAGATGGGGGCATGATTTTTCCTAAGGATAAGGGGGTGGGAATGTTAACTTTGAATCTGTTTGGGGAAAATAGATGTGTCATGAGGAGAACCCATTAGAACTGTCAACTACCCTCTTTCTTGTCTTTTCCTCCTTACCATTCATTCTGCTAGAAAGTGGTTGAGGTAGTTATTGCTTGGAAGGGGAAGAGTATGGGAAATTTTGAATGGGGCAGAGCACCCAGTTCAGGAGTGTCATGTTTTTCTTGCAAGGACAAGAAAACACCAGAACCGTATGTCAGTGTGACCCATGCGTTCACGCCTAGTTTTCCTACTCTCACGTTTTGAGAGCTGCGGGGAGTTCTGTCCCATAGAGGATTCACTTCACCTCATTCATTCACCATCTTCAATCCCTGGTCGTCGTGTGGAGGCAGGAGAAAAGCAGAGCTCTTTTTATGTATGTATCCTTCGTGCTCTGCGGGTATAGTTTCACTGGACATTTTGGTATTTGTTGTGCTGCAGCATAATCCTAAACTATAGAGCGTATGAGACCTTGGTACTAATGCTCAGAGTAAGCCTGTGATGTAGAGTCTCCCTGTGGTTGTTGTGTTTCGAACCTTGGTTCAGGTCTGACTATGTGCGAGACTTAGGAATGGGAGAGACGTAGAATGCACTTGATAAACCTGGTGTGGAACCTCACAGTAAGATAAGAGTGGCTGGTGAACCTACCATACACATCCTGAAGAGAATTGGAAGGGAAGGTGTAGCCCGAGGGACTGTGGAGCAGAGAAGGGAACACTTCCTTGTGTTGGGTGTGTAGGAAGAGGGGGATCCAGGCTAGATAGATCTTGTGAAGGTGTCCTTAGCTCTGTAGATGAGCTCACTAGCTTAGCAGTTCTTCCTACCCATTTCCTTAGAATCCTGATAAACCCAACTAGAAAGATGGCTTGGCTGGAATCCTGTTAAACCGATATGTTGGCTTGGTTGTGTCTGTTGCACCTGACCTTGTGAGTAACCTTGGCTGAACAGTCTATTAAACCCAACTGTGAATACTGGTTTGGCTAGGTAGCCTGATAAACCCAACAGTGAGATGGCTTGACTATGTATAGTCTATTAAACCCATATGTTGGCTTGACTGGTCCTTAAGGTGAAAGTTGGCTTGACTGTGAATAGTCTGTGAAACCCAACTGTGAGATGGCTTGGATGTGTGGCCTATGAAACCCATCTATGGGATGTTTTCCCTTGCAGCCTGTGAAACCCAACTTTGTTGGCTTGGCTGAGTTTGATTGCATCCTTAGCTATGTATGAGTCTGCTAGTGTTCCCTTATCCCTGTAGGAAATCATGCCCAGCTCGGGGGTGGCAGTGTTGCTAAGAGATTAAGGAGCACACTGGCCTATGGTTGGGTGGAACGTTGCAACGACATAGCTGGTTGCAGGATAAGCTTTCTTCAAGATAAGTGTTCTTGTCCACATAATTCTCTGTAATTGTAATTATTGCATTGTATTTTCTTGATGGAATATGATGAACACGTTGCTATGTTGAGTTATGCATTGTTCCTTGAATAACTGCAATTATAGGCATCTATGTGTGTTTTTCCTTCAATGCATTTTTACTAAGTTGCAGGGTAGATTGCACAGTTTGGTAATGGCATGGATGATCAGATCGATCCATGAATTCAGTTGAAAAGTTGAGTTTTCTGCTAGAAATCCTCATTTGCGTAGTTGCGGGATTAGGGATTTTGCGGGATGCGGGATGCGGAACGCTATTTCACAGATTTTGGTTTTTGTAGATTTCCCTTTCGCAACTTTCCTTCCACAACTTGCGGGATGTAGGATCACGGTGTTGGGATTTCTATATTTTCGAATCCCGCAAGGTTAAGTTTCCGCACCGTCGATCTTCATGGGACAATTCTCCGCCATTAATCTATTTCCGATGCGAGATGCAGGATGTGGGTCTCGAAAAGTGTTATTGCAATATTTTGTAACTTTCGACCCTGCAACTTGGTCTTTCCACACCGTCAATTTTTGTGGGTGATTTCTGATCCGTTGATTTAGTTCTATCTGCGGGATCACCTGTGGTCATTGAATTTCGTCGTGTTTTCTCTTCACCATTTGATCTCCTCTGATATTCTTCCTTACGGATCATTAGATTGATCCATGGAAGAAGGAGGTGAGTGTGACAGTGTTGGAAATGTTGAGATGTGGTTCACGACCATGCCTTGTGTTCAATGAACAGTGAAGATTCTTGATGAAATTTTTAATTCTGCATGATAATGGGGTATGGGTACATGACAGCTTGGTATTAGAGCTGCTGGTTACAACATTGGGCCTAGATGGACTAGAAACTAGTCAAGAGTACCCTACATTGTAGTATCAGAAGATCTAGGTTACAGCATTGGGCCTAGATAGGCCGGGTGACAGTAAGTAAATGGTTTTGATTTTGAATTACTGTGTATCTGATGAATGGTGTTGGTAATACATTTTGCAGAGTCGTAGGACATTTTGGAAAAGTAAGTTGTGGTTCAGCCATGAGAAACCATGATAGATATGATGCTCAGTATTCCTACGAGCATGTGCAAGATGCCATGGGGGAAAATGTTCGAGTTGGAAATGATGACATAGAGTCTAATGGAAGGAGACTCCAAGAGACACCACCAGATATTGCAACCACCATGAGAAGCTTGATTAAAGCCCAAGAAGAGCAACATCAGTTGAATGCTGCTATGTTGTAGAGTTTGACAGACTTTTAAAGAAAGATAGACTCTGGGCAGGGTACAGTAAAACCCGAAGGTAGTAAGAGTAGTACCAGAAGAAGAAGAAGGACTGCCAGTAGATCATCTGAGTCAGAGGATTCAAGCTCTTCTTCTCACAAGGGAAAGATAAAGAGGCCCCATAGAGATCACACTCGGGATGAATTTAAGCAGGCTAAACCTCCTACGTTTGATGGTGAGGTAAAGACTGGACAAGAGGCTGAAGCTTGGCTTCTTGGGATAAAGAAGTACTTCCAAGTTCAGGATTATTCAAGAAAAATGAAGGAAAGGGTTGCCATATTCAATCTGAATGGAAGGGAATCCATTTGGTGGGAGCACTACAAGCAAGTAAAGAAGATCAGTGAAAAGAGACTTAAGTGGAAGTGGTTCTAGAAGTATTTTAGGCGGAAATACCTCTCTAACAGGTACTATGATGATAAGATCAAAGAATTCCATGAGCTGAGATTGGGACAACAAACCATGGAATAGTATATGAATAATTTCTTGGAATTTTTAAGGTATGTCAGGTACATCAAGGATGAAAGAGTGAGAATTTAGCGTTTCTTGAGTGGATTTCCTCAGTCTTACAAAGACAGAATTGAGTTTTATGAGCCTAGAATTCTTGAAGAAGTAATAAGGAAGGCTAAGTATTGCTATGAGCAAAGCAAGGGGAAACATGATTACCATAAGACATGGAAGGACAAGAAGAATGAGAAGTTTGACCAAAGGAAGAAAGGTTTCAAACCTTCTAGCTTTAGGAATCAGTAGATGCAACCATCACAACCTGAGAAGCAGCCAACCAGAGTGATGGTTGAGAAACTAAGAGATCCATAGTAGAATAGAGAAACTTTCCAATGTTGGAGACATGGAGGACCCCACATGCGCAGGAATTGTCCACTTGAGAATGAGAGTGCAAGGCCAGCTTACAACATGCAAGAAGCAGAAACAGTGGGTCAAATAGCAAGGGCCATCCCTAGGATTTATACAGCATTGGAGGACCGCCAGGAAGACCACCAGTCCACTGTAGTTGAAGTTGCAGGTGAGATTGTTGATCAATCTATTTCTATCTTGATTGACCCTAGTTCTACTCATAGTTACATTACTCCTAGAGTAGTGGAGATTTGTGCCTTTAAGAAAGTAAAGCATAACAAATCTTGGTTAGTTCATTTAGCCATTGGAACTAAGAGAAAGGTTAGTGAAGTGATAGAGAAATGTCCATTGGTCATGAATGGATTGGTCACTTGCGTAGATCTAAATGTTCTACGCTTGGTTCCTATGATGTTCTCAGTGGAATGGATTGGTTAGAAGCTCACAAAGTAAAGCTTGAATGTTATAATAAAGCTTTTGAATGCTTGGATGAAGAAGGTAATTCTAGGATTGTGAGAGGCAGTCCAAAGGTGATTTCTGTGAGGCAGATTTCAGCAATGCAGTTAAAGAAGTTATGTAGGAAAGGTTATCAGTTGTATGCAACTCATATTTTGGAGGCAACAGAGAATGAAAATCCTAGGTTTGAGGACTTTCATGTGTTGTAGGAATTCAGGGATGTGTTTCCTGATGAGATTCCAGGGCTTCCTCCAAAGAGGGACATTGATTTCACAATTGAACTTGTGCCAGGAGCAGCACTAGTGTCCAAGACACCCTACATGATGAGTACACCAGAAATGCTAGAGTTGAAGATGCAACTGCAAGAGTTGTTGGAGAAGAATTATATCAGGCCGAGTGTGTCTTCTTTGGGAGCACCATTTCTATTTGTAAGGAAGAAAGATGGTACACTCAGGTTGTGTATTGATTACAGAAATCTGAACAAAGCCATAGTGAAGAATAAATACCCTTTTACTAGGATTGATGACCTCTTTAATCAAATGAGAGGAGCAAAGGTATTTTCCATGATTGACTTGAGGCCTGGTTACCATCAGGTAAGAATCAAGGATGAAGACATTCATAAGACAACCTTCAGAACAAGGTATGGGAATTATGAGTTTGTAGTGGTACCATTTGGTCTCACAAATGCACCAGCTACATTTATGTGCCTTACGAACAGTGTCTTTAGCAGGTATTTGGACAAGTTTGTTCTTGTTTTCCTTGATGACATTCTTGTTTATTCTAAGAATGAGGAAGAGCATGAAGATCATCTGAGATTGACATTGCAATTGCTTAAGGAGCATCAGCTGTATGCAAAGCTAAGCAAGTGTGACTTATATAGAGATAGAATTCAGTAATTGGGTCACATTATCTCAGAAGAGGGTATATCCATGGACCCCGAAAAGATTGAAGCCATTATGAATTGCCCTACTCCAAGAAATGTGATGGATGTGAGATATTTTATGGGACTTGCAGGATATTACAAGAGATTCATTGAGGGATTCTCCAAAGTTGCACATGCCATCACTTCTTTGCAAAATAAGGGGATAATGGACCTCGAGGTGTGAAGAAAGCTTCCAGCAGTTGAAGAACCTTCTCACCAGTGCACCAGTCTTGAAGGTTGCAGACCTAGAGAAAGATTTTGTGGTATGTACCGATGCATGTGGACAAGGGCTTGGAGGAGTCCTTATGCAAGACAACCACGTTGTATGTTATGAGTCAAGAAAGTTTAAGGAACATGAGAAGAACTATGTTACTCATGATCTACAGCTTGCAACCATAGTGCATGCTATCAAGATGTGGAGACACTACTTGATGGGATGAATATTCAAGCTGAGGACAGACCATTGTGGTCTAAAATATTTATTTGATCAGCTTACTCTGAATGCTAGGCAAGCGAGATGGCTGGAGTTTTTATGTGAGTTTGATTTTGAAATCAAACACATAAAAGGAAAAGAGAATAAGGTAGTTGATGCACTCAGCAGGAAGGTGCAGGAAATGCATGTGGCATCTCTTAGTATTTTCCAATTAGATTTGAGGTAGCAGATTGTTAATCATACTGCTAGAGATTAATTGTATGTACAGGTCAAGGACAAATTGCAGCAACAAATTCTTGGAAAGAGGTATGAGGGATATAAATTGGAAGAAGATGAACTTCTTACTTATAAAGGAAGAATTTATATTCCGAATGTAACAGATATAAGGAGAGTTGTTATGGATGAGATCCATTAAGCTCCATATTTTGGTCACCCAAGATATCAGAAGACAATTGCTATAGCCAGGAAGCAGTATTTCTGGCCAGGAATGAAAAGGGACATGGCTGAGTATATTTCAAGGTGCATGAAATGTCAGCAGGTAAAGGTAGACCATCAACACCCTCCAGGTTTGTTGCAGCCTTTGCCAGTCCCAGAATGGAAATGGGAAGTTATTTCCATGGATTTTAATACAGGATTTCCAATGACTTGGAAACAACATGATTCCATCATGGTTGTGGTGGACAAGTTGAAAAAGGCAGTACATTTTATACCAGTTAAGTCTACGCATAAGACTGATGACATTGCAAAGATATTCATGAAGGATATTTTCAAATTGCATGGATTGCCTAAGGCAACAATATCTGAGAGGCAAGTTCACTTCCAATTTTTGGAAGGGTTTGTTTGCAGACTTGGGTACAAAGCTAAACTTCAGCACTACGTACCGTCCTCAGATTGATGGTCAGACAGAGAGGGTTAACAAAGTGCTTGAGGACATGCTTCACATGTATGTGATGGACAAACCAACCAAGTGGGAAGATTATTTACACTTGGTAGAGTTTTCTTATAATAATGGACAACAAGCATCCTTGGGGATGAGTCCATATGAAGCTTTGTATGGAAGAAGGTGTAGGACACCAGTGACTTGGGATAATCCAGTGAACAGAATCATGCTTGGTCTAGAATTGCTCAAGGAAATGGAGCAAGAGGTTGTAAAGATCAGGCAAAATCTGAAAGCATCCTAGGGTAGACAGAAAATATATGCTGGTAAGCATAGGGTGAATTGAGAGTTTAGTATAGGGGATCATGTTTACCTCAGAGTGAAGGAAAAGAAGAGTTCCTTGAAGCTTGGAAGTTGTGCCAAGTTGTCACCTAGATATTGTGGTCCGTTTGAAGTGCTTGAAAGAATAGGGACAGTTGCATATAGAATTGCACTGCCTGCTAGCACTAGAGCTCATAATGTTTTTCATGTTTCTTTGCTTAAGAAATATGTACATGATCCTAACCATGTGATAAATTAGGATCTGATTCAGGTGGAACTTGAGGGAGAGTTTCGAATTGAGCCAATGCGCATCCTCGTGAGGAATATCACCATACTTTGGAATCGAGCCATAGGGCAGGTAAAGGTGCAGTGGGAGCACTACGGTCTTGAAGAGGATACATGGGAGCTAGAGGATGCCATGCAATTGGCACATCTATTTTTGTTCAATTTTGTAGAACACTAAGGAGATGCCATGCAATTGGCACATCTGTTTTTGTTCAATTTTGTAAACATCATGTAAATATGCAAATTAATGAAAAATCCATAGCCAGCTATGTCAATGCAACGAACAATGAGATTGGGGCATGATTTTTCCTAAGGATAAGGGAGTGGGAATGTTAACCTTGAACCTATTTGGGGAAAATCCATGTGTCATGAGGAGAACCCATCAGAACTGTTAACAACACTCTTTCTTGTCTTTTCTTCCTTACCATTCATTCTTCCAAAAAGTGGTTGAGGTAGTTATTGCTTGGAAGGGGAAGAGTATGGGAAATTTTGAATGGGTCAGAGCACCCCGTTTGGGAGTGTCATGTTTTGCTTGCAAGGACATGAAAACACTAGAACCGTATGTCAGTCTGACCCATGCATTCATGCCTAGTTTTCCTACTCTCACGTTTTGAGAGCTACGGGGCATTTTCGCCCATAAAGGATTCACTTCACCTTATTCATTCACCATATTCAATCCCCGGTTGTCGTGTGGAGGCAGGAGAACATCAGAGCTCTTTCTATGTATGTATCCTTCGCGCTCTATGAGTATAGTTTTCCTGGAAATTTTGGTATTTCCTGTGCTGCAACGTTATCCTAAACTATAGAGCATATGAGACCTTGGTACTCATGCTCAGAGTAATCCTGTGATGTAGAGTCTCCTCGTGGTTGTTGTGTTGTGAACCCTGGTTTGGGTCTGACTGTGTGCGAGACTTAGGAATGGGAGAGACATAGAATGCACTTGATAAACCTAGTGTGGAACCTCACAGTAAGATAAGAGTGGCTGGTGAACCTACCATACACATCTTGAAGAGAACTGGAAGGGAAGGTGTAACCTAAGGAACTGTGGAGCATAGAAGGGGACACTTCCTTGTGTTGGGTGTGTAGGCAGAGGGGGATCTAGGCCAGATAGATCCTGTGAAGGTGTCCTTAGCTCTGTAGATGAGATCACTAGCTTAACAGTTCTTCCTGCCCATTTCCTTAGAAGCCTGATAAACCCAACTGAAAAGATGGCTTGGCTAGTAGCTTGTTAAACCCATATGTTGGCTTGGTTGTGTCTGTTGCACCTAACCTTGTGAGTAACCTTCACTGAACAGTCTGTTAAACCCAACTGTGAATGCTGGTTTGTCTAGGTAGCTCGATAAACCCAACTGTGAGATGGCTTGACTGTCTACAGTCTGTTAAACCCATCTGTTGGATTGACTGGTCCTTAAGGTGTAATTTGTCTTGACTGTGAACAGTCTGTGAAACCCAACTGTGATATGGCTTGGATGAGTGGCTTGTGAAACCCATCTGTGGGATGTTTTCCCTTGCAGCCTATGAAACCCAATTGTGTTGGATTGGCTGAGTTTGATTGCATCCTTGGCTATGTATGAGTTTGTTAGTGTTCCCTTATCCCTGTAGGAAATCATGCCTAGCTCGAGGGTGGTAGTGTTGCTGAGAGATTAAGGAGCACATTGGCCTATGGTTGGGTGGAACGTTGCAGTGACATAGCTGGTTGTGGGACAAGCTTTCTTCAAGATAAGTGTTCTTGTCCACATAATTCTCTGTAACTGTAATTCTTGCATTGTATTTGCTTGATGGAATATGATGAACATGTTGCTATGTTGACTTATGCATTGTTCCTTGAATAACTGCAATTATCAGTATCTATGTATGTTTTTCCTTCAATGCATTTTTACTAAGTTGCAGGGTAGATTGGATAGTTTGGTAATGGCTTGGATGATCCGATCAATCCATGAATTCAGTTGAAAAGTTGAGTTTTTTGCTAGAAATTCTTGTTTGCGCAGTTGCGGGATTAAGGATTTTGCGGGATACGGGATGCAGAACGCCGTTTCATAGATTTTGGTTTCCGCAGATTTCCCTTCCGCAACTTGCGGGATGTGGGATCGCGGTGTTGTGATTTCTATAGTTTCCAATCCCATAAGGTTAAGTTTCTGCACCATCGATCTTCGCGGGACAATTCTCTGGCATTGATCTATTTCTGATGTGGCATGCGGGATGTGGGTCTTGGAAAGTGTTATTTCAATATTTTGTAACTTTCAGCCCCGCAACTTGGTCTTTTCGCATCGTCGATTTTTGCGGGTGATTTCTGATCCGTCGATTTAGTTCTATCTATAGGATCACCTGTGATCGTTGATTTTTGTCGCGTTTTCTATTCGTCGTTCGATCTCCTCTGATATTCTTCCTTGCGAATCATTGGATTGATCCATGGAAGACGGAGGTGATCATGACAGTGTTGGAAATGTTGAGATTTGGTTCACAGCCATGCCCTGTGTTCGATGAACAGTGAAGATTCTCGATGAAATTTTTAATTCCACATGATAATGGGGTATGGTTACATGACACTCCCCAATGGAGTCACCATTCCGTTGGTGGAGTATTCTACAACTGAAGCTATATCCTACTCTCCTATTTCTATGGGGTGGGAGAAGCCCAAACGACCGAAAACAAATCAATTATCACAATAACCCTAAGATATTAAACCTTCTTTCATGGAGTTTGAGAAGGGGAGGAAGAGAGGAGAATACCTCTTGTAGCCTTGAAGTTTGATGGATTTCCTTGATGGATCATTAGAGGAAATTTGAGGTCTAAAATGGGCCTCCTAAGGAAAATAATAAAATAATATTTATTAATTTTGGAGGAAGAAATATAAAAACTACTTTTTTTGTTAGTATTTTCAACATATCTCCCTGTGCTTTTACTCAAATTTCGAGCGGGTTGGCACGTTGGATGCATAATTAAATTCTGCATCCAACGAGTACCCACACTGCCTACTTTTAACAGACCTTGCTTCCCCAAAAAAATAAATACTTGAAAATGTGATGATGACATCATCATCACATTTTTTTAGGTATTTCTTGTTTTTGGGGTAGTGCAGTCCGTCAAAGTATGCAGTGTAGGTACTCTTTAGATGCAAAATTTAATTTTGCATCCAACGAGCCATTCCATTGGAAATTTGAGTAAAAACACAGGGATATATGTTGAAAATACGAACAAAAAAAGTAGTTTTTTTATGACAAATATGTCAATTCAACCATTGTAGCTGACTCATTTTATTAAAATTCTATTGGTTCTTGAATTCCAACTCACAAGCATTTATTGTTGGCTCATTTTCTCATAAGGCCCATTTTAGACCCGAAGTTTCCTCTAATGGTCCTTGCAGCTCCTTGAATCTCTTTCACACCTGCAAATATCACCACAAAATCCTTCCTACTATCTTACCAAACTATCTTTAAGAAAACACAGATTAGATCTAATTGCCTACCAATTCTACATCCATGTGAAACTTGAAGAGAAAACATTGAACAAGAACTAGGAAGAAAATTGAATTGATTCATAAAAGATGAACATGGAGAAATACTTACAACCCTTGAATGTGCTTTCCTTCTCCATAGCCTAGACCTACTCCTCTATCATCCATTCCTTTGATGCCCAAAAACCTTTGTAGTATAAAAGTCATTTCTATCCCTTAATTCCTCCAGCATGCCTTTGCCCTTAATTTTGTCCCCCATCTAATTCACCTCTTATGCCTTCCTTATATATCATTGGAGTTTGTGCACCCAATCACTTAACCATGAATGTGGGATTAATATTTTTGAAGATTTTTGATTATTTTCTTCAAAAGCCCCACTTTACCTAGTTTTTTAGGCATCGAACTTAATTCTCAATATTTCAAGGAAAATTAATACCCATTTAAGGTATTTTTTCCACTGTATGAGTTATAGGAAGTGGGATTTGGCCCTGAAGTGGTCATGGAATTGGCCTCTTTAGAGCCACCTTGTCTTCAAACATTTATTCCTTTGTGGAACCAGTGGTTAAATGAGAGATTGAAGTTCTCAATTTTTCCAAAACTATGATCTTCATGTTGTGGGAGAAATAGAAATATGTTTTCAGACCAACACTCTCAAGGGTGTTAATTTTATTGTTAACAATAATTACATGCAAACCTCAGTTTTTAGATCAATTCATTGTATAATCTACTTATTTTAACATAAAAGTGAGAATTGTTTCCAAGATTCAAGAATATGAAGGAAATATATAGAAATGGTTGGAAAAGACAAGGAATAACAAAGAAGGATAGTGCAGGGAAATGGTTGTTTACCATGCTCATCACATGACTCAATATGTGTTAAAATGTTCTCGATATGTGATTGGGACTTGATGATATTTTTCATCTCATCCTCTTCTTAAGGGGATAAATTTAGAATAAGGAATCTTTCTGGATCATTCATAAATTCCTCCATGTCTTTGAGATTCTCTTTGAGATCATCTTTGTTTTCCAACTCTTTAAGAACATATTTGATTTCCCTGTTTGACTTGATATCATCTCTAAATTTTGAGCGTCTATATTACTTACCATGTTTAATATGTCAACCTTATTTGGCATTGTAGTTCCCATTCTTACTCATTTCTCTTTCAACTTGGACACCTTAAATTCCATATCTTCATTCTCTTTTTGTGTGAAGGATGAACCTTTAGAGTAGGAAATTCATTTTCCTTACTATATCTAAACATGACGGGATACGATTTTTGTAGGTTATTATGAGAAATGGAGTTTCATTAACTATAGATATTTTATATATCATTGGGTTTCTAAAATAGTACTTAGCTAGTCTTTCATGATACTGACTGAGTAGTATGGACCATATCCTTAGTTGTACTACCTGATTCCTAGGTATGTGACAATGCCATCCCTAAGTGTTGTGATCATTATATTATAGATACAAATGAACAAAATGAAATCTATATATGGTCTCAATTATGCCTATGGGTATTTTTATACACCCTACAACATGTGTAAGATCAAACCCACAAACATATTTTGTTTCATGAAATACTACTACTTGGGGTACCAATAAAGGTGTACAAGTTCATACTGTGATAATCCATCCTCTATTATTTATTTACATGTTTCCAAACCATATGTATAACCACTGGAGGATAGGTATATTTGTTTATATAAATTAATACACATCTCTAGCATAAAAAAACTATTGAAAAATAAAGAAATATTTATAAAGTCTCCTCAAAACACTTATAAAGATTTGATTTAGGGCATGTTGTACTAGCCATGATTCAACCTATTATAAATTTTCCAATTCTAGTATTTTGTTTTGTTACAAGTTGTGCTCTAATACTTCCTTTTCAAGTTCCCATAAGTCCCATGAAATTTGAACTTTTCAGTGGAAAATTATGTTGGAGTTCTCAAACCTATTGCTTTTTCCTAGTAATTTCAAGATAGAAAACTCACATGACATGTAATTATGCACCCATAGAACTTCACAATGTGAAATTTGGAGTTGTAATATGTTGATTCCAACTAAGTCCAATGGAATAAGTTTACTTAAATTGGACCTCTCAATATTCCAATATCAACAAGTTATTAAAAATACCCATTTAAACCTAGTTTGAGGACTATACATAAAGCCTAGCCTGTACAACATGTAGCTTAAAAAATATGGATATGTTTTTTGAATTTTTTACCCAACTTATTTATCTCCTATATAAATCGTGATGTTTCCATGCAATGTAAATGATCCAAGAAATATTGGAGCAAAAGGGGTAAAATGGCTTGTTTAGAGGAGACAAACTAGGGACTGTCAACTATTATAACAAATCTTATGGACCAGATAGACAAATAAGCATAGAAAATCCAATTTAGTAATTGCATGCCTAAATCAAGTGAATTAATGAATAAATAAGAATACTCTTCTAATGGGAAATTGATCCAAAATGAATTACTATATAACTATTCATTTGTTCTTTTGCTTTATAGGAGGGAAGATTGGAGCCATGGACTTGTAGGGCCCATTTTAGGGGGAAATCCTATTTTAGTGATTTTTGGTCCTAAAGTTTACAGATCACATATAGGGAATGAATATGTAATTTTTTGGGTCGTAACCTTATTAACTAATCTTCTATCCCTCTAATATTTCTCTACCCATTGAGATATTTCCAATGGTGAAAAGATAACCTCAATCAAAGTTCCTTTGATGAAGTTATGCCTCCTACAAGTTGGCTTATGTTTTTACAACCATAATATTGAATGGATGTGATGTTAGCTACCATTAACCATACATGTTTATATATTCACATGTGAAATTTCAAGAATAATATAGAGGGTCTCAGAGCCTAGCCCTAGTAAGATATTGAGGCATGTAAAAACTCTAACCCTAACCCTAAACAACTATCATGACATGTTAAATATTTGGATGATAGGAAAGGATGTTATTTCATTCCTAATATTTTTATTTACTGTTCCATAGTTGATCACAACAAAGGAGTGGATATTGAAAGCAAAAGACTAAGCAAAAGACCCAATAAAAACCATTCAGGCCACCATGTTTATGTCAACTCCATAGTGAGCCCATCTTTCTTTGTATATGCATTATATATTTGAGAAGACAAAATCAAGGCATATTCATGACCTTTTGTTTGGGTTATTCCGTATTGGGGTTCATAGGGTACTGTTGCAGCTGCAACAATTTCCCAAAATTCTAAAAATTTTAGGACCCTCCTTTGCTTGAATCAGTTTTATTTTCTTCTTGAAATTAGTCTAAGAACTTTCAGAAAGGCTTTGCTCATGCTTGGATTGAGCTACCCATTGTTTTGATTCCTCCTCTAATGCCTTAAGTAATCTACTTTTGATCAAGTTCTATCGGTGCCCTTAAGTGCATTTGAAAACATGCTGGAATCGGAGGATGTTTTGTTTTATTTTTCCACCGTTGCGGGTGGATCTTGGCTTTGGTCTTCCGCAGTTGCGGATGGTTTTTTGTTTTGCGGAAAGAAAAACCTTTTGACTTCCGACCCGTTGGGTTTTTCACGTCGGACGATTTTTGTTTGGCATTGGAAGCTTTTACAATCATTTCTTCCACCGTTGCGGATGGGCTTTTGATTTTGACTTTCGGTTTTCTCCCGATTCGAGTGATTTTTTTGACTGCTTTTGAGTTTTGAGTCGGAACCTTTTATCATGTCAGTTTTCCCTGTTGCGGAAAGATTTAAACTTTGGTCCTCTGATTCAAAAACCTTTCGATGTCCGATCTCTCAACTGCTACCCGATATGTATAACCGGACGTTGGAAGGCTTGGCGCTTTGATCATCCCCCGTAGCGGAAGAACGTTCGCTTCCATCCTCCGATTCGAAAACCTTCCGATGTCCGATCTTATGATTTTTTTTCCTTCCATGCGTCTCTCCATGGCTGGGTCTATGTTTTGGCCGTCCGCCGTTGCGGAAGAGAGATTACTTCCAGTCTCCGATGCGAAAGCTCTCCGATGTCTGATTTTTTCACACGAACGATCAAATATATATACGGGGATGGTGTATTGGTTTTCTATTGTTATTTTTTGTGGAGCACTGTCGCCATCGAGCTGTCATTTTCTTGAGGTAGCACCAGTGAATGGCTGGCCGTGGAAACTTAGTTTTCCCAAGATTACCTTACCAGCAGATATTTGAAGCTTTCAACCTGACCCAAGTACTTACAGGTTTCAGTTATACCTTTGAAGTAAGAAAGCCTGTTCTCACCCCACGTTGCTCTTTGCTCAGATTTTGTTCTTTTTCCTGTACTCATGGCTGGTGTGATTGTGAACCAGCTCAACCCATTACCTGCTTGGAGAGCTAGATCACCTTTGAGCCTTACGCCTCCATTGCATAACTTACCTCAAGGTTTTGAGAAGCTGCTGCCTAAGTTTGACCCTAAGGAAAAGACCACTGTAGATGATCACTTGTAGAGTTTTTATTTAGTAGTAGAAGGGTTAAGGGCTGGGGAGTACGAAGATGTTGTCTATAGATTATTCCCTCATACCCTGAAAGGGGCAGCTGCTTCATGGTACTTTGCCTTGCCTGCAAACTCGATCCCAGACTGGAACTCTTTCGAAAAGGTTTTCAGGAGTAAATATACAGCCCAAAAAAAACATGCCTCATTAATGAAAGGTCTTGTTTTGTTAAGAAAAGAGAAGAATGAAGAGGTACATAAGTTCACTCAAAGATTTTTGTTATACCTAAAGAATTTTTCTGAAGCTGACAGACCCTCAGACAAGGTCTTAATTGAGTATTATACATCTACCTTAGGACCTGAGTTGGCTATGTTCGCTAAAATGAAAGCCAAGCCTACATTGGTAGAGACCTATGAAGAGGCAAGAAGGGTAGAAGCTGAAATGGAAAGTGTAGAAGATTACCCTGACTTACCTAAAGAGAAGAATACCGGGAGAAGAGCTGTACCACTGTCTAAACCTAAAGAGGATCACCCACATGATTATCAGGGAATGCTGAAAATGATGCAGAATTTATCCAATAGAATAATAGACCTCGAGAAAGGGAGGGAAGATCAGAAAACCCATAAACCCCATTATCCAAAAAGAGAGGATAATAACCAATGGAAAGTCCCTCCCCCACATCTACCATCAGTAAACATAACAGCAGTAGGGGGTGATAATTTCTGCACTTTTCACCAACAACCTCATTCGGAAAAGAAGTGCCCGCAATGGTTGAATTCGATGACACTGGTTATGAATCAGCTGCTATATTCTAAAGTAACCAAGAACAGTGCCAAGGAGGATAAGAAAAACCAGGCTATAGAGAAACAAGATAATGACACTATGCTTTCATGGAATGGTATATCCCTGTTTGACACTGAAGAGAGCGCTCTCAAAAATGAATGCACACCTACCGTGAAAAAGGATATAGATTTAACAATTTTGAAGATCAAAAGACTGCAAAATAATGTCAAGAGACAAGTAGAGGTGAAGGTTGAGGACGAAACACCTAGAGCCAATACTCTCAACTAGGAGGCAGAGCCAATCACTGAGACTGTCAAACCTGTAGAAGAACTGATAGGTGTTAGTGAGGAAAACACCAATGAAATTGAAGAGCATGAAGAGGATTTTCCTTCTCAAAACCAACCAGGAGAAGAAGACATAGAACCAGGTTGGGAAGAGAAAGCTGATACCCCACCTTTTCTTTTGACCCTAGAAATGCTGAATCACAATGTGCATAATTGCTTGGTAGATTCTGGATTAGCGGTGAATGTTATGCACCTGGAGATTTGCAAAAATATTAATGGAAAGCCGAAGTCCACATCTTGTGAAGTAACGCAATTAGACAGCTCAGGTGTCAAAGTAGTGGGAGAAATGGAAAATGTCCTCATTTGCTTATCTGCAAACAACAAGATCTGTCAATTTATTGACATTACTGTGGCTGACATACCTAGTGGATATGGGCTTATTCTGAATAGAGATTGGTATTCCAGGTTAAAAGGCTATTTTGCTTCGGATTGGTCTCATCTATTATTGCCTCTCAAGGGTACCCCAAATAAGATTAAGATTTTGAGAGAGCCTTATATGAAGTATACCATCACTAAGCTAGGGGAAGGAAATGAATCTGCTGATTCTGTCCTGGGAAACTATCTGACTGAGTGTAAGTTGAGACATCATACCTCAAGCAAGGCCAGTTCTATGACTGACGTTCAGCCTGAGCTCCTTCAACTTCTTCAGGCTGTAAGAGATGATTGTAGGATAGTAGACATGGGTTCAATTTCAAAACTAGCCTAGCTAGACCATGGTTAGATATCTCATGTCTATGATCCAGCCCGCCCTTTAGCTCTCTAGATTTAAATTTTTAAGAGTGGGTGAAATTTTTCTTTCTTTTGCTTTGTACATAAATAAATTGTTTTGTGTTCTTTAATGCTTTGATGTTTTTTCTGTTGATTATTTGATGTGATGGTGTTTTCATTTATTGCTTTGCTAGCATTTCTTTTGGTTTTGGATAAAGAGGCAAACTTTTGGTTGCAAGGGAGACATTAGGGTTCTTTATTAACTGAAATCTTGAGTGAAAGACTGTGCTTTAAAGTATAGAATTTCTTCTAGTAGCAGTGTTCCTAACTGGCAATGAATTCATTGAAGTCTTACTTAACCCAGTAAATAGCTCAGAAGTAAAATAGGTCTGGAATACTATTTCGAGGCTCCATCCATTTCACATCTTAAATATCCAAGGGGGTGACAGCAAAAGACCCACGGAAAGGAAGCAAAGTAAGACAGTATATCATATAAATGATCCCATGTCATATATTCAGAAAAGCAAAAAAGCTATCAAGTGTTAAAACTCCTTAAAGAAAAACAATACATATCAAAGCAAAATATCAAAGCATGAAGTACTAAATGGCCACAAGATCCTCTCCGTCCGTGAACTGGAATATGAAGTACATTGTTCACACAAAAGGACACTATGGGATAGAGGATCCTGAATTAAAATTCAGTAAGAAAGGCCTGCAGGAGGACTCATATCAAAAGAACTAAAGTTCAAAAGGCACAAAAGTGCAATTGGCATGGGAATGAGGAACAAAAGGAGAATACTATTTACTCTCTGTTACAATCCTGTGGTGTCCAAGCTGTAAACTACCTGAGGACAGGAAAAATAAACCTCACTTATTTGGCCTCAAAAGAGTTATTTAGACTTGCAATATTTCTGATGTTACAATTTCCCAAAGAATAGACTACTTCTCAATGATTTAAATGCTTAAGTTGGCCAGCCCGAGGATAAAGACATCTAGAAGATTTCAACTTTTATTCAAACGATATTGCACTGGGAAGGAGTTAATTCAAAAATCTAGGGTTCACCAGGTAGTCGCCAATTGTTGCAGCTGCAACAATTTCCCAAAATTCTAAAAATTTTAGGACCCTCCTTTGCTTGAATCAGTTTGATTTTCTTCTTGAAATTAGTCTAAGAACTTCCAGAAAGGATTTGCTCATGCTTGGATTGAGCTACCCATTGTTTTGATTCCTCCTCTGATGCCTTAAGTAATCCACTTTTGATCAATTTCTATCGCTGCCCTTAAGCGCATTTGAAAACATGCTGGAATCGGAGGATGTTTTGTTTTATTTTCCACCGTTGCGGGTGGATCTTGGCTTTGGTCTTCCGCAGTTGCGGATGGTTTTTTGTTTTGCGGAAAGAAAAACCTTCCGAATTCCGACCCGTCGGGTTTTTCACATAGGATGCTTTTTGTTTGGCATCGGAAGCTTTTATGATCATTTCTTCCACCGTTGTGGATGGGCTTTCGATTTTGACTTTCGGTTTTCTCCCGATTCGAGTGATTTTTTTGACTGTTTTTGAGTTTTGAGTCGAAACCTTTTATCATGTCAGTTTTCCCCATTGCGGAAAGATTTAAACTTTCATCCTCTGATTTGAAAACCTTCCGACGTCCGATCTCTCAACTGCTACCCGATATGTATAACCAGACGTCGGAAGGCTTGGTGCTTTGATCGTCTGCCGTAGCGGAAGAACGTTCGCTTCCATCCTTCGATTCAAAAACCTTTTGACGTCTGATCTTATGATTTTTTTTCCTACCATGTGTCTCTCCGCGGCTGGGTCTACGTTTTGGCCGTCAGCCGTTGTGGAAGAGAGATTACTTCCAGCCTCCGATGCGAAAGCTCTCCAATGTCCGATTTTTTCACACGAACGATCAAATATATATACGGGGACGGTGTATTGGTTTTCTATTGTTATTTTTTACGGAGCACTGTCGCCATCGAGATTTCATTTTCTTGAGGTAGCGAAGGTGCCCGCTATCGGTGTACCTACATCTAGGTGGCAACTGCAGAAGCTTGACCGTCATCGACCTGCCATACTCGCCGTATCACCAGGTAGGCTCCTCGTCATTTTTTTTCCCGTTCCATTTGAACTGTTAGTGGTTTTAGGTCCCCGACCATTTTCCTCGTCCCGCTAGGTTATACGCCTATACAAGTGGAGATTTTATCTTATTTGACCGTGGGAGGACAGTTTAACCATCAGAGCAGCTTTGATTTTTCCACCACCGTTCATTTTGATACCCTGCGCACAGGGATTGAAGGGTTTCGGTGCAGACGGCCGTTACGCTGTCTACGCCAAACCGCCCTGCATAGTTCTGATAGGTAGGAGGTAGGTCTGCCATGGGCTGCTTTGGGGATTTTTGGGGCTGTTTATCCTATGGTGCGCTACCCATTGTTGAAGCCCTAGCCATTTTCACCTATGCGGTTCTGCGTGTCCTCAGCGAGCTTAATGTCGAAACTGTAGCTGGATGGAAGGAATATGTCTTTTCTATTGGTGTGTAGGCATGGTGCCATTGAGAAAGCCTCATAGTTACTACTATTGTTCCCCGCACCGCTTAAAACCCAACCATTTTGTATCTCTATACTTCAAGCTACCCCGTAGAGCTCAGCGGTCAAGCCTCAACCTATGGGAGGGAATATATCTATATTCTTAGTTGCTCACCAGAAGGGCGTAGGTTTGGTTTTGATAAGGCACCGTTGAAAAAAACCTGCGTAACTGCTACTGTCTTTCCCTCGCAGCGAAAGGACCATGGCATGCATAGAAAGTAGAAATGTGTTGCATATTAATGTAGATATTTTTCTGTCTTGAATATGATTGATAGAATTGATTAGTGTCCTACAGCAGTGGTAGATTGCACATTTTTACTGTATATAACTTGTTTTCCACTGCCCATTGGGTTTAATAATTTTGTTAGTTAGGACATTTCAGTCCATACACACATATTTTTAACAAATTGCTGTCATGATACACATAGGAGAAGTAAAACGCTGCACACTGTCATATAAATGTTTGCACCTTGAATTTCTCAATGTTACAATGTTATATATGGCAGGAAGAATTTGAATCCACCATGTCCAAGAGGCAGAAGAAGAAGGCCCCTGTGGTCGAAGAAGAGCCAGAAGTAGAGGTTGTCACAAAGACCGAATACATATATGAAGACACTCAATGTGTTTCTGGTGTTGAAACCGAGTACAAATGGGGTGAAATATATAGATTGATTTCCCGCAAGAAGGTTCCCGACATGGGCCTCGAAGAAGAATCCATCTATGCTAACATAGAGAAATCTTCTCTCATGAAAGTTTCCACCAGACCAGAGCTGTTCCCATGCTCTGAGGTAATTGGATGGATTCTGCCCCAGGCAGATATAACCATAATGATCTTGGGGAACGTTGAAAATCAAGGCTATGCTGCTTACAGCCTTGGATATGTGGCTCTAGCCTATCACTTGCCAGAAGCTCAGGTGTTCTTATCTGATGATTGGTTAAACATCATAAGAATGGATCTTATAGAGACCATGAAAAGAATGCTACTAACTGGTAAGCATTTTAGGACCAGAGTAACAGGCGAATACGATACTACAAGTTTAAGGGTTCCATACAGATTCATAGCCTTGATGCTCAACAGAATATTTGGACGAGCTCATGGTAGGTTTTTCAAACTGGAATGGATACCCATCATATTTCATGTTGCAACCCAGGGGACAGTCTTCAACTAGGCCAGCCTTGTATCGAGCAGTCTTTCTTCTTGCTTGGCCGCAGCCTTCGGAGGAGAATCCCAGAAAAGGTCCGAATTCTATATGAGTTCAATACTGATAGACTGCATATTGTGCAACCAGCCTTTCCCTTGTCTCAGGTGCATCTGGGATAGGGAAAGAATGCCTGTTTATGCTGCTTATAAACCATTGTGGACACACCAGTACCACAGCCATTACAGAGAAGTCTGTGAGCACTTCATTATGCCACTCTACATGCTCATTTTCCGGAAAGAGTGTGATTGTATGTCGGAGGGGGCCATGCAAGTAATAGAGGATTATGCAGACTACTTCTTGACAGAAAATGGCATGTATTTCAGAATGTTTGGTGGTATGAGAGCACCTTCTCTGCTGCCCAAATACGCAACTGATTATGTTATCCACAAGGAGGCAGTCAGACAAGTGTTCCTAGATGGAATAGGTAGTTTTCTGTTCGAGCATAAGAATACTGCTTATCCTCCCTTGCCTTTCAAACTAGGAAGTTGCAAGTTCACTAAGGTGAAACAAGCTGACAAATTCATACAAGAACTGGAAAAGTTCCATTTTGGCGAGATGCCTTTCCGGAGAAATGATACTCATGGGAAAGTAGCTGAGCACTGTAAAGAGCATAAGGTGCATTTTGAGTATACCCACCATTTTGATAGGGAAGAATCTGTCTTCCGGAACGCCCCGAACATGACAGCACTGAAGAGAAGATTCAAGAAGAAAATCACTACCATAGGTGGGAAAGGGGATGAACAGGCTAAGGCTAAGGAAGAAGCCAAAAGGAGAAATGAAGAAGCCCAGAGGTTAGCGAAAGAAGCTGTAGAAAGGATGCATACAGAAGGAGAAAGAAGAGCTGCTCAGGAAGCATCTGAGAAAGCAAAGGAAGCAGCCAAAGAAGCAGAAGAAGCAAAGAGAAATATCGATGAGGAGCTCCAAAAGCAAGAAGCTGAAAGAATAAAGTCGACCCAGCAGTCAGCTTCTGAAACAGTAGCAGGGCAGACCCAAGAGGTGGAAAATCTTGAGGTTCAGACCTCTCAAGTACCTGCTGCCAGCACACCCATGGTCCCCGCACTCAAGCTGGTCCCTTTTGTGCAAAAAAAGGGAAAGGAAATCCTTGATTTCAACACTGTATATTATGATAGGGCAACAAAGAGAATAATAAAGAGGACAGAGAGGAAAGTTGAGGCGGAAGGTCTACCTGGTAAAATGATAACGGATACGGTTGTTATGTTAGGAACAGACCAAGATCTGAGATTTACCCTAAGAGCCAGGTCTGCATTCATCCAAGCTTCAGAGGATAATGTAAGCAAAATCATGATTGACTTGGAGCAATCAAAGAAACATTCTGCTCAATTGAAAGATACATTGAGGCACGAGAGGGAAGAGAGCAACAGGATCAAGAGGAAATATGAATACATGGAAAGGGAAATGAAATCTTCGAAAGCTGAGATACAGGCCCTGCAAGTAGAAATGCAAGTCAAGGAAACAACACAGGAGGCCCTAGAGAAAGTGCAGAAGGAATGCCAAGATCTAAAGAGTGAGAAGGAACAGCTACTGGCAAAGGTGGAAGAACTAGAAGCGCAGCAGAAGATCCTCTTGCAGGCCAATGATCTGCACACCCAAGAACTGAGAAAGGAACATCAGGAGCAGATTTCTTCTTTGACCACTGATTTGGAAGTGGCAAGAGAATATTAGGTTAATCTCCAGCCTTTCAAGGAGCATGTATTGACCCAGAAAACCAGGATGCTGCAGCTGCAGAATGCTGTTGAGGAAGAAAGATGTAAAGTGCTGCAAATCGATGGCTGATTGGAGGAGATCCTAGAAACTGCATCCTACTTTGTGGACCGATCCCAGGACGTCCTAGAGGTCCTAACTGCAAGAATGTCAAGGTTGGAGAACAACGAAGAAACCCCAGTGGATCTACCTTCGAAAGACCAGCAGGCCCTCAAACGGGACTATAACCTAGTGGAGTTTGCTATTAACACCACTGAAGACTTCAAGAAAGTAGTAAAAAAGACAAAGGGATTATGCACCGAATTTTTCAGAAGACTTCTTATTACCTACAACCGGTGCCAGATAGAAGTTGAAGAGAGGCTTGAAGCTTTCCCAGATCCCCATGCCTTTGTGGAGCTATTGCAGAAGAGATTCCAGGAGGAAGAAGCTAAGGTACAGGATATCAAAGCCCTGGATGATCTGATCTTGAGAAGCGAAGTAGATCATCCAGCTGTCAGTGTACAGCTTCTAGAAGATCAGCTCCGAGTGAGTACATCCAGGGTCGAGGCTATCAAGAACAAAGCTGAGAAGTTTGAGATAAACATTCAGTTTTTGGAGCCTTATGCCTTTGAAGGCATCGCTACTGAAGCTGCAGCATGGAAGAAGTTTCTCGACAACCAAGTGGGGCCCTCCTCATGAGGGGTTGGCCACCTTTGTATTTTGTAACATTTTGTAAAAGCATTTAGGGAAAAATAAACAATGGGAAATGAAGAGTCGGGTAGCCCAAAGGTTACCTTTGGGCAGCCCAACAGTTACCCCTTTTTTGTATAAAGATAGAAAGCTTAGAAGGGAAAAGGACTTTTTCCCAGCGAGACTTGTGAAGACATATTGTAAGAAGAACTATTTCCTTTTGCAATAAAAAATTACAGTTGGCCTGTTGGAGAAAGCTTTGTGGAATATTCTAATGCTGTGCTATGGATTTGTTGAAGAGGAACTATTTCGTTTTCAGCTTTATGTCCATTAACCATTAGACCGTTCTAACTCTTTGAACCTGCGTTCTTGCATGAATGTTTTCTGGTTTATTTTATGAAGATTTCCACTAGGAGTAATGAATGTTGTTCATAAACAATTGGCTATCTGGTTGTGAAATATCTTTAATTGTTCATGCGATATGGGAAGAAATATTAGCTAAATGTAGTTTCTCTTATGTTGCATGCATGCTTTACATTACTCATAATTAAATTCAATTGGCTCCTCGGGGATAGATAGATAGGTAGTTAGTTTCATTTCATAGCTGCATATGTGATTTAGATGTTTGCGGGCTTAAGACGAGAGGTAAGAACCTGTGCATCACATTGTGACTGTTCCTTGCATCCTGATCACCCTGCATGGTTAAGTAGGCATATGCATCTCATACATAAGTCAAAAAATACAAAAATATACACGGTGGACCGGGCGCAACCGATAAAACCTTGTTTTGTTACTTTGACCTATGGTAGCTGGACCGTAAACCGGACGGATTCCCTATACCAAACAGTCAACGGGCTAGTTGGGAAAGTTGATTGGGGAGAATCCCTTTCTGTTGTTGCCTGCGAATTTCCAGGCCTCAACAGGTACATCTTGTGTTTATTGTGTGAATGGTTTATTTATTGTTTTAGTTTCATTTATTAAATTCTTAATTTGTTTTCGTAATTTGAGTACTTTTCTTGTAATATTAAATTATAATAATAAGTAAACATTGTAGAATACATGATAACCTCATAGCACTATGCATAAAATTGTAAGATATATTATGACAAAATGTTCTAATGGAATATCCATTAGAAAATTAACCAAATTTCTCTTTCTAGAAACCAACATTTTCCAAAGTTATAAGGCCTTGGTAGTAGGGTGGAGAGTAAATTATCGAAGGCCATCAAACAAAACTAGGAGTCCACTAATTGAGAGGAGAAAACCATTAGTATAAAATGAATTTGTTGGGAAAGGGAGTCTAACACATGCATCAAGCATGGGGTTAATATAGGAAGACAATTGATATTTTTCCCTTAGTTGTTTATTAGTGGGATATGCGAGTATGAGAGATTCAAGGAGTCGAAAAGTACTCGGGATGACACCACTTTGTCTAGAGTTTCAGGTCTAGGAATTGTATCCTATGTTCCCTTCTCATTTGTGGACACCTAAACTATGGATGTTATGTCCAACTGTAGTTTGTCAAGTGTTTTCCATAGCTGGTATGACAGGGTTCTTGGTAGGTGCCTACAAGGGGAAAATCCTTGTGGTACCTAGGGAATATGCCTAACATCCACTCATATCCCTTGGAGGGTACACTATAAAAAAACATACAAATATTAGTTCATTATTTAACATCATTTTTTAGTGTAATATTTTTCCAATCGAGTTGGAAAGTCTAGTGCTAAACCTGACACAAAATTACATTTTTTAAGGCTCCTAAATTAGAGATAGAATTAGCTCAGGTTTAGTGCCAAGATTATTGACAGGTTTAGTGCTATGATTATCGATAGGTTTAGAGATAGAATTATCGACAGGTTTAGTGCTAGGATTATCGACAGGTTTAGTGCCAACTACATGTAAACTAAATGTATGGAAATAAAATCGAAAAATGGTAAAAATTGAAAAAAATTTGTAAGGGATTACTGATATTTAAACCCAGATCACTAACCAAATGGAAAGAGATCTACTTGAACTACATTCCCACAAAAAATATGATTAAAAGTACAAACTTGAACTGAAACTAAACTAACATAGTGCAAATTAGAACTTACGAAAACATCAATGAAAAATGGTAAAAATGAAAATAGAAATGGAAATATTATGGGAATGTTAGGATTTTAACCTAGATAACTTTACAAAAGAAAAGAAATATACTTAAGCTAAATTCCCACAAAAAATTCCTTTAAGAGTGTAGATCTGAATTGAAATAACCTAACCTATGCATGCAAACAAGTGAATACAAATGGAAAAGTAATAAGAGATAGATGGATGCAAGGATTTGAAATCAGATCTCCTTATATTAATGAAAGGTTATTCCTTAACACATACCCATGAACTAGATTTGTGCATTAAATAAAAGCTCTGAATTGTATTTTTCTTCTTCTTTATCCATTAAACCTACAACAAAAAAGAAACAATAAACACTAGAAAATCAATAAAGAAAAACAAAGAAAAAGAGGAAGGACAAATGAGGATGGAAGGGATAATATATTACCTTCCTTAAGGAGGTTCTACCATGAAATCTATTCCTCCATTCATGAACCCTAAACTTGCAACAAAAAAATAAAAATGAACATTAGAAAATAAATAAATAAAAATAAAATATCCGTGAGATGTAGAACAGTTGGTGGCGGGGTATGGTTAAGACGCCCCCTAAGCTGGAAGGTCACCGATTCTAATCCCGTCGGATACCAAAAAAAAAATCCAACCATGTTAAGGGTTGGTACGGTCCAGGACGAGTGCGATCCTCGGGTGATTTTGACGTCTTAGATGCGCCTGGTTTGTGGCCACTCAGCCAATGGAAACCCTGCTAGTCAAGGGGGTTCCACCACTTTGCCAACAAAAAATAAAAATAAAAATAAAATAAAATAGGAAGGAAGAGGAGAAGGGAATGGAGAAGTTATTACCTTCATTATGGAGGTTATTTGATGATACCTTCTCCTCCATACATGAAACCCTAAAACTACAAAAAACATAACAACAATAAACATTAGTAAATCAATAAAAGAAAAAAAAAAGAGGAAGGAAGGAGGGAAAGGGAAGGAGAATCCATTATCTTCCTCGTGGAGGTTCCTCCCTAAAACCAAAACCCTATCCTCCATTAAGATGAAACCATAAGAGAGGAAGCCTTAAGGAAGAAAAGAAAGGGGTGGAGAAGAGAATAGAGAAAGAGAGGAAATGACAAAAGTATGAAAGAGTAGGATTTAAAGGGATTTTATGAGGGAAAATTAGGAATTTTAATTAAAATAATTTTAATTCCCTCCAAATCACGAGGATTGAGACAAATGGATTATATTTAACCTTTGATATTAATTACCTTTATTTTTGAAAAGTTTCCCTCAGTTTTATTTATTCACTCAAGAAACTTGGTGCTAAAAACGACGTTGAATATTGAGATGAACCTAATGCTAAACTTGGTGCCAAATTTGGCACTAAATATGGTGATGAATTTGTTGCTAAAGCTTACTCTAAATATGGCGCTAAACTTGGAATTAAATTAACTGCTAAACTTGGTGATAAACTTGGAGTTAAACTTGGTGCAGGAAATAACAATGACTATAGATCCATCCTTTGAAATAGAAATGACTTTTCATAAATGGAAGAAAAAATCAAACTAAAAGGGATGCTAATGACAAGCTTTTGTTGTAGTGGTACTTGTCTTCGCGAGAGTACTTGGTGCTTGGGTGATTTTTGTGGGAGATTTATTGTATCTTACTCTCACACCTTAATTGTTGGAAATGGGCCTTAATCACCCTAGGTTGACCTCTAGAAGGCCTCTATTCAGATCTTCATTGATTGATGTCGGGTCATAAACACCCTACTCTAATATTTAGATGAGTCGCATTTCTTGTGTGAATATTTCAAGAATTTTTTTTTAGTGTGTGGGATTATTGAATAACAAATTGTGAAATTTCCATCCCTCACATTTGTTTGAGTCCAAGTTTCCAATTAGTTTCCTGATCATTCTAGAAGGATTAAGCGTATCTCACTTGAAATTCTAAAGTTTCCTTCTAAAAGGTGCAAAATGGATCACATTGACCCACCCCCAAGGGGGGTAGAAGAAGAAAATAAAAAAATTAGAAAAAATACCATCAAAGAATAAAGAGTATATAATTTTAGTGGTTCTAGTAGATTATCTGAGGAGGGGTACCTTAGAGGTTCAAATGCTCAAGTTCATATACTAGAGAGAGGTAAATCTCCACCCATTCAGGATTACTTTGATCCTATTGATATTGGATACCTCATAGATTTGAAAAGAGAATTATGCCCAGCCGTATCCAGATCATAAAGTACATCATTCATTCAAATTCATGAGTTTGATACTCAAAGTTTCATATTGCATTTCAATCCATTGTTCCAGTGGATTGATATGAGTACTAGAGGGGGAAATTTGTATATTCAGGGCATTCCTTCCCTAAACTCTACAACACCCATGGGAGGTGTTAATTAAACAATGTCTTCTATACTAGCATTTGAATGGTCCCCGTTTTAATATGGAGTATCCACCAGAGTATCCATTCCTTCGTTATCACTTTTATTAGTGGAACTGGAAATATAATGTCCATAACCCAAGGTACTAATCCATTTTATTTTGAATTCCATCATATATATTCTCATTTATTACTGCTAGTATACCTCCCATAACATTGAATTTCATGGAATTGGTTGGTAGCTCATATATCCCCTTCATTGTATTCCCATTTGTAGGTGGACATATTACACTATCTATTCCTTCTATAGTCGTCAAATATCCTTTTAGATTTAATATACCCAAAGGAAGCATGACTTTCCTTGAGCTGGGGAGCATGCATAATGGAGTTTCTACACCATATGTTTAAGTTCCACCTGATTATTCTCATACCCCTAGTAACAAAAACAACCCTTCCATTGTACTTCGTAGTACTTATAAGCTAGGTCAATATTTTTTCAATCAAAACCAGTGGGATGAAAATGCCCCTAGGGAATTGGAATCCTATGGCTTTGTATACTAGGTTTCCTTTCTTAGTGACATTGAATACGCTATATTTATCAAAGTTAACTAATGTATTGGTCCTACATCTATAGTTGGCTCTTGGTTCCCAAAAAATTTCCCTCCAATATACCTAAATTCAAATGGAAATATCGAGAAGACCCTTCTACTCATGTTAGGAATTTCCATATTTGGTGTTCGTATAATTCATTAATGCATGATAGCAGTAGACGCCATATTTTTTAGACAAATCTAACTGGAGTGACCATAAAATGGTATATAAAAATGTTGAGAACCTCTTTTTAAAACTTTGATGTGACAGAAATAACTTTTATTAATCATTCCCAATTACCATTTTGATATGAAAATTGTACTGAAATTTTGATGTCCTTATGACAAGATAAATCTACGCAAATTTCTGATCAAATTCAAGAGTGGCATAAAAGGTGTCATTTGATTAAATCTCATATACTAGATGAATTCTTAGTTGACTAGTTCATAAATTCCTTACTACCCTATATTGTGAAACTTATGTCTCTCTATCAGGGGTCACAACTAGAGAGAAAGCCATCATCAATGCCCAACAATTGGACCTTGTGTATTCTTCATCTCATGTGTTGTACGAGATCCTGTACTCTGCTCCTAGAGAATCCTCAAACCCAACCCAAAACAAGCTTGGACCATATGTTGATGGTGTGATTAGTTCTATAGAAAATTCCACAAAAAATCAAGTCGCTACACAAATGGGACAATTGTCTTTAAAATGAATGCACCTATGGCTACCCCGAATACCAATAAGAACCCCATTCCTAGTTAACGCTATGATATTTTGTCAGTAAAAACCTCCAATTCTAAAGGTAACCAACAACTCGTAGGGAAGAAACAAGTCAAAAATAAAAATAATGACAATAAGGGTAATAATGAAAATGATAATAACACTGGTGGGGGTAATAAAGAGAAGAAGAAAGTTAAATTCCCATGTAAACTTTGCATGAAGGATCATTGACTCATCAATGCCCCAAAATAGAAGTTGTCCAAAATATATTGACATAGTATAAATCCCCCAAGCATCCTATTGTTCTCACCAACCTGCTTCCTCCTCAACACTAGCAAATGGTTGTTGGATCCCCATTCAACTCTAAACCTTCTCAAGGGGGAAATTAGGGGGCCAATTTCCAAGGGGGAAACACTTCGAATGCAAATGTATATATGTGTGAACAAGAATTTAACACCCATACCAAAGAACGTAATGACAATACACCCATGTCTATATCTAAGGGATAAGACTTCTCCAAATTCATGTTTCCTAACCCTCTGCACATCGAAAAGTCAGAAAATGACATGATTCCTCACATATCGAAAGGTGTGCTAAAGTGGACCTTGTACAATTCTAATGGGAAAGGTGCACACAATTATAACATCATTGAATATATGTCCCGATCTCCTTGTGTGATTTCTATATTAGAGGTACTTCAGAGCTTCTCCACATAATGAAATACTTTAATGACAACGATTGGGGCTATGGACCCCTTGGAATCTCAATAAATAACATTTGAATTGGACAATTAGAAACCCCACCTTCCTCACTCTACCAATTTTCAAATACAAGTGTTGACCAGAGGGTCAAATATGTTTAGGATCTTGGTAGATGAAGGGGCCTCTACTTTCATGATGTCCTTGTCCTTTTGGAAAGCTATAATCTCGTCGAAGATTGTTCCCTCACCCACATCCATGTTAAAATAATTTCATGGCCACTTATTTAGACCTCATGGAATCATTCCTGCTCTCCCAATAGAGCTAGGGGGGAAACTATAGCCATAGAGGTTAAGGTCATCTATGCTCATTTGGATTATAACCTTCTGTTAGGCCGCAATTGGAAATACACTATTATAGTACTGGCGACTTTGATATTTCATTTAATTTGATTTCCTCATTAAGGGAATATCATTGCTATAGACCAATAGTCTTACTGCAGAACATAGTCCATTCAAACAACATGACCAAATGTCGTGTTAGTTGGCCATTCCATGATATATTGTGAAAATGTTGGATTGGGAATGTACCCTACCCTCATTGTAACTTTCAATATTCCCCCACCCAACCCACATAAAAAATCACCCTAATACACACGATATTATTGATCACCAGTAGTTCCATGATAAGTATTTGCAATTTCAGAACCTCTTATTTTGAAGCTCCATGGATAGTTACATATTATCACATGAAACCAGGTATAGAAGGTCCCCAACAGATTTGTATGCAACGAAAATAGCTTATCAAGATACTCAATCAAACACAATAGAAAATTATTGTGAATATACATCTATGGAGGAATACGATCAATACATAATGCCCATATGGGACATCAATTCCTCACCTAGTCAAGATCCCTTAGATATGGTCCTACCATCCAATGAAGCTATTTTAGAGTCCATGCATATGATGCAGAGACTATGGAAGGGCATGCACCAACATGCATCCATTTTTCCTTCCATTAATGGATTGAGGATTGATTAAAATGGGATAATCAAACCTAGAAGTATGGAATGGTATGGGAATGACTGCTGAACATATGAGGTGTATGAAGAAGGGAACATGGAAAGCATATCTAAAACCATCCCAATCAATATTTCCAAAACTCCCGGTGTCATTGAGAATGTCTTCATAGGTGCATATTTCCCCTCCAAGGAAATTGAAATTTATACCTCACTATTTAAGGAGTATCGTAATATTTTTTCCTGGTTCTAGGAAGAAATGCTAGGAATTGACCCTCGTATTTTTTAACATGATATTAATATGTACCCCAATTTCAAACCTATTTGATAAAGTACATGATAGTTAATCCATGAAAGGCCACTATTGTTAGAGCAAAGGTGGAGAAGCTTCTTCACGTAGGTTTTATCTACCCAAATGCCCATGATTGAATGGGTATCTAACTTGATGATTGTCAACAAGAAACAATGGAATATAAGATTTTTCACTGATTTTAGGGACTTGAACTTATCTTTTCCAAAAGTCAACTATCCTACCCCATTTATCGACCAAATTATCGATGAATGCATAGGGAATGGGATTTTCTCATTCATGGATGGATTTTCAAGCTATAACCATATTTGGGTTCACTGTGAAGATCAACATAAAATGATATTTATATGTACTTGAGGAACTTTTTATTATAGAAAATTCCTTTTTGTTTAAAAACCACTAGAGATACATTTTAGTTATCCATGTCATATGCATTTCATGACTTGATGACTCAACCCGCAAGGAGGGATGATCACCCTAAGCACCTCAAGAAAGTATTTGATATATGCTGCTACTATAGGATTTTCTTGAATCCTCATAAATGCATATTTTGTGTCATATCGAGATGATTACTTTATTTTATTGTTTCCAAGCATGGGATTCTAGTAAATCCCTTCCAGGTTGAGGCAATAGCTCAATTACATCCCCTAAGAAATGCGTGCCAACTATAAATCCTCCAAGATAAGGCTAATTTCACGTGTTGCTTCATAGCCAACTATGTTGAGGCAACCAAAGTATTCACATGCCTTTTGAAAAAAAGCATCCCTTTCATTTCGAATGATCACACTTGATAATTGTTTGATGCATTGAAAGGGGCATTAATGTCCCCTCTAATAAGTCCTCCAGACTAAAAAACACATTTTCTATTATACTTAGCAACATCTGAATCGACCATTGGTATGGTTTTGGTTAAATAATATGAATTGAATCAAGAACATGTAGTTCACTATTTACGCAAGAACTTAGATGGCCCCTAATTGAGGTACTTTCATGTTGAGAAGTTGGTGTTGGCATCTATTTGTACTATCCAAAGAATCCAACACTATATTACTATGAGACAAATAAAAATGATTTCAGATACCAATCCATTTCAACATATATTGTCCCTATGTATAATAATAGGAAATATAATAGATGGATTGTGATTCTATAGGAGTTTGACTTAAAATTTCTATTAGCAAAGTAAAAAAATTTCTTGGCGTTTGTTGAGTTTATGTCATAAATCCCAAGAAAAGACAAGGAGGCATTTGAAAAAAAATTGTTACGTAACAAACATGTATTCATCATCGAATTGAATGACCCTTGGTATGGAAATATCTTGGTGTACCTCCAGACTCATAGGGTCCCATATCAATTCTCTCGTGAAGACCACTAATGCATTCGCCATCATGAAAAGCACTGTCTTATTATTAGTGACACCTTATACCGTTATGAGGTTGATTCAATCCTTAGAAGATGTCCAACTCATGAAGAAGTTGAGAAGGTACTTAATTATTTCCATGGAGGGGATTGTGGTGTTCACTTTTTAGGGTTAGCGAAAACCCAAAAAATATTGTGTGTAGGGTATTTCTGTCCTTATATATTTAAATATTGCATCAAATTAGTAAATAAGTTCCATCCATGTTAATGGTTCACCATGAAAATGCATGCACGTCCTGCTCCATTATATTGTATCATCACTATGGATACCTTCACAATATGGGGGTATATTACATAACATACAACTTGACAACAGAAAAAAGGTCATAAGCACATCATTGTAGTTGTGGAATACTTTACTAAATGGTCCAAATCCATTCCTACTTTTACTTTGCGATGGTGAGATCATTGCGCACTTCATATTTAATTAGGTCATAGCTATATTTGGTATTTCTACAGAGATTTCACTGATAATCGTATCCATTTTCAAAATAAAATGATGATGGAACTAGCATCCAAGATTGGTTTTCAACTAGATTTCTCCTCTATGTACTATCCACAAGAAAATGGATAGTACAAGTCTTTGAAAACCATGCTTCAATAGATAGTTAGCATGAGAAAAAAAATTTGGCACATAATGCTATATCTGACACTTTGGGCATAACATAATTCAATCCAAATTTCCATGAAGTTCACCTGATTCTATCTTGCACATGGAGTTCAATTTGTGTTACCAATTGAATGTGAAATCCCATCTCTCAAACTAGCCATCGAGCTCCTGCTTGACAATAGTTAATTAGAAGAACACTTAGTTTACCTACAAAATTTATACGAACATAGAAGAGACATGGCTACTACAAATGAGGCACATAAAAGCGTGTCAAATATCAGCGAGATAAGTTGGTTCATCCCAGTGTCTTCTTTGTGTTGATCTTTTGAGAAAAACCAAAGAAGCTTGAACTTTAAAACTTTTATCAATCAATTTCAACACACATGTATCTCATAAACCAACCACATATGAATATATCAAACACATGTGAATCTCATAAATATATCAGCCACATAAATTATCTTCATAAATCATCCATATAAATCATCTCCATAAATCATCCATATAAATTAATAAACAATGAGAGGCAATATATACCCTAGGAAAACCCTCCAAACATGGAGGATGAAAAGCCCAACAATTCTTTGAGTATGATAGAGATATTTTTAGAGAATGGTTTACAACAAAAAAGAAGATTCCCTGATAAGAGGTATTACCACAACAGTAGAGAAGAGAGATCCAATGTAGCCCTACAAAAACAATTGTATGCAATTTTATTGAAGTTTCCATATTCCTAGCATATTAATAACAAGCCGAAAACCTAGCATGCATAAGGTATCACATAGGAGGCTCAGTAAACACACTGGAGAATGACATAGCATATTCACAAGGAGGATCTAACTAGAACTCCCTCCATGAAAACATTAACATCGTTACTTTGCTCGATTAGCTTTAACTAAATGTTCACTGTCTTGAATTGAAAGTTAACTAAATTGAACTGAATGTTAACTTACTTGAAATAAATGTTAACTTACTTGAATTGAATGTTAACTGACTTGAACTAAATGTTTACTTACTTGAACTAAATGTTAACGGTTTGAACTTAATATAAACTGACTTGAAATGAATGTTAACTTACTTGAACTGAGTGTTAACTAACTTTGAATTGAATGTTAACTGTACTTGAACTCAATATTTAACTGATTGTTGATCACTTAGTTAACAGTCTAACTTAAGTGCCACCAGTGCTTCACTTTTAGTGCCATCCATGCATAATTATTATTATTAACTTTTGCATTGATCTCTTTAGTTAACTGATTCATGTTGATTGATGAACATTAAGCTCTTCTTTACTTAATTGATTACATTCATTAATAGATCAACTGATGCTTTGAATGAGGCACTAATTGAGGCATTCATATTTTACTAAAGCTTTATAACTTGAGTTCACTCAGAAATTTGCATGGGAAATTCTAATTCTCTTTCTCTATTCTTTATCTCATTATCATTAAATAATTAATGCATGGTCCATATGTGTATTATGTATCCATTTTATCATATCATACTCAAAAGAATTATTCCATACATATTGATGATCATATATACTACCTCGGGCCAAATATTCATATGCTAAAGTAATTCACTCTAGGGGTAGATAATCCCTAAAGGATACTTATAGCTCTTAGAGACCATGACTAGAACTATATCACATAGTATAATCACCTCAACAAATGGAGTTCCACAGTCTTGATACAACACAAGACTTCAATCTTGATACAACAAAATAACTTCTCCGCAATTGGAGATCCATTCTCATAGGGTACCTTCTATGAGAATACTTGACTTGATATTACTCACAAGTCTAGTCTTGATATTAATCACAAGGATAAGCTTGATATTACTCACAAGATTTACAATACAATATCGCCATGTCAACCATATGAGGACACATAGGACCTAATATGACTCACAAGTCTAGAGAATGACTCTTGATGTTGTGTAATCAACACTCCCTCTTAATGAGGGAGACATTCTCTGCTTTACCAGGTATTTCCTGCCATACCAAGCATATCTCGGAAGTATCTCAACTTCATTACTTACAGTGAATTGTTCACATATTCACAAGCTACTCATCAATAGCTATGTACTGAAATTTTACTTTACATGACCATGACTTCGATGAAATACAACTTCATCTCAATGTGTTCTATTATAACACATAGGATTTTTCAGAAAACTTGACTATTAACACCTAATAACTATAGGCTCAAGTATTTCACCCTAGTAGGTAGCTTCCCAATCTATACTACTCCTCAGTAGGTAGTACTAGCTATAAAAGACGTTTTTCTTTTGTAGTACTCTTTGACATACACCTTGCTTCTGTAGTACTAGTTGCAATACAATCATCTTTTGTAGTACTAGATGAAATACACATAACTAATTCCAAGCTATATAATAGGTATATAATGTATCAAAATACAATAAAGAACCTATTCTAATGTACCTCAAAGGTACTAAAACATATGCTTATCCAAAAGCATAAAAATACAACATGTTTTTTAGACCAACCAACTACTTATTCAAAGTAGCATCATCTGGATCCAATCTAGAATGCAGTTTCTCTAAATTAGAAACTATGGATTTTGTATCCATCATATACAACACATGCTTTGTTGTACATGTCTATGTAATAATTTTAAAGCATATAACTGATCATGGGACCTGTATAGATATATTTAACCTTTATAAGATCCTACAAATCTAAACAAAAGTTAGATTTATCTTTATGTGTGTGATAATGGATTTATAATCCATTGTTCTTG
The DNA here is from genome assembly GCA_001517045.1 of Pseudotsuga menziesii. Lineage (NCBI taxonomy): Eukaryota > Viridiplantae > Streptophyta > Pinopsida > Pinales > Pinaceae > Pseudotsuga > Pseudotsuga menziesii. The sequence continues at coordinate 382,435 of LPNX010128877.1, forward strand.
AATCCTTTTAGGAACTCTAGTGAACATTTTCTCAACAAAATAAAATCTTGTCTAATTATTGTTACACCTCTAAACTCTAAGAACCATCCAATATTATTACATATAGATTCCTTTTGAATATGAGTACCATACATGGTTTCTACATAGTAGGAGATTAATTTTACTAGTTCCATTGGTTTTTCTAGGAGCTAGAAAATCTAGTTTCTCCATCTCAACATCTAGGATGTGGGAATCATAAATTTGAGCCCTCTATCATGGAGAATAATCCTCTATATCTAACATATATATGGATATAATTAAGATAAATACATTACCTTTAGGAGTCTTTACATTTATCTGAATAGAATTAGGGATTATATTTTGTCTTCTCCTAAGAAACATAGGAACCTCCTTATATGCTCTTTTTTAGGATCAACCATCTGAATGACTCCATGTCATTCTATTATTGTAGGCCAGTGCACATGTTTTTCCCTACAAGAAAACACATTCAAATGATTAATAACATTACATAACCAAGAAATGTAATCACATGAAAACTTTCAACATACTGGTAATGGCTCACACAGTTATGTACATATATTGAATCAATGTTTTGACATAACCCCATTCATATCTTATGTGATGTTTTGCAACCCTATGTTAGTTCAAAAATTCATATTTTATGAAGGAAATATGCATCCCCATATTCATATCTCATGAAGCAATCATGAATCCCTCTATATGATATATAATGACCAATTACACAGTCCTATGTTCACAGCTCATGAAGCAAGTATGCAGCCCTCTATCTCATGTCTTATGAAGGAAATTTTCAGATTTATATCAGTCCTATATAAGTATATATCAGTCCTACATAATTATTATATCATTCCTATATCATATTACATAATATGGACTCATGAGATTGACAATATGTTAATAACAGACAAACAATAATGTATATGCTCAACACAATTCCAAAGTGCAGGAATATAGATCTCTATATGACAGTCAAGAAACATATTGAAAAAACATTAGATCTGATTTATAAAATTATATAAAAATAAAAATAAAAATTACTTATCTTTTATTAATTTGCGTTGGCTCCCTCTTGATCTATGCACCCTTGCGGAGAATACCAGAGTCCTTCTTTATTCACTTGGATGGAAGACCTTCTTTGTAGTGAAAGGATTTCTCCCTTTCTTCATTCTTTCCATGGGGACAATATTATCCTCTTTATTGTACAAAACCTTGCTTTGGATTCTCCCCTCTTCTTCACTCGAGTCCTTCTTCTTGAAAATATTGGTGAGTATATCAAAACACTCCCTTGCAGTCTTCAACAGAATGATCATGGACATGAGATTGTCATTAATAGACACAAAGATGATATGCTTGGAATTTGATTTATTCTTCTTGAATTTTATTCTCCCTTCATTTTTGGTATGCTCCTCTGCCACTGTGGATACATAACCATCAATTTCATGTTCTTCAATAATATTCAACACCCTCGCCTTCCATGTGTTGAAGCTTGAGGTACCTTCAAGGCGGTCTTTCGGCTGAATGGAGATTGATGTAATGGATGGAATATTTTTCTCAAATACTCAAGATCTACATAGGATTAGATTGTTGCGCAAAACTGAGCTCCTTCACTCCCTATGCTCTGATACCATTTTGATGTTTTGAGAAAAATCAGAGAAGATTGAACTTTGAAATTTTTATCAATCAATTTGAGCACATATGTATCTCAAAAATCAGCCACATATGAATATATCATCCACATGTGAATCTCATAAATATATCATCCACATAAATTATCTTCATAAATAGGCCATAGAAATCATCTCCATAAATCATGCATATAAATTAATCAACCATGAGAGACAAGATATACGCTGGGAAATCCCTCCAAGCACGGAGGAAAATTATTTGAGTATGATAGATAAATTTGTAGAGAATGGTTTACAACAGATAAGTAGATTGTCAGATAAGAGATATCACCACAACAGTAGGGAAGAGAGAAACAATTTATCCATGCAAAAACAATTGTATGCAACTGCATTGAACTTTCCATATGTTTAACATATTAATAACAAGCCAAAAACCTAGCATGCAAAAGGTAGCGCATAGGAGGCTCAATAAACACACTGAGAGCATCACATAGCACATTCACAAGGAGGAGCTAACGAGAACTCCCTCCATGCAAACATTACCGCCCTTCCTCTCCTCAATTATATTTAACTAAATTTTCATTGTCTTGAACTGAAAGTTAACTGCCTTGAACTTAATGTTAACTTACTTGAACTTAATGTTAAATGACTTGACCTAAATTTTAACTTAATTAAAATGAGTGTTGACTAATAGAACTTAATATAAATTGAATTGAACTGAATGTAAACTTACTTGAACTGAATGTTAACTGAATTTGAACTGAATGTTAACTTTACTTGAACTCAATCTTTAAATGACTATTGATCACTTAGTTAACATGCTAACTTAAGTGTCATAAGTGATTCACTCTTAGTTCCATCCATGCAAAATTCTTATTATTAACTTTTGCATGGATCTCTTTAGTTTACTAATGCATGCTAATTGATGAACAATAATCTATTCTTGAATTAACTTATTACATTCATTAATAGTTCAATTGATGATTTGACTGAGGCACTAATTGAGGAATTCATATTTTACTGATGCTTTATAACTTGATTTCACTCAGACATTTTCATGGGAAATTAGAATTCTCTTTCTCTATTATTTATCTCATTATCATTAAATAATTAATGCATTGTCCATATGTGTATTATTTATCCATATTATCATATCATACTTAGAAGAATTATTCCATACACAACAATGATAATTTATACTACCCCGGGCCATATAGTCATATTCTAAAGTAATTCACTCTAGGGGTAGAAAATCCCTAAAGGAAACTTATAGCACTTAGTGATGATGACTATCAATATATCACATAGTATAACCACCTCAAAAAATGAAAGTCCATGGTCTTGATACAATGCAATACTTCAATCTTGATACAACACAAGATCATCTCCATAATTGGATATCCATTCTAATAGGGTTCCTTCTTGAGACTACTTGACTGATATTACTCACAAGTCTAGTCTCGATATTACTCGCAAAACTCATCTTGATATTAATCACAAGATTACAATACAACATCACCACCTTAATCATATGAGGATACATAGGACTTTATACGACTCACAAGTACGACCTGATATTACTCACAAGTCTGGAGAATGACTCTTGATGTTGTACAATCAACATATTGAAGGATACATGGTACATATTTATTCCATGGCAATGATGAACTAGGGTCGGGTAAATTTAACTCAATGTGGCTTAGTCCTTACATTGAGAGATAAGTCTTGATCAAGGGATCCTATGAGTTAGAATATTTTGAAGGGAATGTGATGAATGGCCTATAAATGATATATATATTAATATATATTATGCTTAGGTGGAAATGCCTAGGAAATTCCTTCAGCTAGTTGTATTATAAGTCGATAGATTCTTTTTGTTTATTAGTTTTTATTTTTCTTTAGTCATTTCTCATCGTGCTTTATGCTTGATTGACATATGAAATTAGGAGAAACTATATTCATATCCTATGTGGATGGTTCTATATTCCACACTTAGAATCTTACCTCCATTACTTGGGTTATTTACTTGTCTACAGGTCAACTAGTGAGTTCAGGGGGAGTATGCCTTGGATTGGAAACCAACGATATTACTGAATATAGTGTAGTTATTGAAATCTTGTTGGATTCCATGTCACGTGGAAAAGAGGGTTTGATAATACAATTAGAATATCATTTGGTAGTGTCACATCTTAATGGCCTATACTTTATCCATGATCCTAGTATTTTACGAGAATTTTTATAGGTGTAACTTCTTAAATGACATTTTGAATTTATTTCATACATACAGGTTATAAGAAGATTAAGTTTATTATCTAATGCATTAGATAACTATGTATTAGATCAGAATTTGTCACATCAATAATCAAGAATATAAAGTACACAAGTGAGAAAACATTTGTATATAAAAGTGGTTGATAATTTTCATTAATATCCATAGTATAGGATGTACATCAAGTTCAAAAAATCAAAATGATAATATATCTAGATTTAGAGTCATATACAAAAGGGCTATGAGGTATTTGAATATACAAAATACATCATAAATTTGAAACTATGCGCATGGCTCGACATGCACATCCCAATATGTGACCACTAGTGAGGACACTTGGCACATAATATAGACCCAAACACTGATGACCACCACCACTTGCCTCTGGATCTTCTCTAGCAATTCCTCCACAGAAACCTACTTGATCAAACCTTCCAAGTTCCTTTGGAGGTTCCCAAAAACTCTAGATTCCTAAATGTATGCCAAATCCTCTCCCTCCTCACAATGTATCCTCTTGTGTCATGGACCTGTAGATCGATCCATGTTGTGATTTGGATCATGAAATTATTTTGTTAGAAATATTATTACAAAAATTATATATATTAGAAACACATAAAAATTATACACATCTTCAAACACGATATAAATTGGATAACATAAAAAAGAAAAGTGTTTACCTATGTTCCCTCAGTGTGAATCTAGAGGGAGTGACAACTTAGGATCATTGTGATAATTCATAAGCTCATAGGGGTAGTCATAAATGGAAATAACTTCTTCTCGCCACTAATAAAAAAATCATCATTGAAATCATGGAGGAATCATACTCCCCCAAGCCTTATCATCATATCCCCCACACACTCATGTGTGGATCCCAAGGATCATACATGGGAATTATGACACATGGGTTCATAGTCAAATCTCTCTCCATGAAAAATGACACCAAGAGAGGCCCATACCCAAAAAAATTGAGTTCATCTGTCTTACACCTAGTCAATTGTGATTTCATATTTCCTAATAGAGTTGAGTGCCAATCATAAATGGTAGGACAAAGGCACTAAACCACTTAGTACACGTATGCTTGGGAATATAAATGAGGTGAAGATGATACAACCACTTTCTCTATGGTTATAATAATGGTCTTGAGACTGGTATCAACAATTCTTTTCATTGGTACTTCAGATCCAACAGTCCCCGTGTCAATAAAACAAAAAGTGTGATATATTCTTGTACCTAATAACCTCCTCGAGGACCTCCTTTGAGGGTAAAAACCTCACCACAGTGACAAAAACCATCAAGGAAGTATATATCCTTTACCTCGATGGTAAGGAAAACTCCATTAATGACAAAAGCTTCTCTTTTGGGATCCCAATATTGTATCAACATGTTGAGCAATTGAGGTTGAGCTCGCATGCCCTCACATCAGGAATTTTTTAACAAGACACATTGATGGAGGGTCCCTAATATGGATTTATCAGACAAAAGTTGTCTATCCAACAACTCATGTTCCCTCTCCCTCCATTGGATAACCATGATGAGGCCCATAAAGACCACATTTTGAAGAAATACTATTTTTTTTTTAAATTGACATTTCAGACAACGTATGCAATTTCCTTTGTAAACAATAACATATAAGGCATTGTGTACACAGTTATTGGTAAGTGCAGGTGCACGTATACGTGACCCACATGGCCACTAATCGCTTGTACATAGAACAAAGTTTTAAAAAAGGAATATACATAAAAAAATTCATTAACATTTGAATTGAAATCACTAAAATTAAAGTAGAGGAAGTACCAAAGAACGTGGTGGAGGTGGGTGTGTATTCCGAGCGACGATGCTCTGATAATTTGAATTTGAAAATTTGAGGTGAATTGGTAAGTTTTGATAATTTTGTGAATTTAAAAGTGATTTTGGTAAAAGTACTAATTTCCCCCCTTTTAAACTTTCTAACACAAATAATTATCAAAAAGTGCCTAAAAAACTTATAACTAATGGTGCTAATTTGGGGACTTTGACTAATGGTGCTAATTTATAACTACTTTTTGACCATGTATAGGGTTTTGATATGCAAAGAATTTTCCCATATGCCAAAATTATGTGGATATTGAGGTAATGATGTTTCAAACTAGCATTTAGCATAGGTTAACTCCATTATTGCATATGCATTCTCAGTATTTGACACATCATCATCCGTAGAATCCATACTCATTCAATTGTGACATTAACCATTAGCAATAAACCATCATAATTGATGAGTTAAAGCCTACCTAAAACATGGGAACCCTAGATAAAAACCCTATTATTCAACTGGTTTCCACACTAAATTATTTCCATTAGGATCAAGAGTCCCTTTTATCCTCACCATGATTATGTGTTAAAGTTTCATGATATATTCTTCATCTCTTTCTACTGGCCATTCCCTATAGGGTTCCCACAATTTAGTTTCAGTTGTGTTGTTGCATTGCATACCATTGCTTGCACTAATTGAGTATAATGACAATTTCTATTAGTAATTCATTGCTCACTACTCATTCATTCTCATTAGACGTTAGCCTTTGCATTTATTGTAGCCACTCTTTGAAACCATCATTGGAGGAGACATGGCTTATGGATACTTTCCACATCCTGCACATCCATTTTTTTTCATTTTGTTTGCATAAGAATGTTCAGTGCACTTGAAACTTAGTTGCATTCCATGTGACACTAGTATCCTCCACTATAATATATAATTCTTTTATTCCTTTTCATGTTTTATAATATGAAAAAGACACAAAAAATAAAATATTTATAAAAAAGGATAGGGGAGGGGGATTTTTTGATGTCATATGAATGTCCTAAGTAGCATAGTCATGTCACCTTTGAACAATACTCTTATGCTGAGTCTATATTTAAAAATTGGGTTATAGTTTGGTCTTGTAAGTTGAACAATGATTTGAGTCTAGAACTCCTCCGTTTGGTTACTCTTCCAACCACTATGGAGAAGTCTTTGTTTCCTCATGCATTATTGAATTTATATCATTATTTTATCCATGGGTCCTCATTTTTTATCAAGTGACATAAAGTGTCATGTTTCTATGCAAAGGAAGCATTAAGCTGCGTCAATTACTCCTCAAATTCCCTAAAATTTTGTGTCATCCTTCCCTATTATCAAATTGCTCTTAGTATGATTGCAAATGGTGTTCAGAATCGTTCTAGTGTAGAAGGTCCCCATTGAATTATCACTAATGATTCAAATCTGATCGACTACGACACATTGTTATGAGAAGATAACCTAGAGTCAATAACATATTGTCCCTACTTACATCATTGGTATGATACCTCACTCTTAATATATGGAACCTAAACATTTGTCTTTGAGTGAGCGATTTCCCATTATTTTCAACTGCAAGACCTTTATTCATGTTTTTTGGATTTGTGTTGTACCTTGGATTCCATTTTCATCATTGGTGGAAGTCCTTTCCTCTGTCAATACCTTTCATTATTGGTTATTTTTCAAAGAGCTTCTTTCATGTGATATTCACATTTGTTGCATGCACGAGGCATACTTGGTGGTATGTTCCTACAAAAATTTGTCCAAGACCTTTTCCAAAACAAATTATTTCTTGGTATTTGCTTGTGTTGGTTAATGATTGATGCCTTAATGCCTCCTTTCCAAAGGATCTCTTCCCATTGATATAAACTCATCTTGCTTTGGGAATGAGGTTTAAATTCCTTTTAGTACCTTGGGGCTTGTAGTCATTAGTAGTAGGTTCCCTCACTATTGACAATGGTAATTTATCAATTCCCCCTAATTGATATATTCTACAAGTGTTCGATGACAAATCCCTTATTCACACTTGTTAGAATGTGTTAAGTATCTTAAATCTCATTATCATCATCAGCAGGTTTTCTCACATTTGTTAATGATCTACTTAATTAGGTGGTAATCAAACGATATTACCCATGTTTGATTTCGATCCATTTATTCACATGGTAAGAACACATATATATCGATGGTTTGGGATGGAATACCTTAGGGTCCAATAACATCCTCATATTTATTATTTCTCGAGTTGCAAAAAATTGTGTCATACATTGTCTAACATTGGTACTACATGGAGAATCAATTTACACTTAGTTCCAGTTATTCTTCTACTATATATTGAGACATAGATCCACTATGTATATATTTATGGCTTTGATCTACTTGTGACATGGATCCACTATGTACCTTTTTGATGGCCATAATTCATCATTTTCATAAGTATATTCCATGGATCCATAGTGTACTTGATTTGGAAGCCATGTACTTTTCCACTTGAGTATGGGTATTCCTTCCTCGAGAAGAGAGTGTTTTGATATTTTGTATTTGGTTACAAATAAATTTCCTAATCCAATATTGGTGAATCCTACTCAGGTCCACTAATCAATATCCTAATATATATATAATTCATTTGAACCATCAAATTCTCCTTTGACCTCAAACATTAGGGGACATCTGTTATAGAATTTTTTAACTCAATAATGCTAAAATCCTCCTTACATCCTTGTTACGCATCAAAATGTGGAAACAAAAATTAAGAAAACTCAATTTTGGCTTTGCATACGTGGGTTGTCAGTTAGAAACACACATATACATGTGTTACCCTTTAAAAACATGCGTACACATCTAAAAATTCAAAAAATAAAAAACACATATGATTCTAAATGTGTTTAGGGTGGTTGGAAGTCATTTATAGTCCACATGGACTCAATTATACCCAACTCATCTCCCTAAACCACCTATCTCAAGTATAAAATCAAGTCTCAAGATGAAGGATCGAAAGATATGCCTACATTATAATTACATCCTAGAGGAATTAAATTAGAGTTCCCTAAAATTTTTATAGCACCCTTCCCCTCATATTTCCATGTATGCAAGGTGTGATTTCCCCCTAGAGTGAGTGTGGATATTGATTGTCCGTAATCAATCCCTTTTATTCCTAGAACGATGAAGAGAGTGAGATAATATCTGTAGCGGCCTAGGAAATGAGAATCTAGATTGGTTACAAAGGCACCATGCTGAAGATTCAGGTGATGTCTTACTTTTGTAGTTGTCTCTGGATTGAAATATAAGATCACTTTTCTTTCTCTCCCTCAAAATATTTATATTCATATTATGATTTTTTTGTTTATGATGTTAACTTGAGAAAATCAATTTACATTTTTAAATCAATAATTCAATGACAATTTTTTGTTATTTCTTCCAATATTCAAAATCATTTGAGAAGGGTCATTGGTTGTGTTGTTTGTAGGTACAAAAGAGTTATAGTTTGACTGGAAGACAAGAATTGGAGCAATATAATTGTAAAGCATTCAACTACCAAAGTCCAAGTAAGTCCCCTTTCTTTTTCATTGGATTCAAAATTTATTGACTAAGTAGGAAATACAAGTAGATATCTTCGATTTATATGTTGGTATCCCTAACCCTAGCTACTAGGTGATTTTTCCCTGTAACACCAAATATAATAGGCCTTGGGATAGAGGATTTATACTAGATCATTGACATAATATTTAAAGGAAATAAACATTTCTATTTTCCCCTCTTAACATAAATATAAATTAGATGGAAGTATATGATCTCCCGAAAGGATTTTTTCGCTCCAAGAAAGTTTTTTTTTTTTTTTTTGTAGGTTGGACTCGACCCTAGCTCTCCCAGCTCGGGCTCGTGGTTTTGAGGATCGATCCAATGCACGAGATGTTGGGTTTTGAGATGTTTTGTTTCCTCGATCTAGGTGATTGTTTGACCGTGTTCTTGGTGCAGTGTTGAAGGCATCGGGGTTGTGTTCTACTTCAAAAGCCGATCTTGCGTGTATCTTTCTATTTTCATCTATTTTGGAGGAGGAATCAGTGTCTGTGAGCTTGTGCAGTGGCTGATTCTTTTGTTCTTGGAGCAGTTATTGCTAAATCAGTTGTTTTTGGAGGAATATTTTGTAGTTGGAATTCCATTTAGATTGTTTGACAGGTTTGTTTGCAGGTCTTCATTTCTGGGGGATTCTGATATGGCTATGGGAGGGGGATCCTTCCCTCCATATAAAATCATAGTTTTCAAGAGTTTGGTTGTAGCAAGTGGAAAAAGGAAGCTCTCTCAGAACCAACAAACTTTTGTCAAGAAACTTGACAATATTCCCTCGGTGGATCTTCCGACGGAACAACCATGCCGTACAACCATGAATATTGCATAACGAGGTCTCATTGGCCATCTCCCAAGGCTATTGATGGGTGGGTTCAAAGAAATTGGAAACCCCTAATCTTAGCAAGAATTCAAAGCAATATGATAGGCAAAGGATACCATGTCTTTATCTTTGAGAATTCTGAAGACATAGATTTAATATTCTAAAATGGTCCATATTTCATGGGCCCTCAAGGGATTTATTTGAATAAGTGGAACCCAGATTTTGATCTGAATCAAGATGTTCCTTTTTTTGTTCCTATTTGGGTAATGCTACCGCATCTCCCTCTTCATTGTTGGAATCCAGAGTCTCTTGAAGCTATAGGAAACACTCTTGGGAAGTACATTGATAAGGATGAAAGAAGAGAACAATATACTTGTGATCGAATATGTGTCGAAGTGGACCTAGAGGAAGGGCTTCCTGAATCTATTAAGTTGACAGTGGCAGATTGGACTCATGTGAAAGAGCTCGATTATGAGCAATTACCATTCAAGTGCAGACATTGTCATGGATATGGGAATTTTTCCAGATCATGCAAGAAGAAAGTTGAGGAAGAAGATATCAAAGAGAAGGGAGAAAAATGGACACAAGTCCAAAAGCTAATACATCAAAGCAGAGCAACTCTTCAAAAGGAAAAAAATCTAAAACGGGGTCGGGTAGTAACCCCAAACCCAAGGAAAATGAAGTAGCAATAAAGAAAATAATAACACAAAACAACTTCGAAGTTCTGAGTATTCCTAAAGAACAAGTGCTTACAACCCTTGAAGAGGGAGAACTTCCTCAATCACAGGATTAGAGTCGAGAAGAAAATAAAGAAATAGCCAAGACAAACCAGGGTCCTCTTGCTGATGGTCTCTCTCTTACATATGCAGAAATGGCAAAAAAAAGAAACCAATGGTTAATTTTGGTTCACTTGATGAATAATCTATTGAGAGGTCCTCAAAAAAAGGACGCAAATCTCATAAGACAGCTAAGGAGGAAGAAGCAGAAAGGATGAAGATGCAAGGAAGCCAAGCTACAATCAAAATGTAAATTACCAGGAACACCAGGACTAGACCTTCAAAATGAGGCCCTCCTCCTTCTGTCAATACTAAATAATGAACATCGTCTCTTGGAACTGCAGAGGGCTCAAAAATTCATTGAAAGTGGAAGCTGTTAAAGAGCTATTAAGAATGGCTTCTCTGGTTATTCTTCTACTCCAAGAGACCAAAATTGAAGAGGAATACCTCCTATCCTTAAGCAATAAGTATTGGAAAATGAATGTAGGGAAGGATGTGAGTGCTAGAGGTACTGCTGGTGGAATCAAAACCTTGTGGCCAGAGAATCTTTTCTCTATGATCAGCTCTCATGCAACGCAACATTAGATATACACAAAACTTCAACACTCTCAAAGTAAGACTACTCCTTCCCTTTTTAATCTACATGTACCAGTCAACTATCAAGAAAAAAGAGAATGTTGGAATTCTCGGTCAGCTTTCCTAACTGCTAATTCATTCTCCAATATTATCATGGCTGGTGATTTAAACATAATACTGGATGCTAAAAAGAAAAAGGGCGGCGTTAGTTGGAGAGATCCCATGCTTAATTGTGGGAGATGATTGAATTTAAGCCTAAAAAAGGAGTATTCACGTGGACAAATAATAGAGTTGGTGCAACAAACATTTCTACCAGGATAGATCATTTTTTGGTTTAGAGTTCATTGTTGATGGGGAAAAAAATAATTTCATCGAGCATATTGGCCAAGCTTTCTTCAGATCATAACCCGATTATGCTACTGATAGAAGATGAAGGGGACTTGGTACCCATTCCCTTTTGGTTCAGGCCATTATGGAAAGAACAATAAGGTTTTATGATCACTATTTCAATGGCTTGGGATATTCTTGTTGTAGGATCGCCGAATTTTGTATGGGAGAGAAAAATAAAAAATACAAAAGTTGCGTTGAATAAATGGGTTAAGATGTCTCAAAAAAATCCAATAAGTGACAAGAAAGAATCCCTAGGAAAGTTGGAGGAAATTAAAATGGAAATGGAAGATTAAAAAATCACCCCTGCTTTGTTGGAAAAAGAGCAAAGAGCACAGTTTAGCTCCTTTAGAACACTTAGGTGAGAAGAAGAATATTGGAGATTGAAGTCACGGAGTACTTGGCTGCAAGATGGAGATCAGAACACTTCTTTTTTCCACAAGCAGTGTAGAGCCAAAATATCCCAAAATCACATTTCGGAAATTTCTTCTCTGTCTGGTGAATCTTTTAAAGGAATCACTCAAACAAAACAAGTGGCTGAATCTCATTTCCAGAATCTTTTTAGTAAAGAGGGCTTCTCAGATTTAGATTTAACAACTGATTTCCTTTCCAACATCCTTTGCATGGTGAGTGAGGAAGAAAATGTTGAGTTAATGAAGACTTTTGTAGAACAAGAGATTATTGATGTTATATGGGCTATGGATCCGGATAAAGCCCCAGTCCCTGGCAGTTTTTCCTTTCACTTTTACCGAGTTTACTGGAAGTTATCAGGAAATATCTTCTCCGGATGTTAAAATATTTTCATTTAAAATCCAAAGTTGGTGCATGTACAAATTCCACATTCTTGGCTTTAATTCCTAAAGAAGTTAACCCTTCTTCCTTTGATTGATTTAGGCCTATTTCACTACGTAATGAATCTTATAAAATATTCTCTAAAATATTAGCTAACAGGATCAAACCTCTGCTTGGGAAGTTGATTTCACCTCTTCAAGGTGGGTTTGTCAAAGGGAGGCATATTTTGGAAAATGTAATTCAAGTACAAGAAGCCATGCATTCAATCTTTTGAAGGAAGGAGAAGGGGATGCTAATCAAACTTGACATGGCAAATGCATTCGACAGGGTAAAGTTTTCCTTTCTATACTTAGTTCTTCGTTGTTTTGGCTTTATCCCTACCTTTATAAATTTGATAAAAGCATGCATTGATAAACCTTGGATAGTGCCATTAGTAAATGGAAGACCAACAAACTTCTTTCAAGTAACCAGGGGTCTTCCCTAAAGCTGTCCTCTTTCTCCGTTTTTGTATATTCTTATGGTTGATTCTTTAAGTAGAAAGTTAACAGTAGGGAAAAATGATGGGATCATCCTAGGCATAACTTCATCAGTTGGAGTAGAACCTATTAACCATGGCCTATTTGCAGATGATACTTTGCTTTTGGGAGGGGATTCTTTAAACATGGAAAGAGTTTTTTTAGACATTATGAATAAGTTCTGCATAATTTTAGGAGCACTTATTAATATTCGAAAGAGTGATTTGCATTGTTGGAATGTGGATCAATCAATAGTATCAAACATTTCTCAGATTTTGGGCTTTGAAGGGTTTGCTTATTGGGACAAGGTTAAATACTTGGGTCTTCCATTAACCCTGGGTAAAAACAACCCTTCTTTCTGGCTAGATATCATTGGCAAGTTAAAAACTAAGATTTCTTTGTGGGGTGGACACTGGCTAATGAAGGTAGGAAAGGTCATCTTGATAAAGTCTATTCTCTCAACCCTTCCTATCTACCAGTCATCCCTTCTCCTGGCTTTGAAAAAAGATCATGGATCAGATATCTAAGTTGCTTAGAGACTTTCTTTGGAGAGGTGGGAAAAAAAATCAGAACCGTATGCATTTGGTTAAATGGGAAATTGTAAAAAGGCATGTTCTTGAAGGTGGAATGCAAATCAAAGTTCCAGAATTGTCTAATTTTGCTATGGGAGGCAAATTTCTATGGTAGTTGTTCTCTAATAAAAAACACCCAGTGAGCCAAGTTTTCTGGAAAAAATATCTTCATGGAGGAACTCTAAGAAATTTTCAATTGGCAAACACTCCAAAAGGCTCTAATATCTGGAATTTATGTAGAAGATGTATTGAATTTTTTTCTCAACATTTATATAAAATTCCAGGAAATAGTAGACAAACGTTTATGTGGGAAGATAAAATTCTAGGGAACGCTCGTCTAAATTCATATGTAACTTTCAATGAGCTTATGAGCCATTTAGTCAATAAATATCTCCATTGTTTATCTGATTTCATCTCTTGGGATTGTAAGGGAAATTGGGAGGCGTGGACCTTTCCAAAAATGCCAGATCGTGTTGCTATTTTGCATGCTTAACAGAATTCGTTGCTGAATAAATTATCTGGCATGGCTCCAATTCATATTTCTTGCAAGGAAACGTGGGGATGGGGACCCATAGGCATTTACTCTGCTGCTGAAGGGTTCAAGATTTTGCAGAAATTGCAGGCCTCTATTCTTCCCTCCTCTGGCTCTCTCGACACATCCTATTGGAAGATGGTTTGGAATTTACCCAGCGTTCCAAAAGTAAATTTTTTTACTTGGACCATTATGCACCAGAAAGTCTTAATCGGTGAAAATTTATTAAAACAAGGATTCTTTGGTCCTTATAGATGTTGCTTCTACCTTCAAAATGCTGAGACCTCACCTCATATATTTGTTGGGTGTGTTTTTGCTCATGAAGTTTGGGCTCATTTTACGCATGGGTTGCCTTCTTTTTCTCCTCTAAATTCTGACCCTGTCGTTATTTTTAAAAGCTGGCAGTCAAGGTATCCAGGATCTTCAATCAATATAGCATGGAGAAAAATATGGCAAGCCATTCCCAAATTTGTATGGTGGAAAATTTGGCTGGCAAGAAATGATCGGATTTTTAACAGTAAATTTTCGAAGCCTGAAATTGTAGCTTTAAAAGATAATGCTTTTCTTTTGGAAGCAGTGGGAAATCCTCAACTTGAAGAAATCAAATTAGAAGCTGAGCATAAATGATTGGGATTGAGGAAAGTGGATAAAGTTCAGCTGTGATCGAGCAAGCCAGTTATTAAACCAAATTGGCATATTAGAATTTCAGAGAAGGAATTTCCAAAATGGTTGCAATTGAAAAATAAAGTCTCAATCTTCTTCAATGGAGCGTCAATAGGAAATCCAGGGAAAGATGGAGCAGTGGTTTTGATATATTACCCTAGTGGAATGGTAGAAACAAGTTTTAGCTGGGGAGTAGGACATCTTTCAAATAACCAAGCAGAATTATATGCACTTCTATAAGCTTGTCAACTTGCAAAGGCAGCAGGACACAACAACATTCAAATTTTTGGAGATTCTGAAATCATCATAAAAGATTTAAATTCTGATTCAAAGTTCAATGATTCAAGTTTGAATGCTACCATGCAAAGGCTGCATTTCATTTTAATTGATTGTGTTTTAGTTACTTCTTATCACATTCTTCGAGATTTAAATAAGTTGGCAGATTACAAATCCAATCAGGGATGCCTACTTTCTACAGGAATGATAAGTTTGAATGATGGTCCTAGCTCCATGAATCCTATTCCTTGATATGAAAATAGAATTATTGATTCTACGAAACTGATTTTTTGGAACAAATGTAATTGGGCAAAGGCCCATTCAATTCTTTATCAATAAAAATGGAAAAAAAAACGAAAAAAAAATTTAATCGTTTTGGTTAAAAAAAACACAAAATATAAATTATGTGGGATGGATGCAAGCATGAATGTTGAAGCTCACATTAGAGAGGGTTATTTTATGGGACATGCTAGGCATTGATTTTAGGATGTCTATGGAGGATGAGAATATGAGAAAATATACATTGAATTCTCATGGTTTAGTAGGTATCTATTATTGATTCATGGATTTGATCAGTGTGTCATCATTTTGTTGATGCCTCAACAAATCCCTAAGTTTACCTACTTAGGGACCCGATTTTAAGTGTTTTAACCAATCCTTTTAAGCTATGCTTTGTTTTGATTGATATTATTTTTTTGACGTTTGATTAATGATTACTTCATGATGTTTGGAATTAATTTTATCAGATGTAGTGTTGATCATTTCTTTTTGAAATGTTTCTAATCATTGCTTATTGTTGTTGCATCATCAATTTGGTTTTCCTCGCAAACTCGATGCGCTGCATTTGTCACTTGACACGTATCATTTATTTTTCTCCTTCACCATTTGGAATTAACAAACTTTATCCTATTTCAAATTACTATACAACTTTGTATATGGTTTTAGAAGTGATATTTCATCACAAGTTGACTTAGATTTGAGTTTTGGATAGAATTAACACCTTCGTCAAGGGTTGGTATTGAAGTGCAATGGAAGATAGTGAACCCTCTTCTCGAATTAATATATTTTAGATTCTTTTGAATAGTGTTGACCTCTGTCAATTCATTGAGAGCTTATATAACATAAATTAAATATGAACCAACACAGTTCATTTTCGATAAAATAATGTTCCTAGTGAGACTTGGGTTATTTAAAAAAAAATGCATATGCACACAAATTTGATGTACCAGTTAAAACACCATTTTTATATTTAGAATAAAATTCCTTTAGTCTCTAGGATCTCAAACTGATTTCAACTCCCATAATCAAATTCCAAGTATTTTTGGTATGAAAAAAACTCATGATTGTGATTTGTTGTCAATGGGGAAGTCTAGACTTAATTGATTATAGAGGCCACACATATAACATTTAAAGGGACCACGAAACCATTCATTTGAAAACCCTACCAATTTTCTCCAACCTATAAATATGGATTTGCATCATAATATGGAAACTATGCCCAATTATTTGATTGGGTCCCTATTACCCTTGAATGTTTGAGATAAAATATTGAGAGGTTTGATTCCTTGATTGGGATAGATTAATAAATTAGGCCCTTCTCAAGCATAAAACTCAAGGATTAAACATCCTTGATCACAAAATAAAATCCTCCCTCCATTTTCAAATAATTTTGGTTTTCCATGATTACTTGATTGAACATAATCAATGTGCTGGTCTTGATCAATGGATCGCCACCTCCCCCCTTGCCTCCCAATTGTTTTCTCCAAAAGTTGTAATACCTAATCATAATTTATCCCAATTAAAGAGCTTGATATGATAAATACCTGGAAACGATTTTAAAACTGAAAATTGCCTAAACGATAAATTTACATGCCATTATATATTGCAAATTTTGTAAACTTTGTGACTTCTTCTCCAATTCGATATGATGTGCAGGGTGCTTCTAGGTTAACCAAAGTTAAGATTATATTGAAGTTTAACCAAGGACAGAGGTTGGGTTTGATGGAAAGACAATTTATTATACATTAAGGCAAATCTATGGAGCACACATTCTATATCAAGTGGTACTGTGGCATAGAAAATGGTAGGTTGAATTCCCTCAATTTACAATTGAAGGGTACACGTGTTCTTCAAAACTAGATACATACACTTAAAAACAAATTTTTAAATGCCTAAAAAATTGTCATGTCCCCATATTTTTGGACATAAAAGTGTTGACCATGCCCAACACATTGGGGGCCAAAGATGCATTAATTACCTCACCTAGGGAATTTTGTCCAACTATTATTTATGAGGCATTAATTAATTAGCCTAGGAGGATGTTGCTAAATAAACATTATTGAGGCATGTATTTAATTTTTATTTATAATTAATATTTATTGTGCAAATAACATGAGGAATTTAGCTTTCCATGTCAGGCACAATTGTCAAGCCAACTTACCAAGGGAGGAAATTAAGAAAATGGAAACTCTATGACAAAGCAGTCAGAGAGAATAGGAAAAGTGCCCAAAAGCTATGACAAAAGATGTCATAAAAAAATCAGGAAATTTTTGGAAAAGGAGGGCGCAATTTCCTTTTGGAGACTCAGAAAATATGTTAGAGCAAAATCAGGAAAGTTTTGACAAAGGAGGGCGCAGTTTCCTTTAGGAGACTCAGTCTAAAAAGTAGGGAAAAACATAAAAGTTGTAAGGGATAAAAGTAGCAACTCTTTGACTAAGAAGGGTGAATTTATAAGTCATATGTATGACTTGGACTGGGAAACATCTCCACATGGTCCCTACATTCCAATTTTCTCAAGGAGGGCCCATGACTTGGCTAGGGTTAGGGATTTAGGTGTTGACTTTCTCTCACAGGTCACCTATTGCCTCTACTTGCTAAACAGGTCACCCAAATTTCTATTAAATAAAAATTAAATCTCATTCACACAATTTTGTTGATGTGTTTATTGATCTATGCTTATGTGAGCATGCCTTTCTGAGTGATGTTCCTCAGACACTTGGGAGATGAGCCCCAATCCTTCCCTTCCCACTCCTTCATCCCCATTTCTTCTATTTGCAGGTATGGAGCGCTTGATGTTCATAAATTTAAGGTCATATCAGAAATATTTTCTATCCTTCATCTCATTCAAGTTGAGCTCCAGTGAATCCCAAGCTTCACCTTTGCTGTCAGCCTTTCTTTTGTCATATTTTGGGCCTCCTGCCCACCATTTTGGAGTCCTCTTATGTAATGGTAAGTAAATACAATGATTTTTGATGTATAACAGATGATAAAATGTGTCATTTATATTTCTTATGTCTTCATAATTCTTTCCCTGAATTTTATCTTCTCAGTTTCTCATGAAAAATCTTAATTTGTCATTATAATGGGGGAAATTGATCAATCTAGTGCAATAATGAGAAAACGAAGGTTGTGGGAAGAAGTATAAATGATTATATATGTCAATTTAATCTGTATTAATGTATTTCATATGTAATTTTCTGAATTGAAGTCATTCTGTTACGAATTCTATGCTTAATTTTGCACCTTAGCTAGAACACTAGTTTAAATGACTAGTTTTACCATTTCTGCTATAAAATGAGCTCTATCCACTCAAATCCAATTATGTAAGTTTATATGTATCAATAAAAGACCCATATACCCATAAATAAATCCATATAATAATTTATTCTATTTCATACAGTGATTTTCGATCCTCCATTGCGTTAGGTCTCACTAGGCCAAAATTGCCTAAAATTCCCAGTTCTTTCCTAAAATCTCCAGAAAACTCCAGATCTGTTAGAAACTATTAAAAATAATATATTATGATATATGAAGGCCTGATAACACCTTTTCATTTTTTCCCAAGCCCCTGGTCGAAAGTACGGAATGAATTTCCCTGGTTTCACGGTTGGGTGACCTAGAAGTGTGGGAGTAGGTTTCTGCATAGCAGACTCTGAAACCTAAATGGTCCCAGATATAAATGTGTCAAGGGAAATGAATTCAATTTTATGTACTTACTCTTGGTTTCTTCCCACTTCCTATTCCTCTGTTTGCAAATTTTCCCAGCAAAAACACCTTGAATTACCTAGTTTGAAGATTCACTGAGTGGTTGTAGTTTAATATCAGAATTTTTATTAATTTGGAGAATTAGTTAGTGTTCAGGTATGCATATCAGACTTGGGAACATTAAAAATATATACGGTTAAAACAATGAAAGGATCAACACTATTAGTACTAAAATAGAGTTCACTAGAAGTACATGAATTGGGAGTGACATTACCCTTAAATTAATCCCTTTGAGTGTTATGCTATTTTGTGTATTGAAATAATAGTATTATTTCCCTTGCATGTGCATGCTTAGAAAATAGAATAGGGAAAAGAAACAAAGGAGAACCATCATGACCTAAGAACATTTTTATCCCATATACTTAGATTGAAGTCCCCTAGAGAAAAAAATTATTATGATATCAATGATTGAAGAAAGGAATATTCGAAAGAATATAGGAAACTTTGAATTAAGAATCCTTAGATATTCCATATCAAATATAAGTATTACAGAGTTCTTCGAAGATATAAGTGCATAACTAGAGAACAATGAAGGATCACTTCAATGAAGTAACAAATATGATTAAAAGGAATGGACTTGGTCATTTGTTTCATTACATAACCCATGTTTCTATAAATAAACAATTGTATTTGTAAATATATCAATCCTTCGTTTTGGTTGAATAGTCAAATTCAAAAATGACAAAGTCTAGGGAATAGAATATTTAGAAGATATGAAAGATTATGCAACACCAACTTCAAATAAAGTCCTCTCAATTCGATAATAAATTTCTAAAATAATTTGAAGAGTCACAAGGAGTGCATCCAAAGGATGAGTTAGATATAAGGCCAAAAGCCACCAAATTATCCTATAAATATGATGTTGTACCTTAATGGAGGAGGGATTTTTATTTAGATACGTAAATTATTTTTCATTAATGGAGAATGCATCACTAGACAAGATTTATAGGATATGTATATATGGAACCAGTTGTGCATTGTTCTATTTGTCATTATGGTGCATTTGCAGAATTTGAGTTTTGATTCTTGTTTGTTGTAGACTATTCTTATGCATCTGCTATCTTTTCTTCACTTTCATGTTTTATTTAAGTTAAAATTCAATATGGAGTTGTAAATGGTATTTTTATTTCTAGGATTACCTTGATCTTCTGCTACTAGCCTTGGATTTCTTCAAACTATATGACTGTGATATCTTTCTAGCTCACTATGTTGCATTCATTTTTTTAGCTTCAAGTTTTTCTATTCTCTTTTTAGGGTAGTTTGGGAGCATGCATTTACATTTCTAATTTTATTTTTATAAATAATTCTTAAAGTAATAATAAATTAATGATAGCTATGCTATAACTCAGGGTTCCCCATTCCAAACAGATGTATGTTTGATTGGGACTTCTCCCTGGGTTGAACCCTTGATGTTGATGGTGATACATTCCCCCCTATCAATAGTTTCTTGATATGGAAAGTGTGTGTAGGAATATTTAATGTAAAATTTGATGGCTGCAATGATTTCCATTAAGTTATGTTCAACAACTCCAAGGTGGAGGAAAGAGAATTCCCAATTTCATCCTCTTGTGCTTGGCTTCACATTTGCAATGGAAGGGTTGATAATAATGAAATAAACACAAATAAATGGGATACCTAATACTATGGGGCCATAAAATACCTATGGTAAACCCATGTTGACCAAATAAAGTTTGAATTCAAACTACCCTTGAGGGAGTCAAGGTTAACCTAGCACAATAAAGAGAGATAAAACAATCCTAAAAATGGGGTATAAAAAGTTTGATAATTTTAAATTGGGACTTGTTTTTTCACGAAGCAAAGTTGATCATTGTGTTTATTCCATACCAATTGGCGATCATTTTATTTATGTGTTCTTTTATGTAATTGGGGAAAATACTATCCTACCCAATACCATGGGATTGTAAACTACCCATGGTAAACCCATGTTGACTGAATCAAGGTTAACCTTAAACTATTACTGATCTAGTCAAGATTAACCTAAAATGTAACCCTTTAAAATTAAATTGGGTAAAAAATACCCCACTTAAGATTTATTAACTTGGCATGTAATATTACAACATGCCCCTTTTAATTGTGCCACCTAGGTCTACATCTGGACCATACACCATTGAACTAGTGAATTGGGGTTGGACATGCCTAAACAAGGTCTTATATCCATATGTCCATTTACATGTGATGAAATCCAAACCTACAATATTCTTACAATTGTATGTGGGATCATATGATGCAAAGAAACATTAACCCATTTCATTTCACACATCCCTTCTACTCCAAATACAATTACATGAACCAAATTATTTTCTTTACCAAGTACTTTTTCATCTTCTCTTTTCACTTTATTGTGCCATTCATCATGATTCATAAAAGCAATTATATAATACATCAATCCAAAATATCCCCAACACTACCTTCTATATCACCTTTAATCACATTATCGTATGACCATGCATGTTAAGTCTATAAAACACTTCTTTAATTGGCTCAACCCATTTGTTGTTTTAATATGAAATCATGCTTCAATATACCAAAAGAAAAGAAAAATATCTTTGACATCCCTACAGATTATTTTTTTCCATAGGCCATAGTTCATCATTGTATACATTCTAGTGGTGTCTAATTCCAACCTGGTGCAACTCTTCTCATTTTTGTTTCAACAACTCCATTTCTTGACCTCTCGCATTGCATTTTTTGTCCACATAGAACAATGCCTCCCTCTGTCCATTTTCCTTATAACAACTCTATCCTTGAGAGAAAAAAAACACCCACAAACCACATGCATCTTCAATCAATATCAGGGCATCTAGTGCCCAATCCTCTACATGTAGGGTGTAACTTGTGTGATATAAATGGGGCAAAGAAATGTGTTTTTCTCCACTAGCAGCAATGTCTCTCTTGTTAGAATTTGTTGGAAACCCTATGTGAATTTTTTGAAATCGAGGTTTTGAGATAAGAAGTGTAGCCCATCATCGGGAGGAGATACATTAAAGGTTCTCATCTATCAACAGGCTACCAAGCAATTATATTAATATTATTATCAAGAGTTTTAAGATTAATAACGAAAATCAATGTCGGCTACATGCTTGAAAACTTAATATAATATTTTAATTAAAGATAAAAAATAGAGAAGGTAAATATTTAATAAAATTAATACAAACTGAATTTTAAAAACAACCTATCCAATCTTAAGAATTTAAAATAAACCCCTATTTTAAAATACAACCTTAATATACAATAATAATATATAAAAGTATAGACAATTGTTTCTCATAAGTAAGTACCCACGAGGGATTTGAACTCATGACCTTCCATTTACAACTTCTCATCTCAATCACTGATTACTTATTGCTCTAACCATAAAGTAAAACACTATTATAAAAAAACTATAAATAACACCCTAATATAGAATTAAACTAATAAATTGAAATGATCATTAAAAATGAGACAACATAACTAATTAGAATAATAGAAAATGTAAAAAGATTAAAGAGACCTAAAATAAAAAACCTTAACCTATGAATTTTTAAAACTAAAACGGTAACCTAAAAATACAAAAAACCAACCTAAAATTAAAACCTTAATACAAAAATAGAAAAACTTAATTTATGCTTCAAAAGACCTAAAAATAAAAACCCTAAACTATATCTTTATCTAAAACAATTCTAAACTAAAAATAAATCTTCCTAAAAAGGATATTTTTACACTCTAGATACTTTGCAGCATGCCATACTAAATTGTTGTAGATGAAGGGTTATATTTTCTATGTAAATGCCAAGTTTGGGATTGATTTATGTAGAGTGGTGGTCTAGAAGGGCTCAAGACCCATGCTCTGGTCATAACAGGTCTTCTTGGTTTTCATTCTAGGAAGTGTTGGCTTAGTGGCACAACTGACTACCTCTTGATGTGGTGGAAGTCCCCCATGATGCAGGGATTTTATGTCCATGGGTTGGTGATACATATTTATGCGGGAACAAAAAAAAATACACAAATAACCATAAATACAATTATGCAGTGGAAATAACACTTCATTTCATTAATATCAAAGAACTGAAACTTGTTTACAGACAGAATGGAAATAAACTAGCTAGAGCGCTGGTAGCTTATCTCTGAGAAGAGATGTAGTGGCTATAGGAATCTAAACTCTGTGTTACAATGAGTCTTGAAGGACTATATATTATTGAGAAACAATGGAAAACTCTAAACATCCAAAAACCTAACCCTAGGAGGTAAAACGCCAGAATATGGGCCCTGTCAGGGTAAATTGGTACATCAATTAACCAGGGTTGTAACTTTGGCATATTATCTCTATTTGACACACATGATACATCATTAGAAATATCTATTCGAGTAATAAATCTTGTAATACCTTGGTTTTGATCCCATGGTATTAAAATTGTACATACTGTAATTATTGTTATTAAATCATGGCGAGGAGCTCAAGGACAAGACCTTGACATTGATTCGGTGTTTTATGTATCGACGATATAGGTTGATTATGATGGTTCTCATGCTGGTCAGGCATAGTACATTTTGAGATATCATGTAAATATGCAATTTAATAAAATACGACAACTAGCTATGCACTGCAACGAAAGAGATGGGGGACTGATTTCACAAGGAATAAGGAGGGGAGTTATCCAAACCCTTGAACCAATAGGGTGAGACCAGATGTCAATGAGGGAAACCATAAGCTCTCATCTACCATTTTCATCCTTTGTACTCAATCATTCAAGTCTTCCAGAAGAGCAGTTGATGCATTTAATTCCTTAGGCAAATAGAGGCATGGCAGTCGGTTTCGTGACAGAGCCAACCTGCACTCTGAGCGAACCTGCAGCTTGGGGGTGTTAGATTTTTATCATTAAAGCTAGCATTATGATATTAAGATATTTAAATGAGAGAATAACATGCATAGCAATAAACACAAGAGACAAGAGACACAAAGAATTTTCCTCAGGGAAACCATAAAGGAGAAAACCCCGCAACTTCCTCAGAGATANATATCCCGACAATAGTAGTCTCTCTCTCTGATCCTAGAAAATTCTCTCTCACTCATGCACCCCAATTAGTGAGTGTGTGTGTGATAAATATAGAGGCTCACTCTCTATTTATATTCTTTCATTCACTTGAAACCCACTCCAACATGTTGGCATCACTTAACAATTACTTATTAGAGCTGACATCTCTAGGAGTGTCTAATAACCCTAGTGCCCCATAACTTGTGGGGACTTTGCCTCCTTCGACCAACAAGGAGGGTTATCCTTAACACAATGGTGGAGACTATTGCCTTGAATTACAATGAAACACCTAGGGTCGACTTCTCTAGGATAGTCTAATAACCCTAGGGTCCCACAACTGCGGGGAATTTAACCCTCGACCAATAGGAGGGTTACCCATAATGACTTGACATGACTTGTTTACATTATAGAACCTCTCGATAGGAACATCGGGGCATGACATGCCTCAAATACATTACAAACACATCCTAGAATAAACATCGGGGTACAATACATAAGATATACGGATGAATACATTCTGAAGTTACAAATACATCAAAACTCCCTCTTAACTAGGAAGGTATTCTCTCGACACAATTTATCAGCACAATTCTTCTTCTCTGTATCATCTCGATCATCATTGAGTTCTCATCATCTTCATCTTCAAGTCATCTTCATCTGGATATGAATCATCACTGGATATGGATCCTCACTCAATCTGGATCATCATCACTATTGGATCTAGATCATCACTCGATCTGGATCATCACTATTGGATCATCGTCACTGGATATAGATCATCACCACGGGTGCTATCTCATGATTCTTCTCATCACAGGAAGTTCTACAAAGCCAACCTTTTTTCATGTTGGGTGTAGGCCTAGCCTCCATGTAGGTCTTTCTCAGTGCTTATATCTGACCCTAAGTCAGAATGGCCCATCCAGCACTTACATCTGACCTAGACTTGTCAGAAAGGCACGCCCAACACTCACATCTGATCATGAGAGGAACTTAATCCCCTCACCATGTCAGAATGGACCAACCCTTACATCTGACCATGGAAGGAACCTCATCCTCTCCCATTTCAGAATGGCCATCCCTTACATCTAACCTACTCGTCAGAATGGCCCAACCCTTACATATGACCTACTCATCAGAATGGCCCAGCCCTTGCATCTGACCTACTCATCAAAATGGCCTAGCCCTTACATCTAACCTACTCGTCAGAATGGCCCAGCCCTTACATCTGACCTACTCATCAGAATGGCCTTGCACTCACATGTGATCATGTGAGAACACATCCCACAGTCATATCAGAATGGCCCCAGTCCCAGACTGAGCTTTCCTGGTAACTGACCAGGTGCCTCCATTCTCCCAGAGAATGGCATCGACCCTTATATTTGATCAAGTGGGAACCAATCCCTCAATCACATCATAATGGCCATGCACTCACATCTGATCATGTAAGACTACATCTTATAGTCATGTCAGAAAGGCCCTCACTCCTAAACCAAGTATTCCTGGTAATTGACCAGGAACCTCCTTTCCAAGAATGGCAACAACCCTTATATATGATCATGTAGGAACCAATCCTATAGTCATATCAGAATGGCTCAGCACTCATATCTGACATGGAGGGAACCAATCCTCTCACCATGACAGAATGGCTCAGCCCTTACATCTGACCATGGAAGGAACCAATCCTCTCACCATGTCAGAATGGCTCACAGACTCATCACTTCCCCTTGGAAGGAACCTCAATCTGGAGAACACCAAGCTTCTCCCTGAAGTACTCAAACTTCACTTTGGCCAATGGATTTGTCAACACATTAGCTATCTGTTCGTCCGTCACAACATACTAGAGCTTCACTGCTCTCCTATGCACCATATCATTGATATAGTGATACTTGATCTCGATATGCTTTGACTTGTCATGGAACACCGAGTTCTTCGACAACTTCACACAACTTTGGTTGTCACAATATATACAAGTAGCATCTAACTGGAGATCAAATAAATTAGACAATAGCTTCCTCAGCCATACTGCCTCACAACTAGCTGAAAAAGCTGCGACTTACTATGCTTCAGATGTGCTTAGTGCCACACAGGATTGTTTCCTGCTAAACCAAGAGATCACACTTGATCCCATACTGAAGCGACACCCTGAAGTGCTCTTCCTATCGATGGCACTGCCTACCCAATCTGAATCAACATAACCCTCCAGGTTAATCTTTTGATTCGCCTTGTACTTGAGACCATAATAAACTGTACCCCTCAGGTACCTTAGAATATGCTTTGCAGGAATCAAGTGAACATGTCTTGGATCTGTCAGGAACTAGCTCAAGGTGTTCACAGCAAAGCAAATATCTGGTCTTGTGTTCGTCAGGTACATTAAGGACCCAATCATATGACGATACATCATAGCATCAACCGCTTCTGATGAAGCATCACTCAATAGCTTCAGGTTCGATGCCATAGGTGTGTTCATGGCCTTGTAGTCCATCATCCTGAACCTCTTCAGGATCTCTACTGCATACTTCCCTTTTCTGAGGAAGATTCCATCTACATTCTGCCACACCTCGATGCCTAGAAAATAGTGCATCGACACATAACAGGAGCATCACTAATCTTTCACCTTCAACCTTGAAGCAAAGGTTGGAATCCACTTTACTCTCAGTAAATCCTAGAGTCATCAGTAATCTATCCATCTTGTCATACCATGTCGAACCTCAGGATATTCTGTAGTCACTCCCTTTGAAGTGGAGCATCATACTCCCTCTGTCTTCCATACTCTATGCACTGAAACATTCTGTATCGAAGTGACAAGTAGCTTCACATGCTACTAATATTCTATCTATCCATCTAGGGTCACTGGATACCAATATCCTCTATATTTGAAAGCATTCTTCTCGCACCCATCTGTGAGTTTGTCATCCTTTATCAACCTTGTAGCAAAGGTTCAGATCTTCATCAAGCTCCTCATGTATGTGTTATCCCATGGGTGTCTTCTGAGCTCGTACAAGGCCTTCTTTCATTTGCACACATGATTTTGCCTGTCATGTGACTTCACTTCTAGTGGCTTAAAAATGTCTCTTCATAGTTTATGCCTTCTTTTCGTGAGAATCCTTATGCTACAAATCTTGCCTTGTATCCCATGATGTTTCCATCTACTGCATGATGGAACTACGAACTCCCTTCACCTATCGATACTGCATCCTAGACATCATTCTTCTTGAACTGGTCTTCCATTTCTTCTTGGTTACTTCTTCATAGCTGGAAGGTTCTGCATCAATGATGTCACTACATTTGTCATATTATTCTTCATATTGAACTGTCGTCACTTGTTCTTTGGAACAAGTCTCATCCTTCTTTGCTTGTAGGTGATTATGTATGCAATCTTTCCTACAAGTCAAATGCATTTGTATGGTTAGAAACATTTCATAAGGAATATTTATACTGGAAAATTCTTATGCATAAATATATGATCATGCAACTACTTTAGCCAATACAACATCATTCATATTTCACGGAAACTTTCTAGATGCCTTCCATCTCTACCAGGACAACATTGAGATTATGCACTAATCCAATATGTCAGGAAAGATGTTTCATTATAGATAAGCAACAATGGAGAGTTGTATAGAACCATGAGATACTTACCCATCACATGTATATTAGTAGTATACTATCATTAACGCAAACATTCTATCATGCACAATACATTAACTGAATATAAACAAATGCATAACAAAACAACATCATGAAATGACAATTGAATACTTATCTTTATTTGTTTCGTGGGTAGACTCATTCTTGAGCCTTCAAATTTATCATCTTCCTCATTCATAATAGCATCATTTCTTATCCAAATCCTAAGGTGGATAAGAGGTTCTTCAAGAGTTGAGTTATTCATATTCCTCATCGCTTAAGGGATATTCTTTGGATGGTGAGAGCTTGATCTTCAGTTGCTCCCATCTTCTCTTCTCTTATTATGAGTCGAGCTTCTTCTTCTTCCCAAAGTCTGTTGAAAGTAATCACTTCCTTCTAGCACACATTCCTTGAATGAATGAATCCCATGATCCTGGGAGGCCATTCAAGGTGGCTATCACCACTTTTTCATTCTTCACTTCTTCTTTTACTGCTTCAAGTTGTTCTTTGATTTGAGAGACCTTTGTAAGGTATGACTATATGGTCTTTGCATTCTAGATCTTCACATTCTTCAACTGGTTTCTTAAGGTCATTTCTGATTTGTGTTCTTCCCTTCAAATAGCTTGGTCAAGGAATCAAACATCTCGTTCGGTGTCTTTAGGGAAGACATTTGTGGTACAAGTTGATCCGTGATTGAATCAACAATGATCTTCTTGGCCTTGACCAAGTTCTTCTTGTGTAAGGCTTTGAGCCTCATCTCCCTCTGGAACTGGAATCTCTCTACTCATGTAGGTGTCCAATTCATTTTCTTCAGAGAGATCATATATTTCCATGCTTGGAAGTTTTCAACTTCACCAAGCTTCTCATCAAGATGATGTGATAGATCACTTTGAAATGAGAACCTCAAATGAAAATAGCAAAAGATTAGATCTTACCGATTTGAGGTGTCCATCCTGGTTCCGGAGCTGGCTGATCTAGGGTTTGTCAGAGAAACCATAATTTTCAAAACTTGGAATATTTCAAATATGATTGGATAGAAATATATATCTCTTCAAGTTGAGCTGTCCAATGTACTCCTTTTCTGAAAACAGTGGAGGGAAGCTCCCGGAACAGGAAGCCCTAGTTTTCCAATTTCTTCTGCAGAAATGCTTGATACTGTTTCTACGATATATCTGAAATTAATGCTCCTCTATATATAAAAATTTTCACTGAGATATCCTCATATATCCCTATTCCAACACCATATGTTTCATCAGAATTTGTTTCACCAATTGGGACTTATGATCATTTTCCCAAGGTGACCTGTTACAGGACTATTCAGAACAACGAAGTTGTACGAACTTCCACATGTCACTGTTTCATCTTCTAGTTTTGAAACTTAGACCATCGAAGGTATAGTCTGTGCCCTTTCTAGAACATCTTCAGAAATTTCATTTGGACCTTTGTATCCCAAGATATAGCAATTAGCCTCAGGTTTCCTATTTAGGGATGAATCCTGGAAGAGGCTAGAACCGTAACTTGGAGGAATCATATCTCCCAAAATTTAGATAATCGAAGGCTGAATTTTGGAGACAGTGTAAATATGGATTGCATATTCATCTTGTGAAAGTTCCAACTCCTGATCCTTCTCCAATCCTGAGATATAGTGAATGTACAAAAACTTATCAGTTTTAGTATTTAGGGTTTTTCCAGCTCGTGGTGAAACTAGGGTTTGAATTTCCTGGAGTTATACCCAACCAAAAATATTGACCCAGGTCTCTAAAATTAGATTTTGATGAGGAGAGAAATCCTATGCTGGGATCACTAAAAAATTCCTCTTTTGTAAGAAGTCCTAATTTCCCGCACCAAAAACTGAAAATGCTCATAATTGAATTCCGCTTTGACAGAAAGATGCGCCCTTCAATGGAGAGTTAGCCTAGCATACTTTTGCTGATGGATTGTGGAGAGAGACCCAAAAATTAAGAAGCCCTAGCTTCTATAGCTGCACAATGTCTTCTTCTTGGGTTAGCTCTGATACCATGTTATATTTTTATCATTCAAGCTAGCATTATGATCTTAGGATCTTTAATTGAGAGAATAACATGCACAGCAATAAACACAAGAGACAAGAGACACAAAGAATTTTCCTCGCGGAAAACATAAAGGAGAAAATCCCACAATTTCCTCAGAGATAGAATCAACACCAAAAGTAAAACCCGAAAACATAAAGATGATCTCTCGACAGCAGTAGTCTCTCTCTCTAATCCCAACAACTTCTCTCTCACTCATGTACCCCAATGAGTGAGTGTGTGTGTGATAAATAAAGAGGCTCACTCTCTATTTATATTCTTTTGTTCACTTGAAACCCACTCCAACATTTCGGCCTCACTTAACAATTACTTACTAGAGCCAACATCTCTAGGAGTGTCTAATAACCCTAGTGCCCCACAACTTGTGGGGACTTTTCCTCCTTCGACCAACAAGGAGGGTTATCCTTAACACAACGGTGGGGACTATTTCCTTGACTTACAATGACTCACCTAGGGTCTACTTCTCTAGGATAGTCTAATAACCCTAGGGCCCCACAACTGTGGGAAATTTAACCCTTGACCAATAGGAGGGTTACCCACAATGACTTGACATGACTTGTTTACATTATAGAACCTCCCGATAGGAACATCGGGGCATGACATGACTCAAATACATTACAGACACATCCTGGAATAAACATCGGGGTATAATACATAAGATATATAGATGAATACATTCCAAAGTTACAAATACATCAACAGGGGGAAGTCACATTCTTGCTTCTGAATAAATTAATCACGTGAATGCATGCCTAGTCTGTCATTGCTG
Organism: Pseudotsuga menziesii; assembly: GCA_001517045.1. Classification (NCBI taxonomy): domain Eukaryota; kingdom Viridiplantae; phylum Streptophyta; class Pinopsida; order Pinales; family Pinaceae; genus Pseudotsuga; species Pseudotsuga menziesii. Next base: position 413,175 of record LPNX010128877.1, read on the forward strand.
AGTCGCCCATAACATTTTTGGTCATTCTTCCATTCCATTCAATTCATTATTCACAATCCTGAGTCATGAAATGAGTTGTTCAATAGCGTTATCCTCATTCATGTAGGATTCAATTATCTTGATTCATGTAGAGTTCTTCCTCCTCGTGCCACAAGAGCTAGCAGAGTATTTCTTTGCATTTCTATAGTGTTTATCTGTGTTACAAAGTGGTATGGAACCCTGGTCTCTTGTGTACAAGTGAAACCTTGTTTCTCCTATGTTACTGAGTGAGTGGTATGGAACCCTGGTTGTTTGTGTTACATAGTGGAGCCCTGTGTTGCTATGTCTCCTTGTGGTTTGCTATTATGTGTGCCCTGGTTTGGGTCTGAACTGTATGCAAGACTTAGGAGTGGAAGAGATTCAGAAATGGCTTGATAAAACTAGTGAAGAGAGGAACCTTAGAAAAATATAAGAGTGGCTAGTGAATCTTCTATGCACATCCTGAAGAGCACTGGAAGGGAAGGTATATCTCGAGGGATTGTATAGTAGAGAAGGGGATACTTCCTTGTGTTGGGTGTGTAGGTATTATGGATTCCAGTCCAGATAGATATTGAGGAGGTGTCCCTAACTCTGTGAATGAGACACTCACTTAGCCATTCTACCTTTCCACTGCCTTAGTAGCCTGATAAACCCAATTGTGTATTGGCTTGGCTGGACGATCTAATAAACCCAACTTTAGGTTGGCTTGAGTGTGTTTGATATGTTCTGGCTATGTGTGAGCCTGTTGTTCCCTAGTTCCTTGTGGAAATAATTCCCAGCTTGGGGGTGGAATTTGTGTTGAGAGATTGATGAACACAACTGGCCTATGGTTGGGTGGAACGTTGCAATGACATAGCTAGTTGTGGTACAACTTCATCTTCAAGATAAGTATTCTCTGTTGTATTATTTCTGCAATGTATTTGCTTATGAATGCACTGAATATGTTGAATGATTAATAAATATTTAAGTAGAGCTACTGTTGTTAAATTTCTCTACATTTTGCATTTGCATAGCCTTGTATTTTCCACTGCATTTTTCTTATGATCATGGAGGCTAGAAGCTTGGTTACATGGTAAAAAATGCTGCTATCTCTGGAATCCACCTACGGAAGGAGGGAAAAATGGGAAGAAAACGACAAGGTAAAGTTGGTTTTTCGCACCCTAAGCCCACCGAGGAAGGAGGAAATTTAAAAAATAGAAAAAGGTTAAGGAAGGATGTTGGTTTTCTGCAACTCGGAATCCACCCGCGGAATGCAGAAGGTGGAAGGCGGAAAGCAGAAAGTGGACAAGTAAAGGTGTCATTTTGTTGAGTTTCCGCTACTCGAAGTGCACAACGAAAAGTCAAAAGTCAGAAATCATAAAACAAACTAGTAAAGGTATTATATCTCGAGATTTCCGAAGCTCAAAGTCAACAATTGAAAGTTGCAAAGTCAGAAGTTATAAAGCAAAAAGTGACAAGTGAGCATACCACATTTCAGGATTTTCGCTACCGAAAGTCGGAAATCAGAAGCCCGAAGGCGGAAGTTGGAAAAGTCAGTTTCGGTACGGAAATGACTTTTCTGGTTGTAGAATGGTTTTGTCTGTTGCATAATGACTATTATAGTAGTGTTTATGCTTAAGCATGAATTTTAAAGGATGAACATGACCCATGACTGTGTTTAAAGAGAAAGAAATAATAAATTTTAAATTATTACTCATATTAGTCAGGTGTATGGGTGCATGACATTGTGGTGTCAGAGCGAGCAGTAAAGTCATGCTCCTCCCTTATATGCTGATATAGAGGGGAGTGTTACACATAAATATTGTCACCATCATGTGTTGGGTCCCAAAACATCACAAGTTTCCCTCAAATCCCAAATTGCAAAGTTGGACAGTGGCCTAGACTCCTGCTTCCATATTTAAGCCCAACACCTCCTTTACCCTTAATGCAAGAGGTGTTACCTTCTTCAGTAGCACTCATTGTCCCTTGACAATAAGCTTTGCCACCAATTCCTCCCTTTAATTAAAGAGCGGTTCCACCCTGGTAATGCTCTGTCAGCATGGAAGAGAAGCGGTGCTCGAGTTAAAAAGTGAAAAAAAAGAATATTCCATGAAGCTTCTTGAAGGAAGAATTTGTGGCACCCTCATCCCTACTCTTGTGAACCACCTGGACTTGAGATCCTCCCTTTTTGGATCTCCCTTCCACCTTACCCACCAATTACTCAACCATCCCTATCCTCCCATGGCCTATAAAACATGGCTCATACCCCATGGTTGAGAGAGAGAAAATTTATGATGATGAATTGAGATTTTGGCCTAATCTAGGGTGAGCATAGGAGGAGGAAGTTGGAGCTTTTGAGGACAAGTCATGGCATGTGAAGGAGCATCACAACACTAAGGAAAAGGTTGTAAGCTTTCTTCTTCATTATTAATGCAAAGTTGGTTCCTTTCCCATAAAATGTGTTATGTTTAAATCATTTCATTTTATTACTAGATTCCTTAATCACTAGTATAGAATTGTAGATTATGTTCTGGTACCTTTGATCTTGCTTGTCTATTTGATGTGTTTTTGCAAGTACATATGTGGAGATTCATCACCTTAGGAGACACTTACATCATACAGTAGAATAAACAAAGGATTCATTCCAGATATATACAAGCTCTAGGGGAAGTCTTCCATCCTTGTTGTTTACCCATTTGTTCTAGATATGAACCATTCAGGCCTAGAGGAACAATTCTTATCCGCAAGAGGTGTGATTTTCCTAGAAATAGGGAGGGGATGCTACATTATGGTACCAGAGCGAGCAATAAAGTCGGGCTCCTCTCGTATATGTTGATATAGAGGGGAGGGGATGCTACATTGTGGTATCATATCTATTGGTTACAACATTGGGCCTATATGGGCTAAGTGAATAGTTTTTGTAGAGAGGAAACTGTAGTGAACAGTCGGTAAGTGGTTTTTAAATCCTGAAATTTTCATGCATCTAATAATGGTGTTTATTAACACATTTTTGGAGAGTCATAGTGCAGTTCGAAAAACTTGGTTCTAGCCCAGCCATGAGAATCAACAACATGAATGATGCATAGGATCCCTATGAGATCAAGGCAGATGCCATGGGTGAAAACATTCGAGTTGAGAATGCAGAAACATAATCTAATGGGAGAATATATCAAGAGAATCCCCCAAATATTGCAGCCACCATGAGAAGCCTAAGGGTGGGATTGAAAAGTTGCAGAGAAGATAATGAGAGAATGATTAAAGCTTAGGAAGAGAAGAATCAATTGAATGCATTCATGCTGTAGAGTTTGACAAACATCCAAAAGAAGATGAAATCTGGGCATTAGGAAGTAAATCTAGAAGGAAGTAGGAGTAGTTCCAGAAGAAGAAAAAGTTCTTCTAGTGGATCATTTGACTCTGAATGATCCACTAGAGGTTGAAGCTCTTCATCTCACAGGAATAAGAGGAATAGGCGTTACTGGAATAGTTCACATGGTGAATTTAAGAAGGCAAGGCCTCCTACCTTTAATGGTGAGGTAAAATCAAGTCAAGAAGCTGAAGCTTGGCTTCTTGGGATGAAAAAGTATTTCCAAGTCCAAGACTACTTGAGAAATATGAAGGCAAGGGTAGCCATCTTCAATCTGAATGGAAGAGCATCTATATGGTGGGAGCACCTCAGGAAAGTGAAAAATATCAATGAAATAAAGATCATGTGGAAGTAGTTCAAGAAGTATTTCAAGCAGAAGTACCTCTTTGATAGGTACTATGATGACAAGATTAAAGAGTTCCATGAGTTGAAATTGGGACAACTGACCATGGAAGAATATGCAAAAAAATTCTTGGAACTGTTGAGGTATGCCAGATACATCAGGGATGATAAAGTGAAAATTCAACGTTTTCTAAGTGGACTACCTCAACCATATAAATATCGGATTGAGTTTGATGAACCTAGAACTCTAGAAGAAGCAATGAGGAAGGATAAGTGTTGCTATGAACAGAACAAAAGAAAACTTGATTTCCATAAGGCATGGAAGGATAAGAAGAGTGAGAAATTTGACCAAAGGAAGAAAGGTTTCAAACCTTCTCACTTCCAAGATCAACAGAGGCAGCCATCACTAGCCGTGACTAAGCCACTCGGGATAATGGGAGAAAAGCCAAGAGACCTAAAGGATCAAAGAGAACCACTTCAATGTTGGGGATGCGGAGGCGCAGGAACTGTTCGCATGAGAATGGGTATGTAAGGCATGCGCACAAAATCCAAGGAGTTGAAACTGTGGGTCAAGTAGCAAGGACTGTCCCTACACTACTACATTTCAATCCAAAATAGGACGGAAAAATCCGACGGCGCGTGGATTTCTTTTTTTAAACTTACCAAAAATCACAAGGATAATTTTTTTTTTTTGTAAATGTGGCCATAAGCGTCGCTTAAGTGACTGATAGTCTCATAAGCGTTGCTTAAGTGACGGCGCCTCAAATTGGTCAATCATTTAAATAAATACACTTAATTGGTCAATTATTTAACATGGAAGAAGAAGGTGATAAGCGTCGCTTAAGCGACGGAGCCTTTAATTGGTAAGCTTGGAATCCAATAAATTCTTTACAATGTCCACTGCATTTGGGCACTTTCCAAAGTAGCAATCTTACCCTCATGCTCCTTTGTCCTGGTTGTTCTGGATTTATTAACAATCCTTTCATGCTTTAGTTGTTTCTTTATTTTAACAACTAGATTTAAAAACTTCTTAACATCAACAATTGATTGTATTAGCATCATGGAAACCACTTTTCTTATTTTCCTGTGCCATTCAAAACTATCCATTAGGTTTACATGATTTAGATCAACTTGTATTGTTGTCATATTGTACTCATTCTTCTTGCTGCAAAATTAATAGACATGATTTATTCTTTCCATGGTATGTTTAAGCTAAGAATATTGGGACCATACCTTTGACCAATAATTCCTAATAACATTGGTATGATTTTAAATGCTTCGTGCTTTATGTCCAAATTAACTCTCATGACATTGGAGTGGTGGATGGTATCACTTCAGTAATTGGCTCCTAACTTGATGATGGATCCAACTCCTGTAAGAGTGCACTCACTTTGTTGGAGACTTATTTTGTTTTTCTTCACTCTCGATGTTAGAGAATGAGACCAATTGTGAACTTTGTTCATAAGTTTTCATTTTCTTTGATCACATCTCAGTTGAATCAACATTCATCTTACTTGTTTCTTTGATAACTTTGCTTGTGTTTTCTTTGTACTCCATGTGAACTTACCAAGACATTGTTACTCTTTGTTCTTGGATCCCTACAACTTCTTTGCATGTAACTGATATCTCTGGTCATTTTTCCCCACTAGACTTAGGGTTGATATCCTCAATGTCTACTAGTCCAACTGAAATGGATATCAAATCTATGTAGAAAAAACCAAATTCACCTTTAACAATATGCCAAATTACATTATATAAGTACAAAATCTTAGAGTCCTAACTCTTTAACAACTTCCATCAATTTCATATACAGTGATAAACTAAACACAAATATTTTATGAAAGACTCCATCTCAACAAGTTAAATGTCTTGAATATAAAATAATTAAAACACAACATCGAATCTTTCCACAAAAGACCAAATTCACCTTCAATGACGCGCCAAAAAGAGAGCGACATTTAAAAGTAGCATCATATAAATATATTAAAAGGAAGAAAGCAAAAGCAAGGGCAGAGATTATGCTTATACAAGATGATTAGATTCCCAAGAAGAGAAGTTAAAACAAAGAACCTAGGTGGAAATGGAGGAATGCTCATTGATATCGATACATGTCAACCCTCAGTCTTATAAAATGTTGAAAACCTGCAGAGGGAGAAGATGCAAAGTTACCCATTATATAAAAACCGCCCAATTCAAAGGGAGGGCCATTCGCTACTTTATCCTTTGTGGAAAAAGGAATACAAAGCCCTTTGATGTGATTTGTGCTATCGTGGTGGCATACATTGGTCGTACTGAATGTCAGCTCTTATAATTCAAACCCCTTTTCTCATTTACCATTTTCAAATGTCTATGGAGTCACTCTCACCATTTCCAAGCACCCAAGAAATATAGGAGGAAGAAGCGGAGGACCAGCAGAAGTCTGAGGCCAAACGTTAAAAGCGGGTAGGAGCTTCAAACCCACAAACCTATTTGGAATTTTATTGAATTTTCAATGCTTTTTGACATCACCATTGATAGCTATATCCATGTGTCAAAGCTTTATCAGTTCAGTATTCTTGTATCAGAACTCCCATTTTCAACTCTATGATTAGAATTTATTTTTATAGCAGACCTAGTATGGATTAGAATAATCAATCTCCAACACAATGAATGTGAACACAAGCTTTAACAGACCTCCATGAAAGACAGCTTTCACAACTTATAATAGTGATTTACCAGTGAGCTTAGCTGGGTTTTCCGAGACCAACCAATATTGTATTGATTGCCCTTTGCTGGCTGATTACTTTTATTTATATTGTAAGCCATTTAAATAAAATCTATGGCTGATTTTTCCGGTGGGTTGTTCCTGCCATGGCCTTGAGGGCCATCTACTTCTCCCATCCTCATAGTACATCCTCCCCTGCAGCTCTACATTTTCTCTGTATCATTAATGGTTAGCAGTAGGGCACATGGTGAGGGTCCTAATATCTCTGTCTATCGTCCCCCATTGGCATCGGGGCCAATAATCCGGCTTCATCCAAAAGTATACCATTATATCTGTATTTCTTGATTGGGATACAATGAGTAGTTTTATGATGGTCTCTATTAAGTGCATGAAGGGACTCGGTTATTGAGTACTGTCTAATATCTATGGTTGTTACAGATTTGCAATATGTAGTTGAATAGCTCTCAGAACAGTTTGGTCTAAATGGCCAGGGACTTAGGGTTTACCAAGGTTACTTCAAGGTTTAAGAGTCAGAGTTCTTGGAGACATTTATTAAATTTGTAATCTAAACCGATGCTTATAAGATGGCTGAATTGGGCCTCAATACATTGGCAAGTTAGAACTGGGGCCTTGATCCACTGGCAAGTTCATATCTAGGTTACCCTTTTTTGAACCCCTTGATGACAGGACAACTGCCTCGTACTGGTTGGTATAGTTTCTCAGCTAATTATCAGAGCAATCCTATTCATATCTATTTTCGACAGTCCAAATTACTGCATCTGTGTTTGCCAGTTTGGCAAGCAAAAAATATTTGAAAGCTGTTCTATACAAGGAAGTTGATCATTTTTGGAGCAAAAACTTTCAAATTTTTATAAAATTCGAGTACAATAAGTAAAAAAGTGCAGTATAGTATCTTGAGCAAAAGGTGAGGATCAGGTCTTCAATTGGAAATGTAGCACCTGCTGTAAAGATTTTTGTTTCTCATTAGTTTCTTTATCCTTTGAAACAACAACATTAGCTATAAGACTGAAAGAGATTTTCTCCAGGTGAATTTATGGAATTCATTTGACAGAGGTAAATGATAGCTAAATCTAAGAACAATTGGAATCCAAGAGAATTAATAGTCTTGACACTTGGGCATAGGCTCTATTGGACTCGACAACAAGGGAAATCAGGGATGGCAAACAAACAGAAGATTAATGTTCTCTTGTTTAGAACTTGTGTTATTAGTTGAGTTGCTGTGGTTTATGACCTGTTTTTATTGCACCACTTAAATTCAAACTGTAAAGATTCTGTAAAAAGTGGCAATTTTCAATATGATTTTTGAACAAGAGCATTGACCATTTCATCACTGTTGCATTGGCATAGACATACAAGATTTGCATCGACCATGGCAAATCCATCAACATCAATATTATTTTTTGATTGGGCCAAATGAAAGCAGTGAAAGAGATTTATGAACAGCCATTGTTATGAGTTCATGAGTCAAAGTAGACCTCATGGATGCTTACAGCTACATAGACTGAAAATAGTACATCTAATCCAATGGCGAAATCAGAGACATCAGAAGGAAGTTTAAAATGCTTATCAGAGGGAGTTAGCTCGAAAATGTCGTCAGGGGCAGAGATTTCTCAAGCAACAGAAGAAGATAACTCTGAAAAATCATCTCTTTAGACAGCTTCTAGAGCAGAAGGAGGTATTTTGAATAAACAAATGAATGGAACATGTAATTTATCGATATATAATACACCTAGATTGGCAAAATATGTACAGGAAGCAAGTGGAATTCATGAAGTTGAAGCAACTTCTTTGAAACATTCATCAAGGGAAGTGGGAATTTCTCAATCATTAAGAGCAGGTGCAGCAGGAAAATCTACCTTGAAAAAGCCATTGAGGGTGGGTATTTCATGGTCATCTGAAGCAGGCACATCAGGAACAGTCACATTGAAACAAGCTTTATGAGGTTTGACACTTGCTCAAGCTTCAGAATTAGCTTCTTTGAAACGACATTCAAGACCACCAGGCAGTTCTCAGTTGTCAGATGTAGGTGCTATAAAACAATTATATAGAGCTGTAGTTATTCCTGAGATATCAGAACCGAGCACTTCTAAAAATGTAACTCGGGTGTGGGGCACATGCTAGGAATTAGAAGGTGGCAATCTAAAGCCATCACTAAGAGGAAGCAGTCATTTTGAGATGTCAGAAGCATGTTTGTTGAAGCTATCATCTGTATTTGGTACATCTCTTTCATCTGTAGCGAGTACATCAAAGGCAAAAGGTGATAGTTATCAATCTGGGGAAGCTAGACCATTAAGCTCATCAGAAGCTGGCCCTAGCCAAAAGAATGAAGGGACACATGAACGTGGCAATGAAGATACAGACTGATTTATAAATTTATTGCTCACAGACTGATTTCTGGTATTACTACTTCCCTTTGATACCGAGACTTGGTAGCAGACTTGACTCGCATGTTTTACTTACAATTATAAAAAGCAGAAGCTGATTGAAACTTATGACAAAAACCATAGTACTAACCATGTAAGATCCATGCATCATTGAAACTTGTGAAGGTGCATGTTCTTAGTGGGTAGGTTTAGCCGTTGGCAAGATCTTTTTTCCCTTTATTTCTAGTGTTGAACAGGAATGCACTTCTAGACTACTCCCTGCACTCTTGGGACAATGAAACTCGAAGAGAAATGTTTCCTTGTGAATCCACAAAAATGTGAAACTTGACAACAGTGTGAAATGTTTCACATGAAAAGAGGGATGTTTTACATGTGTGGGTGATGCTTGGTACCCCACTCCCCTTGCTGAAATTTGGGATGCTTCGGTGTCACTTCTCAAAATCTTACTTAAAAGGAAAAAAAGAAGAAAAATTTAAAAACTAAAACCTAAATCACATAACCTAGGTTGTCTTCCTTTATCAAACTCCCCAAACTGACTTATCATTCATGTTTTCAAATATTTCAATTTATATATTGTTATGGTTTTGGAGATGATATCTCCTATGCCAGTGGCCCCGATACCCTATGACTCCCTAAAATTGGTGGGTGTCTCGATGCAACTCTTTATTCTGTTTCTCTGTTCCATCATCACAAAAAACATTTGTGGAACAATGTTTTCTTTCATTGCTCTTCCTTGAAATCTCTCAGTCAAAGTAGATGATTCTAAATGCGCCCACCTTGTTGATGGAAGTGTAGGAACTGCCTTAGGAGTTTTGTGCTCTCCATCCTCTAGCAGATGAAGGGGAACTTCTAGTTTCCTATTAGCAAGATTGGGCTTGCAACACCTCATGAAGCCTTCTCTCTTTTCTCTATCTCAATTAGATCTCTTTTTTGGGTGCCTAGTTGTGTGTTGGCCTGCACTTACTTTGAACTTTGCATAGTTTCACTTTGATTTTCTAATGTATCTTTGTTCTTCTTATTTTTCATTATAGTTTTTGTCATTATTTGAACTCTGATAGTTTCATTATTCAATTTCATCTTGAAAACTTTATTTTTTGTTGCATATTTTCTTTAAAACTTCAAACCCCACGCTACAGTTTGTTTTCAAATTGTCTGATGTTGGAATTTTTTGCTTTAAAAATTATGTTGTTGGCCCAGTAAATGATATTTTCTACACAACCGTTGAATTGATATTTATAAGAAAAGGAAGCCACCTTTTTTTATTTGGACTATAAACCTAGAAAACATCGGGGTTTAAGTAGCATCAACACACTGCTTCTAATGGCAATGGTGCAATGACAATCTAGTTTTCAAGCAAAGAGAAAATCATGCCATAAGATAGGGTTCTGAAAAAATGGCAGATCCAAAAGATCAACTTATTGTGGGAATATTGATATCTTCGTCAATACTTATGACCCCAATTCAGAAATGGAGTCAAAAGTTTGCTTCTGACGGTTCTGTTCTGACTGTAATTGGGCACACTAGAAAAAAGACATACCAGTGGTGGTTTTCTGACCCAAGTGAGAAAAAACAGCTCAAAATCCTTGAAATTTTCTCACTTCCCCAAATTGCTACTTTTATACCACTTATTAAGATCCTTAGTGCACAATAGTAACAAGAATATCAAGAACAAACAATGCAACACCCACAAGAACTCTATTATCCACCCTGTTCAAGCGAGGGCAAACTCTTCTAGCCACATTGAGGGGGTTGCCCCGAATAAACAAGTGGAAGCTATATTAGATAAACATTTCATGATCAGATGAGGAGGATTACACCCTTATTTATAGTGTTATTCTAACCATAAAATAACCTAATTAAACCATGTGCACCTATAACATGTGTATAAACCTGTGTTTGGCCTCTAGAAAACAAATGTGAATCCACACCCATAACTCTAATTTTAATGTTAACCTTAGTCCCAATAAACTATCAGGGATTCAGGCCTTTTTTACATTACTAGGGTTGTAACAATGTTCTTCTAGTATAAACTTTGCCTATACTTTCTGATTCCTTACAAATGAGAAAACCTCACATTATGGACTTGACACCCAATGGAGATGCTCACTGATAAATAGAAGTAGCAAAAACATGTGTGATCTGTGGATATTTGTCCATGGGAGAGCAGAATGATGGTTAGGGCACACAATGGATGTCCATACTTTGGAACCTCTGTGGAGAATGTTGTCAGAGATAAGTTTTTATAGTTCTGGAGACATGAAGAGGCAGGGAAGATATCTGAAGGACTTTACTCAATTTGCACAACAAAAACATATCCCACAGCATGTGTGAAGCATTGACTGGTACGTGGCTTCAACCTGCTTGCGCATGAAGAGAATGTATGCCTGATGAAATATGAAACCATTGCTAGGGCATAGAATAGACATCCAGGGTGGAAGGTACCCTGGAAAGGAACATAGATGATAAAAGCTGACATTGCACACCCATGTACACAACAAAGTTGCAGCTCGGGCATTTTGTAGATACATTGGTAGTATGTTTTGGCTTGCAGAAAATCACTATAGAACACGGGTATTGAAGCTAAATGATGTAGAAATTAGTTTTTTAGACCCATTTTTCAGACTCACATATTTACTTGTTGAAGTCTTTTCTTGTGAAGTTAAGGACTTAATTTAACAGAATAATTTTAGCACATTAATGTAGACCTCAAAATAGGAATAGAATAAACCGAACAAATATTAAATACTAGTCACACTATTTAGCAATGAAATTGTCAGTTTGCTTACTTAGCACTGTACCACAAAACATTTCTCTGAATGTGTAGAGTACACCCTGATGTTCTGCACAGTGTCTGATGGGATTCTTCAAGAACATGAGGTTAACAATTGGTACATTGTGTTTAATGGAAAAAATTTTGATTACTTCATTCCAAAAAGTATGTAGAAATATGTTGTTTAGTATA
>LPNX010128877.1:426119-452112 GCA_001517045.1 Pseudotsuga menziesii
AGGTTATCCCTTATGACTTGTTTCAAAAGGGACTTGACAAGACTATTGAAGAGTTGGAAGTCATTAAGTTGGTGACAGGCTTCTTAAGTTCTTTGTAAATAGAAGAATGCCAATCTGGAGAAAAAATGCACTCTTTAATAAAACTAAGCACTTCAACAACTCCTTGTAAAGGAATATTACTGGAGTCAGAAACACTGTCATTTGCAGAGCAGGGCTGTTCATGTCCATCAGAGATGACTACTTGCCTGCTAGCCTCTGAAAATAGATCTCCAAAGAGAGCATCATCTTCATTCCCGCTTGCAGATTCTGTATCATTTACTCCCAGCCCATCCTTGCTAGCAATTGGCCATGGCTTTTTCCCCCTGGGCCTTGTTTTTAAACCTTGTGCATGCATAAAACTTGCGATAGCTATTAGATCCTCTAGCACGACCAATCAATCTCAACACTTGGCTCTGAGACCATGGGATCAATTGCTCATCATGCAATATAAATGAGTTTTGTCCTCGGTAGTTTTTTTCTTGCTGTATGTTTTGTCTATAGTGGAATTTGTTTATCATGGATTTTGTCATTTAATGGAATGTAACTCTCATCTAGGTGTCATTTGTAATTGTAACTCAAGATATTATTTTACCAATTACATCAGTATCCAACTCCATTACTCCATTACATTTCAGATGGTATTTCACAATTCTGAAATGCCAAGTCACGTTTCATTGGAGTTTCCACACAAAATGGGTGTGATTTCGCATGTTTTGATTGCATTTTGACTAGGGAGTTGACCATGGGGACTCAGCCAAGTGCTTTTATCTGACATTAACCCTAGTTTCACATTGAATAAAATTTTAGAAAACCCTCACATACTATCTTTGTTCTAAATAAACGATTTGACTCTCATTCTTTTTCATACTTGCTTCAACAACATTTGAACAAAGGGGTTTCCTGCCAAGGAAAAGCAATTTCCTTGTGTTTTAGAGCATTTTGATCTGGGTTTGGTGTAGTTGTAGTGATTGTGGGCAGCAAGAGGGTTGTGCCAAGGTTCATTTCCTCACACTTTCTTCAACAAAATTTGAGAAAAAGTGTTTCATGCAGCTACAGGAAACATTTTCTATGTTTTGGGCATCGAGATTATTGTTCCGAGCTTCTTTAAATTTTCTTGCTTAATTGTTTCTTTATATATATATATATATATATATATATATATACCATGTTTTCCCATTTCCAAATTTTGGGGGGTCACATTTCTGGTTTGTACCCTTTTCTCGTACCATTCAAGCAAACGAGGATGTTGGAGGTTGATTGGATGAGCGTAGTAGATCAATGAGCACATGCTTCAACTGATTCTTATATCATTGAATTTTCTATTGAAATTTATGCATGTCATGGTCTTGCATGTGACGTCATTTTGATGGCTGACCAAATATTGAAGTTTGTTTGTGAAGAGCTTACCCATGGATATCAAGATGTTGGTTGAATAGAGAGTTCAAAGAATCCCCATTAGTGATTGTTGTCCCCTTAGATGTTCCCTTTGGGAAAGGAATGATGCCAAGACAACCACAGTCCACTTTAGGTCCCAAGTTGGCTCTTGGACCAAAGGGAGTCAACCCTTGATCATTTTTAGAAGGCACTGTCCACTGTCAGCTCAGTAATGTCCTCATATCTTCAGGTTTAGCCTGAATAATTTTTCCAAATTGAGAGAGGTGCGTTCATTGCTTCCTTTAAACCTTCAATCCAGTTTTAAAGGAATTTACAAATAAATCACTAGTTTAACTTCAAAATTGCAATTTTGGCAAGTTTCTTGGAATCTCGCGAGTGAGTTTTTTGAGGTGAGTTCTCATTTCACATTCTACTTACTAGAAAATCAGAGAACACCAGTTTTTTGGTGAGTTTTGCAACATTGTGCACAAAGACCTTGCTTTGAGTCTTGAATGTGGGGTGAACATCATTTATTCATCTGTATAAGCTTGGAACAAGTGAAATTAGGTAAACTAATACACCCTCACTGGAAATTGAAAATTGGAGTTAATTTGTGAAATTCCAAAAAACTCCCAATGAAAATTGATTAGAGATATATCAAAGTTCTGAGTAGAATGGTATGTTTTTGCAGAATAGAGTAGAAGGGAATGAACCTGAGACCCCCAAATGTTCAACAACTTATTGATTGTGTAAAACATAACAACTTACAGGCCGATTTTTTCTTCATTGATGCAAGTAAATGTGAGTATTTCTTATCAAATTCCTGTTTTGTGATTTTTTCAATAAACTTCAAGAAATTGTTTGAGGTGGTGGTTCTATTTTGGGAAACTTGTAATTAGCTTCCCTAGACTGTGGGAACACTCTTAAAGCTTGATACAATAGGGTACATGAGTTGTATTACTTCAGTTTTTTATCAACATTTTAATTAATCTTTGCTAGAACCTGTCATGTCTCTTATAAGTGCTTTTATTTTTATCCCTTTTTACAATTTTTGGAAATTTTTTTTCAGGAATTCTGGGACTTGATCCAACTTCAAGTTGCCATGTATATAAATAGTGACCTTCCAGGTCTACCTCCAGGTATGCATCCTCCTGGAAATCCATTGGGTGGATTTGTACAGCGTCTCAAAGGAAAACAAGGTCGGTTTCGAGTAAATCTGTCTGGAAAGCGTGTTGATTTTACTGGACGAACTGTGATTTCCCTGGATCCTAATCTCAAAGTTACTGAGGTAAATTTCAAATGGGCATATATTAATTAACTGATCTATCCTATTAAATTGGCATAGCTAAAATATGGTCTCTCCAATTTCACATTGGGTTTTGCAGGTAGCTGTCCCAATGTTGATGGCAATGGTCTTGACATATCCTGAAAAGGTTTCTCGCTATAATATTGAGAAACTGAGGCAGTGTGTGAGTAATGGACCTTCAAAGTACCATGGGGAAAATTATGCCATCTCTCTTGATGGTTCAAGATAGTGAGTTTATGTCATCTTTTTGTGCTCTGCATTTGTTTAGTATTTGATTGTGCAAAGAAAGTACTTGTACTGCTTATGCGATGTTAATGAAGAGCAAAATGATGATTTATTCAGGAGTAGCGCTTTAATAATCTCAACCAAAGGCTGAGAAGTACACAAGCTTGGGAATTTATTTTAATGTGACTATGGTTGACAATATAGGTCTTTAAAAATTGGGAATCCAAGACGGGTTGCTCCAGAGCTGAAGTATGGCTGTATTGTAGAGCGCCATCTTGAGGATGGAGATATTGTACTCTTTAACCGGCAACCAAGTCTGTATTGAATGTCTATCATGTGCCATAGGGTAACATATCACTTGTATCTTTTTCTTGCTGAATCTGAAAATAGTCAATTTTTCTATTTTTATGTACTTTGTTTCACTATTGCATTTCATTGTGTATGTACGTAGTTTGGTTGCTACTTGGACCTTGGCATATGCATTGTCAAGAAATCAGTATTATTACCATGCATTTTTATTAATTGTCCTCTTTATTCATCATCCAGGCAAGAGTAATGCCTTGGAGAACTCTCAGATTCAATGAATCAGTCTGCAATCCATACAATGCGGATTTTGATGGAGACGAGATGAATCTACATGTTCCTCAAACTGAAGAAGCCAGAACTGAAGCTCTTATGTTAATGGGGGTAATGAAAGTGTTTCAGTGTTTCAGTTAATTCTTAAACAACTTTTGAATTATTATGTCATATTTGCTGGAGTTTAAACTGTAATGAACACACCCATTCATTAACAATGGGATATCCACAGTAGATATTACAGAGTTGAGAAATCATTAAAGGATTAAAAAATAAAAGCTTATATTGAATATGATATGTTTTCATATTCTATCTATGATACCAGAAATTCCACCCCGAGGTACCGTAAATGTGTTTCTGCATTTTGGAAACATTATCTTATACGAAATTCTGTTGAAACATGGCTGAAACATTTCACTAGTGTTTCAGAGCTTTGGAACATTGTATAGGCTGTTTTAACTGCCAATTTGGTTGATTACACGAGTTGGATTACAATGTCTAGATATGAAACTTTCCTTGGAAAACTGGAAAATATTTGTAACCATTTGATGATCAATGTCACATTGTGACTTTTGGTTGAAATAACTTCAAGGGAAACTCGACTAAATGCCTCATGCTACACATTTATTACATGGAAATCAAAATTAAGCAAAATAACTTAATTACCCACAATTGCCCAAATTATTGCTGCACAATGAATGATAACATTTTAATTTCAATCAAAATCATGAGAGATCGCGTTTCATTATCAAAATTTATAGTCAAATCAATATGTTTCAAGCAGCCCAAGGTTTAGAGAAGATAACAGTCTAAATTTTAAAATTATAATCATTAATGTCTATATAATCTGATAAGTGCTGGGCATTGTCCATACTCCATAGTACTCTAGGTAATTTTTTTTTTTTAAATTTCAAAAACTGTCGCTTAAGCGACAGATGCAGGTAAATTTTTTTTTAAAAAACTTCAAAAACCATCGCTTAAGCGATGGCTACAGGTAATTTAAAAAAAAAAAAAATCAAAAACCGTCGCTTAAGCGACGACTGCAGGTAAATTTTTTTAAAAAAAATTTCACCACCGTCGCTTAAGCGACGCTTACGTTTAAAGTTTAATATGGATTAGATGTCGGATAACCGACGATGTACATTTAATTGATGATTTATTGATCTGTCGCTTAACCGACGGAGTGACAAGGTGTCGGATAACCGACGAAAATCCACTGACGCTTAAAAAAAATCGTAGTGTCGTACATGCGACAGGGAAGTGTCGAAAATCTGAAAATACGGTCGTCGAATTTTTGGTCAAAATGTAGTAGTGCTAGAATTTATGCAGCCCTAGAGGACAACCTCGCAGATCATCAATCAATTGTGGTTGAAGTTAAAGGTAAGATTGTTGAGAAATCTGTTTATGTTTTGATTGACCCTGTATCTACTCACAACTATATTATTCCTAGAATTGTTGGGACTTGTTCTTTTAAGAAATTAAAGCATAGCAAATCATGGTTAGTTCAACTAGCCACTGGAACCAAGAGAAAAGTTAGTGAAGTGGTAGATAAATGTCCATTAATCATGGATGGGTTAGTCACCTATGCAGTCTTGAATGTTCTACCACTTGGTTCCTATGATATTCTCATTGGAATGGAGTGGTTAGAAGCACAAATATTTAAACTTAATTGTTAAATAAGACTTTTGAATGCATGGATGAAGAAGGAAACCCAATGGTTGTAAGAGGCATTCCAAAAGTGATTTCTGTTAGCCATATTTAAGCAGTGTAGCTGAAGAAATTCTGTAGGAAAGGTTGCAAATTGTATGCAGCCCATGTTTTGGAGGAAATAGAGAATGGAACTCCTAGGTGGGAGGACTTTCATGTATTGCAAGAGTTCAGGGATGTTTTTCCTGATGAGATTCGATGGCTTCCTCCAAAAAGAGACATTGATTTTACAATTGACCTTGTTCCTAGAGAAGCACCAGTGTCCAAGACACCCTACAGGATGGGCACACCAGAATTGATAGAGCTGAAAATGTAGCTCGAAGAGTTGTTGGAAAAGAAGTATATCATGCAGAGTGTGTCCCTGTGGGGAGCACCAGTTCTGTTTCTAAAAAATAAATATGGGACACTCAGGTTATTTATTGATTACAGACAGTTGAACAAGTTTTATTGTGAATAATAAATACCCTTTACCTCGAATTGATGACTCTTTTGATCAAATGAGAGGAGCAAAGGTATTTTCAAAGATTAACTTGAGGTCTGGTTACCATTAGGTAAGAATCAAAGATGAAGATATGCATAAGACAACCTTCAGAACAAGGTATGGACACTTTGAGTTTGTAATGGTACCATTTGGTCTCACAAATGTGCTAGCTACATTCATGTTTCTCATGAATAGTGTCTTTAGCAAGTATCTAGACAAGTTTGTTCTTATCTTCCTAGATGACATTCTTATTTATTATAAGCATGAAGAAGAGCACGAAGAACATTTGAGACTGACATTGAAATTGCTAAGGGATCATAAGATGTATGCAAAGTTGAGCAAATGTGACTTTTATAAAGATAAAATTCATTATTTGGGTCACATTATC
Organism: Pseudotsuga menziesii; assembly: GCA_001517045.1. Classification (NCBI taxonomy): domain Eukaryota; kingdom Viridiplantae; phylum Streptophyta; class Pinopsida; order Pinales; family Pinaceae; genus Pseudotsuga; species Pseudotsuga menziesii. The sequence goes on from LPNX010128877.1 coordinate 432,216, forward strand.
TCCGACGATGGCATATCTGTGGACCCTAAAAAGATTGAGGCCATCATGAATTGGCCGACTCCAAGAAATGTGATAGATGTGAGATATTTTATGGGACTTGTAGGATACTATAAGAGGTTCTGTTGCTGCCGCAACTGTTCCCCCCAAATTTTTTTAAATTCTGGGCCCCTCCTCATCATTTTTGCTTGGTGGGATCGTTAAATGCTTGAGCCTCTCGGGCATATCTTCTTTTCGTTTTTCTTTGAAGATTGGATGTCAGCAGGATTATTTATGCCATGTTCAATTTCAGTTAAGTCGTGGATTTCTGGCCGTGAAGAAGTAAAATTTTGTTCTTCAGGGCAGCCTTTGCGAAGAAAACGACTTTGGTTGTTAACGCTGTTCAAATCCTTGAGTTTTATGTAGTTGGGCCTCTTTTTGCTGTTGAATTGGAAGCTGCAAAGCCTCAGCCTCTCCGCCGTTGCGGCTCCAAGACCTTTTCTCCGTTCGAAGTCTGAACCCATCCGACGCCCGTTTCATTTTAGCCTTCGATCGCTTGTCCGTAAACTCTATTCATCCGGCGTTGCAGCTGGGAGACCTTTTTCGCTCCCGATCTGAGTGTCTTCCGACATTCGACTTAGTTTTCCGGTCTGCTTCGCTTATCCTCTAACCCTCCTCCTCTGCCGTTGTGGCTCCTAGAGTCTTCTAGTTTCCGAAACTAAAAACCGTCCGACGTCTGATTTATGGCATATATCGCCCGCGTTTCGCTTGGCTACGACTTAAGCCTCACCCGACGTTGCGGCTGGAAGATCCTCCTGGCCTCCGAGCTCACTTCCTTCTGACTACTGACTTGAATTTTTCCCGCCGGTGACCATAGGATATTTTGCCAGGACCGTATGTGGTGCACCCGACCATTTCCTTGTAAGATGGTGGTTAAGTGATAATATTTGTTATTGAACCATGCTCATGAATTGACTGCAAGTAGTTTCAAGGGGATCGGTCAATCCACCACGATAAAAAGAAAGACTGACCCGTTTGGTGGAGGTATGACTGAAACGAGGCAAATGGAGAACGAAGTCCGAAGCTGTAAAGGCATGATCCCAGAAACGGATCAGTTACCAAGGGTTTCATGATCACATATTGACAAAAGATCGGAATATGAAGCGTTGAAGAAACTGACAGACCACACGTCTGGGGAGGAAAACGAAGCACTCGGTAGTTGTAGTTTAAATATTTGAAAGTGGGAAAAAGAAAGGGCTTTTTCCCCTGGAAAATTTTGTAAATGTTTGCTTGTAAGAGGAACTACTTCGTTTTGCAAAGGAAACTGCAATTTTTTTTTTCCTGTTGGAGAGAGTAGAATGGAATGTATCAATGTGACTCAATGAATAATGTTGAAGAGGAACTATTTCGTTTTCAGCGGTGTTTCATTTGCTGTGAGAATGTTTAATTTTCTGAACCTATGTTCTTGTTGAATGTTCTTCGGTATCTTTCTTTTGATATTTTCCACTGTGAGCAATTATTGTTGTTAAAAAATGATCGTCTATCTAGTTATTTAAATATCTGTAAGTGTTCATGTGTCTTGAAAGGAATATCAGCTATCTGTGATTCTTCATAATGCATGTGCAAGATGTATTGCTCACCCAGAATGATAACCTTGCTCCCTAGGGATAGATTAGATAGTTAATTTATGTTTTATTGTATCTGATTGGGTTGCTGGCGAGCATAAGACGAGAGGTAAGAACCTGCGCATCACATTGTGACCGCTCCCTGCATCTTGATCGCTCTGCATTTAGTTAGGCACTTGCATCTCATTTCTTAAATTCAAATACAAAAACTCGGTGGGCCGGGCCGCAACCGGTAAAGCTTTTGTTTTGTTTCTTGACCTACGGTAGCTGGACCGCAAACCGGATGGATTCCCTATTCCAAACAGTCAACGGGCTAGTTGGGAACGTTGATTGGGGAGAATCCCTCACTGTTGCCGCCTGTGAATTTCTAGGCCTCAACAGGTTCATTGAAGGATTCTCCAAGGTTTCACATTCAATCACTTCTTTGCAAAAGAAGGGGATAAAGTTTAAATGGACACCAAGATGTGAAGAAATCTTCCAGCAGTTGCAGAATCTTATTACAAGTGCACTAATTTTGAAAATTGCAGACCTAGAAAAGGACTTTGTGGTGTGTACTGATGCATGCAATCAAGGAATTGGAGGAGTTCTTATGCAAGACAACCACATCGTATGCTATGAGTCCATAAAGTTGAAGGAGCATGAGAAGAACTATGGGACTCATGATCTAGAACTTGCATCCATAATACATGCTCTCAAGATATGGAGGAAATACTTAATGGGAATAAAATTTGAGCTAAGGACAGACCACTATGGTATGAAATACTTCTTTGATTAGCCAACATTAAATGCTAGGAAAGCTAGATGGTTGGAGTTTTTGTGTGAGTTTGATTTTGAAATAAAACACATAAAAATAAAATAAAATAAAGTGGCTAGCGCACTTAGTAGGAAGGTGGATAAAATGCATGTGGCATCTCTTAGTAATTGCCAACTAGATTTCAGACAACAGATTATTAATCATACTATTGAGGATGAAATGTATGTGCAAATAAGGGACAAGTTGCAGCAGCAAATGCTTGAAAGGAAGTATGAGGGATATAAATTAGAAGAAGATGAACTTCTTACCAATAAGAACATAATTTATATTCCAAATGTGGAATAATTGAGGAGAATTGTTATGGATGAAATCCACCAAGCTCCATATTCTGGTCACCCACGATATCATAAAACAATTGCTACAACCAGAAAGCAATATTTTTGGCCAAGAATGAAAAAAGGACATTGTTGAATATATTTCTAAGTGCATGAAATGTCAGTAGGTGAAGGATGAACATCAACACCCAATACGTTTGTTGCAACCTTCTCCAGTCCCAGAATGGAAATGGGAAGTTATTTCCATGGATTTTATTACAGGATTGCCAATGACTGTGAGACAACATGATTCCATCATGGTTGTGGAGGACAAGTTGACAAAGGCATTGCATTTTATACTGGTTAAGTCCACATATAATGCTGATTCCATTACAAAAATATTCATGAAAGAGATTTTTAGATTGCACGATTTGCCTAACACAATAATATCTAACAGGGATACCAAGTTTACTTCCAATTTTTGGAAAAGTCTGTTTGCAGATTTGGGTACAAAGTTGAAATTCAGCACTGCCTACCACCCTAAAACTGATGGACAGATAGAGAGAGAGAAACAGGTGCTTGAAGACATGCTTCACATGTATGTGATGAACAAACCATCCAAGTGGGAGGATTATTTACACTTGGTTTAATTTTCATATAATAATGGACATCAAGCATCATTGGGAATGAGTCCATATGAAGCTCTGTATGGGAGAAGGTGTAGGACACCAATGACTTGGGATAATCTAGTGAACATGATTTTTCTTGGTCCATAATTGCTCAAGGAAATGGAGCAAGAGGTTTCAAAGACAAGGAAGAGCCTGAAAGCAGCCCAAGATAGACATAAGAGCTATGCAGATAAGCATAGAGTGCATAGAGAGTTCAGTATTGGGGATCATGTTTACCTTAGAGTGAGGCCAAGGAAGAGTTCCTTGAATCTTGGAATTTGTGCCAAGCTGTCACCTAGATACTGTGGCCCATTTAAAGTGCTTGAAATAATAGGGCCGGTTGCATATAGACTTGCATTGCCTACTATCACTAGAGATCATAATGCTTTTCATGTTTCTTTGCTTAAGAAATATGTACATGATCCTAACCATGTGATAAATTGGGATGTGATTTGGGTGGAACCCGAGGGAGAATTCCAAATCGAGCCATTGCGCATCCTCGATAAGAAGGTCACAGTACTCCAGAATCGATCCGTTGGATAGGTAAAGGTGTAGTGGAAGCACTACGACCCTGATGAGGCTACGTGGGAGTTGGAGGAACCCATGAGAATGGCACATCCATTTTTGTTCAATTTTGTAGAGAACCGAGGATAGTGCTAATGTAAGGGGGGGGGGAATGTAATACCCTAGTTTTGACTTGATTATATTAAAATTGTACATTATGTAATTATTGTTATTAAATCATGGCAAGGATCTCAAGGCTAAGGCCCTGCCATTGATCTGGTGTTTTATGTATCGATGATCCAGGTTGATGCTGATGGTTCTCGTGTTGGTCAGGAACCGTATATTTTGAGATATCATGTAAATATGCAATTTAATAAAATACCACAACTATCTATGCACTGCAACGAAAGGGATGGGGGCATGATTTCACAAGGAACAGGGATGGGATTTATCCAAACCCTTGAGCCAATAGGGTGAGACCAGATGTTGATGAGGGAAACCATAAGCTCTCATCTACCCTTTTCATCCTTTGTACTCAATCATTCAATTCTTTTAGAATAGTGGTTGAGGAAGTTAATGCCTTGGGCAGAGAGAGGCATGGTAGTCAGTTTCATAACAGAGCTAGCCTACAGTCTGAGAAAACCTACAGCCTGGGGGAAGCTGCATTCTTTCTTCTGAAGCAAGTAATCACGTGAATGTGTGCCCAGTCCATCATTGCTGAGTAGCCCATAACATTTTTTTCCATTCTTCTATTCCATTTGATTCATTATTCATTATCCTGAGTCATGGAACAAGTTGTTCAACAATGTTATCCTTGTTCACGCAGGATTTGATTATCTGGATTCATGCAGATTTCTTCCTCCTCGCGCATCGAGAGATAGCAGAGTATTGTTACGCATTTCTGTAGTGTTTTTCTGTGTTACAGAGTGGTATGGAACCCTGGTCTCTTATGTACAAGTGAAACCTTGTTTCTCTTGTGTTACAAAGTGAGTGGTATGGAACCCTGGTTGTCTATGTTACATAGTGGAGCCCTGTGTTCTGGTGTCTCCTTGTGGTTTTCTATTATATGTGCCCTGGTTTGGGTCTAAAATATATGCAATACTTAGGAGTGGAAGAGATGTTGAATTGGCTTGAAAAACCTAGTGAAGAGAAACCTCACAAAAAGATAAGAGTGGCTGGTGAATTGTCTATGCATATCCTAAGGAGCACTGGAAGGGAAGGTATAGCCCGAGGGACTGCGTAGCAGAGAAGGGGATACTTTCTCATGTTGGGTGTGTAGGTATTGTGGATTCTAGGCCAGATATATCTTTTGGAGGTGTCCCTAGCTCTGTGAATGAGCCACTAGCTTATCCATTCTACCTTTCCACTTCCTTAACAGCCCGATAAACCCAATTATGTATTGGATTGGCTGGACGGTCTGATAAATCCAACTGTAGGTTGGCTTAACTATGTTTGATATGTTCTGGTTAAGTGTGAGCCTGTTTTTCCCTAGTTCCTTGTGGAAATCATGCCCTACTCAGGGGTGGCAGTTATGTTGAGAGATTGATGAACACAACTGGCCTATGGTTGGGTGGAATGTTGCACCGACATAACTAGTTGCAGGATAATGTCATCTTCAAGATGTGTATTCTCTGTTGTATTATTTTTGCAATGTATTTGCTTATGAATGCACTGAATATGTTGAATACTTATTAAATATTTAAGTAGAGTTACTATTGTTAAATGTACCTGCATTTTGCATCTGTATATGCCTTGTATTTTCCATTGCATTTTTCTTATGATCATGGAGGCTAGAAGCCTGGTTATAGGGTAAAAAATGTGGCTATCTTAACGTAAGATGTGTTTTTCTGTCCTCCAGAATCCTCCTAGGGAAGGAAGAAGTTGAAAGTTATAAGGAGGGGAAAATGGGAAGAAAAAGACAAGGTAAAGTTGGTTTTCCGCACCCTGATCCTGATGCGGAAGGCGGAAGTCAGAAGGTGGAAATCGACAAAACAGAAAAATATTAAGGAAGGATGTTGGTTTTCCGCTACCCAAAATCCTCCTGCAGAATGTGGAAAGTAGGAATTGGAAAAGTAAAGGTGTCATTTTGTGGATTTTCTGCTACCCTGAGAGTGCAGCGAAAAGATGAAAGTCGGAAGTCGAAAAGCGGAAAGCGAATGAGTAAAGGTATTGTATTTTGGGATTTATGAAGCTCGAAGTCAGAAATCGAAAGTTGAAAGTTGGAAAGCAGAAAAGTGATAAGTGAGCATAACACATTTCATGATTTCTGCTACCCAAAGTCAAAAATTAGAAGCCAAAAGCTGGAAGTCGAAAAAGTTAGTTTCAGTACGGAAACGACTTTTTTGGTTGCAGAATGGTTTTGTCCACTGTGGAATGACTGTTATAGTACTGCTTATGCTTAAGCATGAATGTTAAAGGATGAACATGACCCATGACTATGTTTAAAGAGAAAGAAATAATAAATTTTAAATTAGTACACATATTAGTCAGGTGTATGGGCACGTGGGTACATGACATTGTGGTATTAGAGCGAGCAGTAAAGTCATGCTCCTCCCTTATATCCCGATATAGAGGAGAGGGGATGCTACATTGTGGTATTAGAGTGAGCAGTAAATTTGTGCTCCTCCCTTATATGCTGATATAGAGGGGAGGGGACGCTACAAATATGTTGACGGCAAATATTGAGTCTGAAATGGACTCATGTTTGCCCAATGGTTCGATGCTAAAAAATGTTGTTTAGGGCCTCAAAATGGATTTGGAAGTTTAGGCCCCGAAAAAATTCCAAAAATACTAAATTGTGCTACAATTAAGGAAATTGAAAAACTGAAAGAAAAAATGGTGGGGGTCCAAGTGGAATAGGCGAGTGGCCACCAATATCCTCCTGGATCAGTTGGTGTCTGGTGCTTCTTAGGATGGCTCCATTTGGACACATGTCTTAGGGGCTCATATCCAGATTCATTTTTATGATTTAGAGAAGGTGATTTCACTTGTAAGGATTTTCATACCCATCTTAGCACACCTCATTATTCCCACATGGACCTAATTTAATATATATTGACCTTCCTCTTGGCTCAAGCAAGCCAAACATATGATGATGTCATGCTTTGAATAAGCCATACCACATAAAAGAGGAGGGTGTTGAGGGAAAAATCACAAATTTGGGGTTAGATTGGGCATGAAACCCTCCTCCAATGCTCAACATACCATCAAATTTGCAAAAATTCATCATATTTTATCATTATTTTATGTTGTGTGAGGTTGTGTCCCCGACTTATGGGTGACAAACCCTAAAAAATATCCTTGAAAAATCATTTTTTAAGTTATTTTATATATTTTAGGTTGGTCGGCTTCTAAAGGAGGTTAAGTTGTCCTAAAAACATATAAATAAGGAAAATCCTCCTTATTTTGAATCAATATCATGGGATCATTCTTACTCTTATTTCTTTTACTCTACTTGGCTAAAGTGATGCACACCTCCTTCTCTTGGTGATTTTTTGGGCTTCTCAGAATGGAATGAAGTGTTTCTTGGCTTGTTTATGGTGGATTTTAAAGGCTTGTTATAGTTGAAGGACCCTTGGAAGTATTTATTCTCTCTTCTACTTTCCTTATATATAATTTTGGTAAGCTCTCTTGTGTTTTATTTGTCTTGTTATGCCAGGAGGAAACCAAGGTAAGGTGTAATAAAAGGGTTTTATGCAAAATAGCTTGTATTGTTAATTGGTATTTTTTTATCCTTATCTCTTAGGTGCTTCTCCTATAGTAAAAGGTCTTTGACTTTTCATTTTTTTCTAACTAGGAGCTTAATCAACATAACCTAATTTTCGAGTTTCTTGGTTTTTTCCTAGCTCATACAATATATAATTATCAAGATTCTTGGAGGAGGCATTGATCATGAACCTTTGTAGAATTAAAAGAGGAATATTTAGGGTTTTAAAATCCCTCATCTCCACTCTATCACTGTTTTATTTAATTCTTGTACTTTTATGCAAAAATTATAAAAAATTGGAAAATTGGAAAACCCCTAAAACAACATTTTTTTGTGAAAATTTTCCAAAAGTAGTAAGTCTTATGCTTGGTTATTTAGATCTGATTTTTGCTGAGAGTTAGTTTAATGTTGTTAAATTTATATCTGTTATAGAATATTAAAATTTGTATAAAAGGTGGAAATTTTAGTATAAAAATATTTTTGATCAAATTCTAGGTCACCCGGTAGGACCCTAGGGGATTTGACCTATCTTATTTTACTGTGGTAGAAATGGTTTCCTATATATTTCTTGTTACCATTTCAGTCCAAAAACATTCTTTAAATAGAGGTTCTCCAATCCCAACACATGCACCCTCCTTTCCTCTCAGTTGTGAGCTTTGGTTCATTGTTTTCTAATGGGCGGTTTGGGATATATCATCATTTTTCTCTCGTTGTTTCTTCGATGGGATTTTCTGCAGAAATATCACATATACATTTTCTCTTAACTCCTTTAACGATCTAGATAATGGTTCATATCTTTTGGTTACTGCATTTAGGCATTGGTTTACTGTCTTTCAAGGAGATTTTGTGGGGATAGTCTTGCTTTCTTAACATGATTTTGCAGGGTTATTCATACCATATTTTAGGGAGTCTCTCATGTATATCAGAGCATGGTATAAAGAATAATGGGGTTTCATTGAGGTGACATTGGGTGCGCATCTTTCAAATTTTCTGATCATTAGCACTAGGTCCACTCATTTTAGCTGGGTCCACTTACGTTATTTGGGTCCACATAAGTAATTTGGGTCCACATATCTTGAGACAGTGGATGAGTGTTGGTTTGTGAGAAAAAATATGTCAGGGACAACCCAACTAATTATAAAATAGAATATGGAAAAAAATCAAAAGACCCGACAGATAAAACCTTAAACTAAAATCAATTATGAACTAAAGAAAAACCATCAATTAACTTTTAAAACAAATAATATAAAATCAATTCTAAAATAAAAACATTATTCTAAACAGAGCATTGGAATCCAAATATATCCTTCATTTCCTAGCATTTAGATTGTGCCTTCTCTTTATTTGGATAATATTTCATTTCTTTGGGTTGCAACTTTGCCTTTGATTAATATAACTTGAAGAAAACCCTAACTCAAGGGAGGCTTCCAATTATCTTGCAATTTTTATCCCTACAACAAGCTCTCTCTACATACAAATAGTAGTCACACTCCAACCATTACATATCTCTCTAGAACATATTTATTCAAGATATGCATTGTAGTGAATGTGAGATAAAATGATGAATCTCTACCATTGTTCAAACACTTCAAAGGCCCATTATGCATGGCTTAGAAAGAAACACATCTTCTCATTTTAATCCATATGTTTTTTTTTTCATTGGTAGTGAACTCAATTTGCATGCATAGGAAATCAATTATATAATTCCATCATTGGATCACTAGATTGATCACGATATTGGTTTTACCAAGTGCATCCAAGGTTACTGTTATGCAACCAAGTCCCAAAAATAGCATAAAAAGAGCAGAAATAGACAATAAGAGAGTAATCCACGCCTTAACAATGAATAATAGAGATAAATATCAATCCTCTTCAAGGGAGGAACTTGATTACACAATGTACTAAACACAAAAGATAATATAAGATATAATGATGACTAAAATTAGAATATCTCATTCCTATATATAGGAGACAAAGGTGTACACTAACAACTAATAGACCCACTAATAGACCCAAGCCGACATAAATAATATGTAATGCACCACAATATAGGGGGTGATGTGCCACACTATATGGGATGATGTTTCATCATTAAGGGCTTAACATGCCCCTCTCCTTCAAAAAGTGTTGTACTCAACACTGAAGTAGTTATGGATGATGTTGTATAAAGAACTCATCTTCCCATGTTGAATCTTTTGTGGGTAAGTTCTTCCATTTAAAGAGATACTCTGGAATTGATCGATTTCAAAGTTGTCTAGTTCTTATTTCAGTTATTTCTTAAGGATCCAAGATGATTTTTCCTTCCCCATCAAGTTCTGGTAATAGCATTTGAACTGGTAGCTTGCCACTGATTAACTTCTTTAAACATGAAACATGGAAAACTGGATGGACATGTGAAGATGCAGGTAGTTCCAATTTGTAGGCCATACTACCAATATTTTGTAGCACCTTGTAGGGACCATATTATTTAGGTGATTATTTATTATCCTTCTTGGTGTTCTTCAAGGACATCTGTTTGTATGGTTGTATTCTTAAAAACATACAATGCCCCACATTAAATATTTGTTCATTGTGGTGTTGATATGCTTGTTGTTTGATTTGATTTTGTGCTATATTCAGGTTGTCCTTTAAGAGTTGAAGAACTTGTTTTTGATGCTTCATGTGGTCTTCCACTGCTTAAACCTTAGACGAGTCTCTTAGTGAAGATGTGATGATAACCATAAAGTACCATAAATGGGGTCATTTTTGCTGATGTATGGAAGGAAGTGTTATAAAACCATTATGCCAAGGGTAACCACTTGACCCATTGTGTTTGTTTAGCAGCTGTAAAACATCGAAGATACCCTTCCAACCATTTTTTTATGTTCTCTATTTTTCCATCATATTGAGGATGATAAGATGAGCTAAGAGCCAGTTGAGTACCCAAATAATAAAATAATTTGGTCCAAAAATTTCTAGTGAAAATGGGATCCCTGTCACTTACTATAATATTTGGAGTACCATGTAGTTTTTGGACTGTCTCCATAAAAGAATTGGTGATCGTGCTTGCTTTGAAGGGGCATGATAGGGCATATTTAGTAAGTCTATCAACAACCACCATGATGGCACTCTTTCCTTCATACTTTTGTAAAACTGTGATAAAATCCATCAAGACCTCTGTCCACCTTTGGCTTGGAATGGAAAGTGGTTGTAGGAGACCAAGGGTCTTAATTGTTTCCACTTTATTTTTTTGGCAAACCAAACATTTTGATACAATTTCTTGAACATCAGTTTTAAGGCCTTCCAAAAGAAATATTTATTTACCATGTGGTGGGTTTTTAAGAAACCTGAGTGCCCTCCTATAGGTGAGGAGTGGAATTCAAAAAGTACATTTTTCTCGAGTTGGGAACTCTTACCAAGATATAAGTGAACCTTGTACCATAGAAAGTCATCTTTCCACCTAAATGTTTTCAAGGCTCGAGGATCCTACTACAGCTTTTGAATAAATGTCCATATTTCTTCGTCATTTTTCTGTTCGTCCCTTTCTTTAGCTATCCAATTTGGTTGGATGATCAAGATAGCATAGAGTAATGCTTCAACATCCTCATATTTCCTGGAGAGTGCATCTGCGACAACATTTTGCTTCCCCTTTTTGTAGATGATTTCAAAGTCATAGCCCAACATCTTTGTCACCCATTTTTGTTTCTCTTTGGAAGATGGCCCTTTTTCCAAGAATTATTTAAGGCCATCATGATGAGTTTTAACCTTGAAATGTATCCATATAAGGTAGGGTCTCCATTGCTTCAAGGCATGTAGTATCACCGACATTTCCTTCTCATAAATGGAAATTTGTAAGTTCTTTCCCTTGATTGGATGACTTGTGAAGGCAAGAGGGTATCCTTCTTGCATTAGTACAACTCCAATTCCATTTCCTGAAGCATCACATTCCACAATAAAGGTTTTTGTGAAGTCTGGTGTCACCAAAACATGATATTTACACATGGACTCTTTGAGTTGTTGAAAACCTTGATTTGTCTCTGGAGTCCAAGAAAATGCATCTTTCTTTAGTAACACTGTTAGAGGAGATGTTATTCTTCCATAGTTACAAACAAACTTGTGGTAGTACCCTGTCAGACCTAAGAATTATCCAAGTTTCTTTAGGGTTTTGGGAATCAACCATTCCATCATGGATTTAATTTTGTTAGGGTCTACCTTGACACCTTCATGAGATACAATATGACCCAAATACTCTACCTCCTTTATCCCAAAGAAACATTTTGAGCATTTTGCATACAGTTCTTGCTCCTTTAGTAGTTGTAGTACCCTGTCAAAATGTTGAACATGTTCTTCCCAAGACTTGCTATAGATTAGTATATCATTACAGAATACCATCACAATTTTCTAAGGAAAGTCTTGAAAATAGTATTCATCAAACCTTGAAATGTGGAAGGCGCATTTGTGAGACCAAATGGCATGACTGAAAATTCATAGTGACCTTCATGAGTTTTGAATGTTGTTTTGGGATGTCTTCATCCTTCATTCGAATCTGATGATACCTAGAATGAAGATACAATTTTGTGAAGACAATTTCTCCTTGTAATTCATCTAACAATTCATCAATGACAAGAATGTGAAACTTATCTTTAATGGTGATGTTGTTGATCTCTCTATAATAAGGACACATATTACACAGTGATCCATCTGGACTGGGTACCATTACCACTAGTGCATAGTAAGAAATTTGGCTAGGCCTAATTATGCCATCCTCTAACATTTCAACATCCATATGATCAATTTCACTCTTCTGGCTATAGGGATATTGGTAAGGTCTAATGTTAGGAGGAACACTTCCTGGAATTAAGTGGATAGCATGATCAAATTCTCGAATAGGTGGAAGACCTTTGGGAATATATTCAAATACCTTGGATTGCTTATTAATGACCCTTCGAAGATCTGGGGAGATAGGGAACTTTGAGGTTTGAAAATCTAATGAGCATAATTTTTCAACTACATCTTGATGTCCCTTTTTTAGCAAGTTTTTCATACCATTTGAGCTTATCACCTTGCTTGGTTTTCCTGTGATATCATTTAACTCATATTCTTTTCCTTCCCATGAAAATTTCATGATTTTTTTCCTAAATTAAAATACATTGTTCCCAATGATTGTAACCATTATACACCTAAGACAACATCACCACCACCCATTGGGATCAAAATCATTGGACTATTCAATAAATATTCTCCCATGGAATTTCCCTGAGAAATTTATAGTTCCTCCATCTACAATCATTACTTGAAACTCTGGTGATGGATATACAAAGAAATTAAGAACTTTGGCTAATGTACAGTGAATGAAATTATGAGTACTACCAGAATCATTCAACACTATTACCTTCTTATTTTTTATGTATCCCTCAATATTGAGAGTTTTAGGAGTGCTAATTCCATCCAATGCATGAAAAGATATGGTGGGAGTAATTTCTTTTGAAGTATCCTCTTCTATTTCTTCTGAAGTCACCTCTTCTTGAGATGCTTCCTTTTATTTTGGTTCTTCCTCTTCACAATCTATGTAGAATAATTTCTTCTCACCGCACTTATGTCCCTTACTATACTTGTTGTCACAATTAAAGAATAATCCTTTTTCTCTTCTTTCCTCTAGTTGTTGGGGTGTCAAATTTGTAGTGGTTTAGAAGAGGGAACATTATTTTCTCTGTATGTGTTGGAGAAGGCCTTTCTAGTAGTCATTCCCATATTTTTACTTTCAACCTTCATTTCCATCATGAAATCCTTCTCTAGGGATGATGGTTCAAAGAGACGCACCTCATGTTGAATGATATATTTCAAGGTTCCAATAAATAAATCTAACAAATTAACTTCTGAAATATTCTTCACTCTCAGACTTAGCTACTGAAATCGCTTGATGTGCTTTGTAACTAGACCATTTTGCTTGAGATTTACCAACTGGCTAAAGAAGGTGTTTCTATTTATATGCCCATAATGTTAAATAAATTCTTCTGTGAATATAGACCAAGAGATAATATAGTAATTTTTAATGGTCACAAATCCATTGGTACCATACAAATGGATCGGGTTATAAATATAAGGATGAAATAGTTACCTTTTGCAAAGTGGGCACCTAGTGTAGATCAGAGATTTGCTCCATCTGAAAAATCCATGTGATTGGATCCTTGCTGTCAAAGTTTCTCGTATAAATCTTGGGGTAAAAGTAATTCCTTGGACCTGAATTGAACCCATGATGTTGTAGTGAATCATTAAATTTTGAGGACTCCAAATTCCCAATCTCCAATTGTTTTTCAATTTTCTCCAGACGTGACTGGAATAAGTCCTCTTTTTCCTCCCTATCCTCTACATGAGGAATAAGCTATGATTTATATCCATCATTAATTCCTTCAAGTCTTGAAGATATTCCTTTCTATACATCCCTTTGATATACTCTTTACTAACCATCCTTTTGAGATCCTCTTTACTATCCATCTTATTTTCCAATTTAACTAAGTCATCAATTTTCACATTTCCTTTAACCATATATTCCAACTTGGACACTCTAAAAGATATAACTTCCATTCCATTATATGTCGAGGATGAATCCTTTGGGGATTTGAGTGGAGTGTGATTCTTTCCACTTCCTTTTGGTGTCATTTTGAACAATAAATATATATCACACCCTAGGGTTTACCACAAATAGATCCTTCTACTCAAAGCTATTCAAATGCAAAATGACATATCTTTTTCAAACCCTGATTAGAAGACTGTTTTTGGGTCGATTTGTAACTGAGGTAAAATTTGAATTTTGACTCCTATAGGTCTGAATATTTATCCTATTGTACCCTGATGTGTCCTCTTTCCACTGTCGCAAATATGGCCTAATTCATACATTCCAACAAGATGTTATTGCAAATCTCCCAATGCTTCTTATATCTGTTATATCCAGAAGAGTGAACTTGCAGTATATTCCATGTGTCTAATATTTTATTTCTGTAGCTGAAAATTCTACCAAAGATACCTTTGTCCATGTTTTTTGGGATGCAACTGGTTTCACTCAATTTTTCCCTAGACTCACCTATTTTAGAGTAGGTTTTGGACTAGTTATAAAAAACCATAGATTACTCCAAAATTATCTCCTCAATTGTAATGGATCATGACCTTAATTTCTAATTGGAGATATTTTGACCTGTTTAGAAGTGGGTTTTTAACCTCGATACCTGAATCCTTGTAGAACAAAATTTGTATAAAAAATTCCAAGATCACTTATTTTGCAGAAGCCAGTCCCAAGGAAAGAGATCTGATACCAAATGTTATGCAACCAAGTCTCAGAAATAGCATAAAAAAGAGCATAAATAGACAACAAGAGAGTAATACACTCGAGAATGAATACTAGATATATATATATCAATCTTCTTCGAGGAAGGAACTTCCTTACACAATGTACTAAGTACACAAGACAAGATAAGATACAATGATGACTAAAATGAGAATATCTCCTTCCTATATATAGGAGACAAAGGTGTACAGTTAAAACTAATAGACCCACTAATAGACCCAAGCTGACATAAATAATATGTAATGCACCACAATATAGGGGTAATGCGCCACACTATATGGGGTAATGTGTCATCATTAAGGACTTAATAGTTACATTGGTGAGCACACCAATCAGTAGTAGATGCAGGCATCTAATCTGCAACAACAAACTTCACCAATGATATGCCCTCCTTTAGATATGATAGATCCATTAAATATACACTTCTCTTTTCAATCTAGGGATATGAGTGGATATGTACTCATCTACCATCAAATCCATTCTTTTTCATGCATTTTGGCATTTTTTACTTCTTCTTTACATTCTTTAGGAAGCCATCAACACTATGTGAATGATAAATCCATTGTTTAGGAATGCATATGGTATCTTTTCTTCACTTGATTTTTTTCATTTTGGATAAACTTCAATATGAAGCCGTAAATTGTAGTTGTATTTTCTATTAGTATTGGATTTATAAAACTATATAAATGTGAACTCTTTCTAAATCACTATGTTGCATTCATATTTTTAGCTTCATCTTGGGTGCATGAATATACATTTCTATGTTTAGTTTTATAATCATAGTTAAATCCATAGATATAATTCAGAGGGTTCCCCATTCCAAATAGAGGGAATTTTTATTGGGACTTCTCCTTAGGTTGAATCCTTAATGTTGGCGGTGATACATTTTCCTATCAATAGTTTCTTAAAATGGAAAGTGTGTAATATAGGATTATTTAATGTAAAATTTGATGGTGACAATGGTTTTCACTAAGGAAAGTTCAACAACTCTAAGGTGGAGGATACAAAATTCCTAATTTCATCCTCTTATTCTTGACTACACGATTTCAGTACTATAAGGGTTGATACTAATTCCATAAACAAAAAAAATGGTCAGCCTAATACCATGGGGTGATAAAATACCTATGGTAAAATCATGTTGAACAAATAAAGTTTGAATTCAAACTACCCTTGAGGGCATCAAGGTTAACCTAGCATAAGAAGTTAGATAAAACAATCCTAAAAATGTGGTATCAAAAGTTTGATACTTATAAATTGGGACTTGGTTTCTCAAGAAGCAAAGTCGATCATCGTGTTTATTCCATATTGGTCGGTGATCATTTTAATTATGCGGTATTGTATGTAATTGGAGATACTACCTTATCCTACCCAATACCAGGTCTTGTAAACTACCTATGGTAAACCCATGTTGACATAATCAAGGTTAACCTTAAGCTACTTTTGATCGAGTCAAGGTTAACCTAACATCCGCCCCTTTAAAATTGACTTGGGATAAACACTCACCCCATTCAAGGTTTATTAATTTGGTATGTAATATTACAATATCCCACCTTTAATTATGCCACCTAGGTCTACGTCTAGACCATAGACTAAAGAACTAGAAAAATGGGGTTGCACATGCCTAAGCTGTTGAAATATTGTAACTTCAAAGAATATTCTAAATGTATTTTACTGATGTAACCCAAGGTAGATGTCTTATTCCTCCGTCGAGATGTTATTGTTGTATTTGGTCATCAAAGAGTAATGAGGTAAATCCTCCACTATAAGTCGGGTTAATAGTACCCTAATGAATATAATACAATATTGTTTTGATTCTTCCTACGTGAAGTCGTCCCAGTCAGTTAAGTGGGGCCGACTTGTTAGGTTAAAAAAAGTGACAGCAAGAGTATAAATAGAGGAGTTGTGTTCCTCATTTGAACACACACTCACTTGTGTATAGCACATAGGATATATATATATATATATATATATATATATTGGGATAAGGCACACCTATATGGGGTCTTGTCTTTTACTTTTTATACATCTTATATAGAGAAATTTTTGCTGGGTTTTCTTCCCCATGAGGGTTTCCCATGATAAATCTTTGTGTTCTTTTGTGTGGTTGTACTTGTCTATATTTCAATGATCCTTTTGTATATGGTGATGATGTTATAATTCTAAATGTTATCAAATATTTTATAACCATTAAAAAATTAACATGGTATCAAAGATACCCTGAAATATTCACTATAATATAGGAGATATGATCCCTCCAATTCAGGGTTCCAACCCCTCCCATAATTCATCCTTAAATAGGTGACCTAGGGATAATTTCTATATCTCGGGCTAGGAAGGTCCAAATTAAATTTAGAAAGATGTTTCATACGGGGAACCAACTTTATCTTCCATGGTAAAAGTTTCAGACCCGAAAGGTGAAACACTAACACATGGCAGTCCATACAAGTTTGTTATGATGAACAGTACCGAAATAAGTAACCTTGAGAAAATTTGAATAAGTCCTAATTGGTAAAAAAAACTCTGCTCTAACCTATGGGGTTAGAAATAATACATACCAGGTTACAACAGTGTGAAGTTTCATACCCATAGGAATAGTAATTTCATATATACCATATAGAAACAAGATCAGTCAATTCTGCAAAAGAAATTGAAGAAAACTAGAGCATCAGATACTTTGAAGTTATGTTCACAGTTTTGGGAAAATGAGTATGCTGTTCAGATCTCCATGAGGAGGAGCATATTTCTATACAATCAGATCTGAAACATACCTAAGTTGAAAAATTCGGGTTCCCCTAAGTCCACCAGAAACAGTCTTCCAGAAAAGCTCTCAAGCTAGCATCAAGTTGAAGCAATCTCATTGGTAGGTTCTATCCTCTCTATTTCCATTTGAGGTTATCATTTTTATCATGATGAAAAATAGTACCAAGCTTGATAACAAGCTTGAATAAGCCAAGAACCTCTGAGAATGGAAGTAAATAGTGCTTCTCATGCCTGGAGAAGCATGACCTGGAAAACTATGTCAAAGAAGAAGCTACATATCCAAAGGGAGATGAAGACAAAGAAAAAGAAGGATTTAGTCAAATCTAAGAGGATTATTTTTTCCCCCATTAGACCTCACATGTATCATTCTTGTATAACACCAAGGATATGTTTGGTATGAAGGAAATAATATCAACAGGAATATGACATTGAGGAACCAACTGAAGAATGTGAAGATACATAACTCAGAGACCATGTAATTCGACTTCACAAGGGTTTCTCAAATCAAAGAACAATTTGAAGAAGTTAAATAAAGACATTATGCTCACACCAATGAATATTCCTCAAATGATGAGGAATGTGGATTCTACTGGTTCCCAGAATCAATACAAGGATCTAGGACATAAGGATCAATGAGTCTACCAAACAAATAAAAGATAAGTATCTGAATTATCATTATTTAGTTGTGTTTAAAGAAATGTATTATGCATAATAGAATGGTTGCATTAATGACAATATACTAATAATATGCATGATATGGGTAAGTATCTCATGGCGTTATATAACACTTCATTGCTACTTATCTAGAATGAAACCTCTTTGCTGACATATTGGGATTGGTGCACAATCTCAATAATGTTATGGTAGAGATGGAGGGCATCTAGAAAGATTATGTGTATGGATGAATGTTGTATTCGCTAAAATAGTTTCATGATTATATCATTATGCATAAGAATTTGTCATTATGCATATGTATTATGAAATATTTCTAACCATGCAACTGGTGTATGTGGCTTGTAGGAAAGTTCGTGTACAATTGCCTACAAGAAAAGGAGGAAAAGACTTGTTCCAAAGAACAAGTGATGATAGTTCAAGATTCACTCCAATAAACATACATGAAGATGACCCTGAATCTCCCAGGGTTAGAGACACCAGGATAGAAGAAAGAGATTCATAAGAATAAAAGAGAATGGTAGATACACCTTGAAAGATGGATACCACCTTGGGAATGAGATATAATTCAAGATGAAGAAAAGTATGACAAGAATTCCAACTAAAGTAAGAGGCCTCAGATACACTCTAGTTATGTGGCATTGTTGAGCGACATCATTGATGCATACCCTTCCAGCTATGGAAGAAGCTATGATCAAAGAGTACCAGGTGATCATGGGGAATGATGTCTAGAATATGGTTCTGAGATCTGAATGGAATTTCGTAGTGTCTTCCATGTGGATCTACAAGATCAAGTATACAAAGCAAGGTTCATGGTTTGTCTCAGAAAGAGGGAGTATATTATGGCAGACATACTCCATTGACCAAACACACTTCTCCAGTGAAGCAAGAGTATATATTGAGCAAAGAACCACATGTGCAAAAAAGAATTTGTACAAGCTCAGAAGGAACTCATAGATAAGCACATCCAGTTACATAAGGAGCTTGAATATCACCTAGATTGATGAATATCTTAACCTTTGCTACAAGGTTGAATATGGAAACCTATAGAAGACAACAAGCTCACAGATGGGTGCAAGAGGAACTTTTCAACAAAGTTTGAGATAAAGGATATTGGTATCTAGTAACCTGAGATGGGTACATAGAATATCAATAGCATAGGATGCTACCTGTCACTCCAATACATAATGTTTCAATACATATGTGGAAATTGAACCCAGTGATAGAACAATTACACTCACAACAATTATCAATTGTACATGCAAAATCACTCACAAAAGAGACTGAATATGGAGTTGAACACTGAACTGTATTGAATAAGTGTACAATAGCCAACCCTGTTAAGTCATAGGCTACAACAATAAATAGTTACATAAAGGATTTGAATGCATGAAGAGGCAATTCGAATCTAGTCAAAAGCAGGCTTACTAAATCTAAGCAAATCCCCCATAGGTGCATAAAGCAGTTTCCAAAACTATCAAGGAGCTCACGAATTGGTAAAATCACTTAGGCAAGCTAAAAGGTAATGGAAGGACAACTCATACATGCTTTTCATAGGAGAAAAGAGTGGAGGATGTGGAGGACAAAAAACTAGTTA
>LPNX010128877.1:452293-548175 GCA_001517045.1 Pseudotsuga menziesii
CTCTACTTCTGAACTGGATCATTGCATATTCGAATGGTACTCTGATTATTACAGTAGATAGTAGTTGAGTATTCTGATTCGAATCCACATTCTCCAAGTAACCCCTGCAACCATAAACATTGAGTTGCTGCATTTACAACTCCTCTGTACTCTGCTTCTGTAGATGAGAGTGCAATGGCACTCCGTTTCTTGCTTGACCAGCTAATTGGCCCTTCTGTAAGCATGAACACATACCCTGATGTGGAATTTCTGTGTGTGCTATCACCTGCCCAATCATTGTCAGTAAACCCAATCAAATCAAGATCAGATTTAGCTTTATAGAAGATCCCATGTGTCCTTGTTCCCTGATCAAAGTTAAGGATCCTTTTGGCTGATTTCCAATGGTTCTCATGAGGCTGATCCATGTATCTAGAAGCCACACTTACTACATAATAAATATCAGGTGTAGTATGTGTAAGATACAACAAACATCCAATCAATTTCCTATACAGTGTATTGTTTACCATAGGTGAAGAATCAGCTTCTTCAAGCTTCACTCTTGAAAGGAAAGGAGTCTTGCTTGGCTTGCAATCCTTCATTCTGAATTTGTTCAAAAAATACAAGGCATACTTGGACTGGTGCACCTTGATTCCAGCTTTGGTTTGAGCAATCTCAAGCCCCAAGAATTGGCTTAAGAGCCCCAAATCTGTCATGGAGAAGGCTTGGTTCATTGCACCCTTCAAGGAAGCAATATCATCCTTTGAGCTTCCTGTAATGAGAAGGTCATAAACATATATCACAATGATCATTAATCAACCATTAATCAACTTCAACTATACATTTGGATCTGATTTGCATCGAACAAAATTCAGTGATAGCAAGAAGCTATCAATCTTGGCATACGAAGCCCTGGGGCTTGCTTTAGCCCACACAATGACTTCCTTAGCTTGCACACAAGAGATGGGTTAGTAGAAAATCCTTGAGGCTGCTGCATGTATATATCTTAAGTGAGATCTCCATTCAGAAAGGCACACTTTACATCCATGTGATGTACCTCCCATTGCTTTGAAGCTGCAATGGCTAAGGCTAGCCTGATGGAGTCCATCTTTGCCACTGGTGCAAAGGTCTCATTGTAATATATGCCATGAACTTGTGAGTAGCCCTTGGCTACCAATATAGCCTTTTACTTTAGAGGTGAAACATCAGCAGAAAATTTGGTCTTGTACACCCACTTACACTGAACTAGCTTCCTCCCTGGGGGAAGATCAACCAGCTCCCAAGTGTTGCTCTTCTGGAGTGAGCTGAAATCTTCCTTCATGGCTGCTTGCCATATTGGATCTCCTGCTACATATTCATATGTTTGAGGATCTGATTCTACCATCAGATAGCATTTCTTAGCAAACATAGGATCCTTCATGCACAGAGCACTCTCAAATTGAGATCTAGTCCTCCTAGGGTCATTAGGATTTCCAGCTAGATCTCCTGCTGCATGAATGGTCTTGGCTGCCCATTTTGGCCTTGGGATGTTAGGATCTGCAATAAATTCATCACTATCAGAGATATCAGAATCATCATGTTCAACAATCTCTTCACTTACATTCAGAGGTTCTAGTGGTGAAGAGGCTTCTCCAACTTCCACTGCTGCTAGGGGTTCTTCTTGAAACTGAACACACCTTTCAATGAAGGATTTGTTTGTGCTCAAATTTATCAGCTTGTACCCTTTTGAATCTTTAGAGTACCCAAAAAATATACACTCTTGGCTTTGGGGCTGCAAAGCCTTCCTCTTTTCTGTTGGAATTCTAGCCCAAGCCCTTGAGCCAAAAATCCTGAAATGGGTCACATCTGGCTTGTGCCCACTCCATGCTTCGAAAGGAGTCATACCATCAAGCTGTTTATGAGGCACCCTATTCTGGATATAGGCTGCACAGTTTATAGCTTCGGCCTAGTACTTTGGTGGCAAATTCTTAGCCTCCATCATGCATGTTGCCATCTCCTTTAGTGATCTGTTCTTCCTCTCAGCAACACCATTCTGCTGTGGTGTGTAAGGGATAGAATGTTGCATCTGAATACTTGCATCTGCAAAATATTGAATAAACTTAGACTTGACATACTCACCACCATTGTCAGATCTGAGGACCTTGAGTTTCCTCCCAGATTGGTTTTCAACCAAAGCCTTAAAGACTTTGAAGAGGCCAAAAACTTCAGACTTGTGTTTCAGGAAGTAAACCCAGCAATACCTGGAAAATTCATCTATGAAATTCAATGCATATTTGGCCTGACTCATGGACATATGAGGGAATGGGCCAGCAACATCACTGTGGATCAACTTGAGAGGTGCAGAGGTTCTCTCATGACTAGCTCTCTCAAATTTATGCTCTGGGTGTTTTCCTAGGATGCAACCTTGACAGACTCCTTTGGAAAATTTTATCTTTGGTAACCCTATGACCATCTCTTTTTCACTAAGATCAGAAATATACTTGTAATTTAGGTGGCCAAATATTTCATGCCAAAGCTTGCTTGCCTCATTAGCATGAATCAGAAGAGCAGAGGGGTTTGAGTAGAGTAGGAAGTGTAAGAACATGTATACCTTCGAAGTATGATTTGCAACTCCTTTTGCAATGAATTTACCACTTGAGATCTCTGTGATCTCAACTTCATCAGGGGAGAATATGACCTTCTTAAGAGACCCTGTGTGGGTCATCTGATACACTGATAAGAGGTTGGAGGCAAGACCTGGAACATACAACACATTGCTGAACTGACCATGATCAAGATCAATCCTCCCTTTGCCCAAACTTTCAGTGAGAGAGTCATCTCCCAGTACTATTGGTGGACCTTTCGACATGTCAAGTGAGGTGAATGCCTCCTTGGTTGAAACCATATGTCTTGAAGCTCCAGAATCAATGATGAAACTAGGTGAGCTTGATGTGCCAGCAACCAATGCATGAACTCTCTCTCTGTCTTTTGAACTTGATCCTCCTTCCCTCTTCTTTGAGCTGTCTGGAAGGGAGATGCCATTCTTCTCTAGGAGTTAGGTCAGCATGTCTATTTGCTTCTTCATGTAGGAGCTCTCAGAATGATTGCCCTTACTGCAGTATGCGCACTTTCTCATTTCTCCTTTATTCTTCTTCTTCTGGTAGTTCTTCTTGGAACCTTGAGGCTCCTCCGGAGACTTGTTCTTGTCTCTCTTTTTCTCAGGTGGATTTTTAGCTTTCTTTTTGCTTTTTGAATCCACTCTTGAACCTCCAGCAACCAGAGCTTGGTCTTTGGATGGTTTGATGGTGCCCATCATCACCAGTTTGTTTTGTTCTTGTGTGAGAGATTCCATGAAATCTGCAAGGCTAGGCATCTTCCAGGTTCGAGCTGTCAACTTTGTGGCATAGAAGGTCAAAACAAACACTAAATAGTCAAGTCCAAGCTTTGAGAGTATGGCCAAGACCAACTGATCATCCTTCTTTTCGATCCCACATTGTTTTAGCTGCAAAACAAGTGCTTTTAACTTGGAGAAATAGAGTTGCAGGGATTCAAAGCTATTGGGACTCAGGGAAATCAATTAATTTTCAATTTGATGTCCCCTCATCTCATCTGTCTTTCCAAAAAGATCAACAAGCTTCTCCCATACTTCATTCGGTGATGTCAATCCATCAAGATGGAAAAGGAGGTCTCTGGATATACTTAGACACAAGAGACCATAGGCCTCATCCCTCATGTTGTGCCATTTTATCTTCTTTGCAGCTGCATTGGGCTCTGCTTCTGTTGCCATAGTCACTCTGTAGAGGCCTTTTTCTCTCAATAGTATCTCCATCTCTGATTTCCATTCAAAGAAGTTAAATGGAGTCAAGATGATCTTCTGAGATTGATCCATAGCTTAGAAATTGTCCCGGCTGTCAGTAGAAGGATCCCAGTCACTGATGTCGAACCTAAAAAACAAATTGGAAGGAGAGAAATTGATCTAAAAAGGCTCTGATACCATGTGGAAATTGAACCCAGTGATAGAACAATTACACTCACAACAATTATCAATTGTACATGCAAAATCACTCACAAAAGAGACTGAATATGGAGCTGAACACTAAACTGTATTGAATAAGTGTACAATAGCCAACCCTGTTAAGTCATAGGCTGCCACAATAAATATTTACATAAAGGATTCGAATGCATGAAGAGGCAATTCAAATCTAGTCAAAAGCAGGCTTACTAAATCTAAGCAAATCCCCCATAGGTGCATAAAACAGTTTCCAAAATTGTCAAGGAGCTCACGAATTGGAAAAATCACTTAGGCAAGCTAAAAGGTAATGGAAGGACAACTCATACATGCTTTTCATAGGAGAAAAGAGTGGAGGATGTGGAGGACAAAAAACTAGTTAACCTCACCTAGTCAAACTTTCCCAATTGCCTTAAAACACTGAAAAAGCAGGCAATAAAGCAGAAAAAACAAAAGGGTGCTTAGGAGGCCAGGAATAAAGCAGATTTGGTTCTAGGAGGTTTCCCAAGTGCTCCATGAGTCAAAATTAGCAAGTTTGACCACTATGGATGTGTAGATGACAACTTGCATAAGGTGGAACATGGAAACTAGGCAAATAAGTCAAAATGGATTAATTAATGTCTAAGGTAGCTAACTATGGGTTGATTATTCTAACAACATAGAGTACAAAATGCAGAGGGAAGATGAAGCTCAGCTTCAGGGGGAGTGACTACAAAATATCTCCGATTTTGACATGGTAGGACAGGATGGAAAAATTCATGATGAACTAAGGCTTTACCAAGATTAAAGTGGGTTCCAACCTTCAAGGTTGAATGCAGAATACTGGGATATGTCGATGACCTAACATGATGAAATCATTGTAGATGCAAAGATGAAGTGTTGAGGCCAGGAAGAGCACCTTAGGATGCTTGGGATCGGGTATGATCTCATGAAGAGGCTGAGTACATTATATCATGTTCATATTGTAGTAAAGCAATGCAGATTTGTAAAGTATGCTGTGGAAATCTTAAGAATATTTGATATGTTGGATTGTAAATCCATGGACACAACCATGGATACCAAACTAAAATTTTTATCTAATGAATCATCAGATTTAGTGGATGTGACTTAGTACAGACATATTATTGGGTTGTTGATTTATTTGATGAATATTAGGCCAGATATATGATTTTCTATGAACACCCCAAGTTGGTATCTAGTTAAATCCTAGATGTGTTCACGTGTTAACTTCAAAGCATGTCATAAGGTATGACAAAATTTGGACTATACTATGTTAGAGATCATGACTACATATTGTATGATTCAGATTGGGCAGGAAGTTCCACCGACAATTAAAAGGGCACCTTTGGTGGATGTCACTGTCTTGGATCCACCATGATCTCATGGTTTAGTAAGAAGCAATCCAATGTTGCTCTCAACACGGTTCAAGCAGAGTACATAGTATCTTTCTCCTCTAGTTGTGAAGCGATATGGATTTTAAAGTTGATTTCAAGCCTATTTGATATGGAGTTGGATACCACAGTGATTCTATGTGACAACCATATTTGTATAAAGATGATAGAGAATCCTGTGTTCCATGATAAATCAAAGCACATAGAAATCTGATATTTTTACATAAGGGATATGGTACAGAAGGGAGCTATAAAAATCCAGTATGTGAGTACCGATGGGAAAGTTTTTGATGTGTTGACTAAGCTTCTGTGGCAAGCTTGATGTAGTTTGAAAATGCTTTCCTCGCAAGGAGGAACAATGGTGATGATACATAATTTCCTCGCAAGGAGGAACGATGAAGATATCGACCCTTCTCGGAAAGGTGAAATAGGTTGAAGATATAGACTCTCTTCAGAAAGGAAGCACAAATCCAAGATATGGACCCTTCTCGAGAGGGAGAAATAGGTTGAAGATATATACTCTCTTTGAAAAGGAAGAATAAGTCAAATATATAGTATCTCTTCAGAAAGGAAGAATAAGTAAAATATATGGACCCTTCTCAGAAAGGAGAAACAAGTTGAAGATATAGAATCTCTTTGGAAAGGAAGAACAAGTCAAAGATGTAGACTCTCTTTAGAAAGGAAGAACAAGTCAAATATATGGACTCTCTTCGGAAAGGAGGAACATGTCGAAGATATGGACTCTCCTCGGAAAGGAAGAACAAGTCGAAGGTATGAACCCTTCTCGGACAATGGGGGAGTAGATTGATGATATATATCCTCCCTGGAAAGGGGGAGTGATGATGAGACTATCATTGATGACATTGACATTCCAATATGAAATAGGTTAAGTGTTCCTGAAGATGTTGACCAGGTAAGACATTCACTTGTGGATGATAGTATCCTCTCTTGAGGATGGTCTTACAGGAAAATAACACTCTACTCTTGAGAGTGGTACTTAATAGCCAAGGATAGTCCTGCAGATGTTACTCTCACATGGAGAGTGTACCTACATTCATATGAATATGATGTAGAATAACACTCACTTGCAAGTGGTCCTATCCTTAATGCTAAGGATGCTCTATGATGAGTCCTCACGAATGCTATATCTGCAGTAGAAGATGTTACTCTCGCATGGGTAGTGTATCATAGAATAAAACTCGGTTGTGATTGGTCCTAGAATTAATGATAAGTATTCTCTATGATGAATCCTCACAGACAATAGATTTACAGTAGCAGATGTTACTCTCACATGGAGAGTGTACCGTAGAATAACACTCGCATGCGAGTAGTCCTAGCTTTAGTGTTGTAGATGCTCTACGATGAGTCCTTGCGGACGCTGAAGTCTAACACTCACATGAAGTGGTCCTAGATTTAGTGTTGAGGATTTCCTACAATGAGTCCTTATGGATGCCAAATATGCAATGGCATATGTTACTCTCGCATGGAGAGTGTACCGTAGAATAACACTCTCTTACGAGTGGTCCTATATTTAGTGCTAAGGATGCTCTACAATGAATCCTTGCAAAGGATGTAGTATAACACTAACATGGAGTGGTCCTAGCTTCAACATTGAGGATGTCCTACGATGAGTCCTTACAGATGGCAGGTCCTGCATTCACGTGTAGATGAGATCTACATTCAGTTGTAGATGATTCAGCTGGTTAATACTATGGACCCTCCTTGTTAAGGGGGATTAGGCTGATGGAGGATTGCATCATCCTTGGACCTATGTCCTAAAGTGATAGGGATTGATCATCCCACAAAGAGATCATCTGTATTGCAGTTAGTTTTATGGAAAAGGATCAAGAAGATCGAAGTGATGTGGCAAAGGATCAAGAAGATCAAAGTGTTTCTATAAAGGATCGAGAAGATCGAAGTGTTATTGCAAAGGATCGAGAAGATCGAAGTGCTGCTGCAAGGGATTAAGAAGATCAAAGTGTTGTTGCAAAGGATCAATAAGATCGAAGTATTGCTGCAAAGGATCGAGAAGATCGAAGTACTATTGCAAAGGATCAAGAAGATCGAAGTCTCACCACAAAGGATCAAGTGATTGTGTGTTGCAGAAGATAAAGAATTAGTGCTATAAAATAAAATGTTCCAGTACTGAAGACATTGAAGAATAACTGTTCCAGTTACTGATTGTGAAAACCTCCTATGGCGTATAGATGTATCACCTTCATAATGTTGCAGATTCTCTCTCTCTCTTTACTCCTATAGTTGATGATGATGTTGTCAGTAGAATACCCTTCTCGTTAAGGGGGGGTGTTGAAATATTGTAACTTTGATGAATATTCTAAATGTATTTTACTGATGTAACCCAATGGAGATGTCTTATTCCTTCGTCGGGATGTTACTATTGTATTGGTCATCAAAGAGTCATGAGGTAAATTCCCCCATTGTAATTTGGGTCAATAGTACCCTAATGAATATAATATAATTTTGTTTTGAGTCTTCCTAGGTGAAGTTAGCCAAATTAGTTAAGTGGGGTCGACTTGTTAGGTTAAAAGTCAAGTGACATAAATAGTATAAATAGAGGAGTTGTGTTCCTCATTTGAACACACACTCACTTTTGTATAGCGCATATGAGATATATATATATATATATATTGGTTGGGAGAATGCACACCTATCTAGGGTCTTGTCTTGTACTTTTGATACATCTTATACAGAGGAAGTTTTGTCGGGGTTTCTTCCCCATGAGGGTTTCCTAGGATAATATTTGTGTTTTTTTGTGTGGTTTTACTTGTCTATCTTTCAAAGATCCTTTCGCATATGATTATGATGTTATAATTCTAAATGTTATCAGATCTTGTATAACCATTAAAAAATTAACATAAACACGGTCTTATATCCCTATGTCCATTTACATGTGATCAAATCCTAAACCTAAAAAATATTACAATTATATGTGTAATCATATGATGCTAAGAAACATTAAACTGTTTCATTTCACACATCCCCTATACTCGAAGTACAATTACATGAACCAAATAATTTTATTTACCAAGTACGTGTTCATATTCTCTTTTGAATTTATTGTGTCACTCACCATGATTCATAAAACTAGTCATCTAATGCATCAATCCAAAATATCCCCAACATTACCTTTTAGGTCCCATTTAATCACATTATCATATGACTGTGCATAGTAAGTATAAGACACACTTCTTTAATTGACCCAACTCATTTGTTGTTTTAATATGTAAGCATGATTAAATAAACCAAAAGAAAGGACTAAAAAATCTTTGATCTTGCTACAAATAATTATTTTCCATAGATCATAGTCCATCACTCGTATACATCCTAGTGGTGTCCTTTTCCAACCTAGTGCAACTCTTGTCATTTTTTGTAACAACTCCATTCTCTTGATCTCCTGCATCAAAATTTTTAACCACATAGAACAATGGCTCCCCCTGCCCATTTTCCTTACAACAAATATATCCTTGAGTATAAACAAAACAACCAAGAACTGTATGCATATTCAATCAATATCACGACATCTAGTGGCCAATCCTCAACATGTAGTGTATAACTTTTGTGATATAAATGGAGGCAAGAAATGTGTTTTTATCCACTAGCAGCAATTTCTCTCTTTTGTACGACATTAGAGTGCAAAAATCCAAATATATCCTTCATTTTATAGCATTTGTATTGTGCCTTCTCTTTATTGCGATGAGATCTCATCTCTTTGGGTTGCAACTTGGCCTTTGATTCATATCCTTCAAGAAAACCTTGACTTATGGGAGGTTGTCAATTTTATAACAAATTTTTCCCTACAACAAGCTCTCTCCACATACCAATAGTAGTCAAATTACAACAATTACATATCTCTCTACAACATATTTATTTAAGAAATAGATTGTAGTTAATGGGAGATAAAATGATGAATCTCTACCCTTTTTCAACAAATGAACGCTTCAAATACCCATTATGCATGTCTTTGTGATGGTTCCTACCTTTGGTTACAAAATCCATCATTCATGTGGTTAAATAAAGCATCCTAAGACCCAATTATGGAGATAATACACATATATTAAGACAATGAAGGCA
Source organism: Pseudotsuga menziesii (assembly GCA_001517045.1). Lineage (NCBI taxonomy): Eukaryota > Viridiplantae > Streptophyta > Pinopsida > Pinales > Pinaceae > Pseudotsuga > Pseudotsuga menziesii. The sequence goes on from LPNX010128877.1 coordinate 461,741, forward strand.
CTTAGTTTTGATTTCATGTATATTTAGAAAATATTTGTTAAGTTGATTTATTATTTTCCTTTTTTTTATGATTAATGTGTGAAAACTATACTAATAAATATGGTGTTTTAGTAGAGTATGAATGAACCACGTCCCACCTTACTTTATATGTGACTCCACATCCAAAAGGAGTGCCATTTTTATTAAGTTCTTAGTTATCTGAAGACAACAAGAAGATGGTGAATTAGAAGTACCTGTTTTAATTACAAGACTCCTAGTTTTGACCAAAGCAAAATATCCAATCTTTAACGCGTGGTCACTAATGAGTGAATCGCTCCCAATTAAAAACATCCCCAGTTCCAACATTGAAGACACATGTAGCATACTAGATGCAACTTGAATATTTACTACTTGGAGTCCTAGTCCCCGAGTCTGCATAGCACATAGATGCTAATGCGTATCTCAAGCGGTCTTACCAAACACACTTGGCGTCAATCATATGAAGATCTTTTGCACAGACTAAACATAGTCAAATTTCTTTGTAGTTGCATAAATTGTGTAGAACCCTCATAAGTTTGTATGAATCCCTGGGTTTGAAAATTAAAGTGGAAGGTCTATAAACATCATTCTTGCTAATATATTGTCTCAATAGGAAATGGTATTAATGATGATTGATTAGGCTCTGTTGAAATACGGAGAGGGGGGTGAATCAGTATTTACACAATATAAAAAATTTAATCAAAAGCAAGTTGTTGATAACCAATCTTAGTATATCATCAATGTGTATGAAAATAACAAGATACATAGTACACAAAAAATGTTGACGAGGAAACCCAAGTCCTGGGGGTAAAACCACGAAATCCTTTTTAAAATAGTTTTCCAAAAATAACTGGAGGGAGGCAACAAACCCCTTATTACAAAGACTTCAATTTTACAACTAAAAATTGAAGGAGGCAACGACCTCCTGATTTACGGGCTACAACTTGAAGGAAGATACAACACCCTATTTTTTCGGCTACAATCGAAAGGAGGATACAACCTCCTAATTTCCTTGCCTCGTCTTAACACCCAAATAAGAAAAAGATTGTCGAACATGTGAACCTGTCAAACCAAACTCTGAATCTGCTTCCGATAACCTCTGCACTCTGATCACCTCCAAATCATCCTTGTATACCAACAAGTCATTTCACTTCCATACACTGATCATGTACATCATTGTAGACCTCATCGTACACAATTACTGAACAAGTAATTTTTCTATGTTGTCACTGAACATAAGGCATGCATCATCATGCATCATCATCATAGGCATGCATCATCGTCATAGGGTATGCATCCTCATCATCAAATATACATCATCATCATCATCTCAATGTGCATCATGTAAGCATCATCAACATCAAGTATACATCATAGTGCATAGGAGAGAATCATCACACTATGGTATGCATGTACATCATATTGTATAGGAGTGCATCAACATCATAGAGTATACATGCATTATCATCATAAATTGTATCATATAATAGAAAAAAGATATGAAACATCATCATCATAGGATCCATAATGACTCCAACTATATATACCAATATAGAGGCTCACATACTAATATCAAAGATGAACTCTATCCATGAGAGACATGTGCCATCACAAGAGAAACCCAAAAGCATGAACCATACCTTTTAGAAGATCACAAGATGAAGAAATTATAGAAAAAACAAAATAAGCTCTATATCATGTCACCACATAGCCCTCGTAACAATCTTTCCAATGAGCCAATAATTTTGTAATTATGATTCCGTATGAGAAAGTTATATCAATTTTAGTGAAGATTCCTAGAAATTTCTCCTCCACAAAGTTTCACACTTTTCTCCAAGAGTTGCAAAAACACTAGGAGAATTGATGATTAACAAATAAAGTGTTTGATATTCTATTTATATAGGATGTGGAGGAAATCTAGTACCTCAAACTAAGCCGACATGCAATTCAAAATTACAAATAATTAAATTCTCTTTTATTTGGTCAGCTGACCAAAAAAAGTGGGGTACACCAACTTAAAAAATTCATATCTCTTCAACCGTAAGGAGTTAGAAGATGCTACATATATAAAAATAAATGGATTAATGAGGACTATCTCCCTGTGATGGGTTTATTTACAAATTCTTGGTCTAATACTCTTACATTCTTCAATTTGTACAGGACATCAAGACTCCACACATAAATGTGCTAAAGACCATGTTACCTTATGCATAAGTTCCAAGGTCAAAGGATTTAATGGAAATCATCAAAGTCATGATGGATTCAATGGTATTCACACCCACTTACTTAACATAAACAAGGAGGAGGTCTCCACCATATACTCATCGTATCAAGGGTATCAAGGAACCCAACACCACCAAGGTGTGGGGGTGCATAGACTTCTCCTAGGGTACCACGACCTCATTAAAAACACAAATGACAACATAATGGGTCATTTGGACTCTTTGAAGTTCTACACTTATTTAACCCACCAAGGACTCTTTCTATGGTACTAGGGCATAGGTTGTGGTACTGGGGAACCATAAAAAAACTTAGGGTTACTCAAACACTCTACAGGGTGTTTAGGGATTTTGTCATTGTCCAAAGGGCTCCAAGGGCTTCAGACTTGGCCTGGGATAAGGTCAAAATGTCTCCTTTGACATTTAATGAATCCTAACCCTCAAGGGCTCCTCAAGGAGCAACAAGACAGATAGACACACAAAGTTGTTGGCATCAGTGACAATTTAGTCAACAATCTCCCCCTTTGTCATTGATGACAACTCCAAAGCTCCCCCTTTAAAAAAGCTTCCTTTTTCCCCAAATATCCCCCTTAGATCAGGATTCCTTTACCTTCCTTGTTCAATTTTTTCTCCCCCTTTGGAATCAATGGCAAATGGTACATCTGTCACACTCCCCCTATCATACTGTTGTGTTTTTGAAGATACATCAATTCAGTTAGGAGATATTATGACTCCCAATTTTTCTCTGAGGGACTCAAAAGTCTCTCTTGGGAGAGGATTAGTAAAAATGTTTGCAACCTATTCTTTTGTCTCAATATATTCCAACTTGATATTCTTTTCTTGAACTTGTTCCCAAAGAAAGTGAAATTTGATTATAATGTGCTTGGTCTTAGAGTGCATAACTGGATTCTTGGATATACTGATGGCACTCATATTGTCACATAGAATTGGAATTGGCTCATTACATGTTACATGTATGTCTTGCATGGTTTGCTTCATACAAAGAATCTGAGTACAACAAGTTGTTGTTTCATTTGCTGTTGATAAGGACACTGAAGACTACTTTTTGCTTGACCAAGATACTAGACAATTTCCTAGAAAGAATGTTGTTCCACTGGTGCTTCTTCTGTCGTCAACACATCCTACCCAATATGCGTCTGAATAAGCTATCAATGTTATCTCATTTCCTTTTGGATACCAAAGTCCAAATTCCATAGTCCCTTTGAGATATCTAAGGATCCTTTTAACTACTATAATGTGAGTTTCCTTTGGAGCAACTTGGAATATTGCAACTTGGCCAATGAAATGCATCACATATGGTATTGAGGATGTTACATATAACATACTACCAATCATTGATCTATAGATCATTTGATCAACTTCTTTAGATTCATCTTCCTTGTTGAGTTTGCTACTGGTGATCATAGGAGTGCTCAGAGGTTTACAATATTCCATCTGGAATTTCTTTAACATTTCCTTGATGTATCTCTTCTGAGAAATACAAATTCCTTTTGTTCTTTGAGATAAATGGAGTCCCCAGAAGAAGGTTAATTCATCGAGTGATGACATTTCAAACTCTTTCTTCATGTCCTAAGAAAATTGTTGACTCAATGAATCATCATCGCTTCCAAAGATGATATCATTGACATAAACTTAAATGATGAGTATGCTATCATTGTCTTGCTTGATGTACAAATTTCTATCTACAATTCCCCTGTTAAAGTTTTGTTGTTGCAAGTACCTGTCCAATATGGAGTACCAAGCTCTAGGAGCTTTCTTTAGCCCATATAAAGCCTTTTTTAGTTTGCATACATAGTCCTTGTTTATGAAAGTTGAAATCCTTCTTGTTTCTTGATGTAAACTTCTTCTTCTAATTCCCCATTTAGAAAATCTGATTTTATGTCCATCTGATACACTTTGATGTCTTTGGAGCAAGCATAAGCCAATATCATTCTGATAGCTTCCATTCTGGATACTAGTGAAAATGTTTATTCAAATTCTTTTCCTTTGATCTGGGCATATCCTTTATAAACCAATCGAGCCTTGTTTCTAATCACTTGTCCATATTCATTCATTTTGTTTATGAAAACCCACTTTGTGCTGATCACATTCTTGTAGCTTGGTATAGGAACAAGTTCCCATGTTTCATTCTTCTCAATTTGATCTATTTCTTCTTCCATTTATTTGACCCATTGCTCATATGTACTAGCCTATGCAAAAGTTATTGGTTGAGTTGTAGACAATAGAGAGAAGTGTACCTGCTCATTTATTTTGCATAGTCTTCTTCTAGTTCCTATTTCGACATCCTTATCACCAATAATTTGATCTAATGGATGATTCTTATGGAACCTATTCTTAGGTATCTGTTGATCCTTCTATTAATCTTGTTCCATAGTTGGTTGATTCTGTTCTTCATCTTCCAAGAGTTGTTCTTCATCTAGCTATTCTTCCATTTTAATTTTCTTCATTTCTTTCTAATAAGAAACTTCCTCTTCTTCATCGTCTGATTCTTTTGAGTCTTCTATGGATGATGTTAGTCTACCCCCATCTATCTTCATGTTGATACTTTCGATCACCTTGTATAATATCAAATTGTAGAATTTGTAAGCTTTCCTTTTGGATGAATATCCAATGAAAATTCCCTCGTCTACTCGAGAGTCAAATTTTCCAATATTCTTATCTTCTCTTTTGATGTAGCACTTGCTTCCAAATTTTTTTAAGTGTCGTACATTTTCCACTCTTCTTGTCTAGATATTGTAGGGTGTTCTATCATTTTTGCTTCTGAGTAATTATCTGTTCAAGATTTGTACATTTGTATGAACTACATGTCCCCAAAAATTTTCATTCAACTTGGATTCATTCAACATGGTTCGAGCCATTTCCATTACTGATCTATTCTTTCTTTCAGCAACTCCATTTTGCTGAGGTGTCCTGGCTACTAAAAATTGTCTTTTTATTCCATTATCTTCATAGTACTTGTTGAATTCATCTTAAGTGAATTATCCACTGTTGTCATATCTGAGGCACTTGATTCATGATCCTATTTCATTCTCGACCAGTTCCTTGAATGTTTTGAAACATCCAAAATCTTCTGACTTCCTATTGAGAAGACACACACATGTCATCCTGGTATAGTCATCAATAAGTAGCATGAAATGTTTCTCAACATTCAATCCTTTGCTCTTGGTTGGTCCACGTAGGTCAGTGTGAACGAGCTCCAAAGGTTTTGTAGAAGAATTCTCTTTTGTCTTGAAATGTACTCTTGTTTTTTTTCCATGTTGACACTCGTGTATAGAGTTAGCAGGATTTGTAACTTTTGACATATTCTGTACTGCTTGGTTTTTGTAGATTTTGACCAAACTGTCAAAATGTATATACCCCATTCTTCTGTGCCAAAGCCAACTTTCATCTTCTTTTCCTAATTGACATTTCTCAAACTCAATCTCATCCAACATGTATATGTTGTTGGGATTCCTAGTGGTTGTGGCTACTAACTTTCGTGATGCTTGCTTCCTTATTTTTCATCCTTTTGAGTAGAAGGTGAGTTCATGTCCTTGATCACACATCTGACTGACGCTTAGCAGATTGTGCTTCATATTTTATACAAGCAAGACATTTTCATCCAAGGAGTTTTTACTTTCGAGCTTTAGTGTGCCCTTCCCCAATATTTTTGCTGAATTGTTATTCCCAAAAGATACAGATCCTTTATCCTTTTTAATATTGACAAAAGCACTTTTGTTACCTATCATATGCTTGGAGCAACCATTATCAACATATGATTTACCAGAGCTGTAATTCTGATCTTGAAGAGAAATTCCACATTCGTAGTTGTTCTTGAGTTTGGTCCATACATTGTTGGAAATTTCCTCATTTATTACTGTTGGCATCTTCATTATGCAGTCTATGGCTATATGCACAATTTTTTTACACTTGTAACATTCTATTTCTGATCTCAAGGGACCAAATCTGTTACTATACTGTGGTCATCTGAGGCTTGCATGGTTATTCCTTGTTTCAAAAGTTCTTCTTTGAAAACAATTTACAACTTTGTGTCCAAATCTTCCACATGTAAAGCAATTCCCATAAAATAGATATCCATACCCGGGAACATATGAAGGAGGTGCTCTTATGAGATCTGGTCTTTCTGCTGGCCCTCCTTTTGATATGGGTTGTTTATTTTGACATCTGATCTCTTCTTCATTTGTTGAATCCTTGACAATGTTTGCACAACTTCTTGGCTTCTCTTCATTACCTATCATCATTGAGCTTGAGGCTTCATCAGTATTCTGCTTGTATCCTATAAAGGTCTTGTCGAAGAATGGATTTTGATTGATGATGATTTGTTCTAGAATATTGGAGTTGTTCTCATAACTCATGTTGATATATTTTTTCTGTAATTTTGCCTTCAGAGATATTATCTCAGCCTCATGATTTTATTTTTCTTTCACACTTGTCATAAGTTGTTCAGTTAGAGAGTCTTCGATTCTTTTGGCTTCTTCCAGTTTGACCTTTAAGTCACCAATGATTTGTTCAAACCTCTGTTCCTCTTCCTTAAGTACCATGTTTTCCTTCCTGACTTTCTTCAACTATTTAAAGGCGGTTATAATTTCTTCTTCAAGATCTACTTCACCTTCAACTTCAGATTCTTCATCACCATTACGATCCTCATTTGAGTTTATTTCCATAAAGAGTACTTTATCTAGTTCGCCATCATCATCAGAGTCACTGCCACTGTCATTGTTGAAGTCACCATTGGATGAGTTGTTGTCCCTTTTTGTATAGAGACTTTTCTTCTTTGCAAACTTACCTATGTTATTATTCTTGTAATTATTGTACTTCTTGTAGGGTTTGAAGTTGTCAGCTTCATCCATTAGAGGAAATTTCACCTCAAAATGGGCCTCCTAAAAAAAATTAATAAAATAATAGTTAAAATAATAAAATAATATTTATTAATTTTGAAGGAAGAAAAGAAAAAACTATTTTTTTTGTTTGTATTTTTGACATATCTCCCTGTGTTTTTACTCAAATTTCAATCGAGAGAGCTCGTTGGATGTGGAATTTAATTCCACATCCAACGAGCTCTCCCGATCGAAATTTGAGTAAAAAACAGGGAGATATATCGAAAATACAAACAAAAAAAGTAGTTTTTTTATGATACCTATCCCCAAATTTATATTAAAAAAGTGTTTAAGACCTATACGGTATTTCAAATTTAAAGCAATTTCATTGGCTAACACATGATAACATGGAATTTGAGTTAAAGTTAAAAGGCCCATTTTGAGTTGAAATTTCCTCTAATGATTATCTGAGTTCTTTGCGTACAGACATTTAGAAGCAAAATGACCTATATTTCCACATAAAAAACATTTAATAGGTAACTTACCTTTGTATTTCTCAATGCCTCTCTTCAATTTCTGAACAAAGTTAGTTATTTCTTCATCATCAGATTCATCACTTGTTGGTTTGTCCTTTCTTTATTTGTTCTACCCAACTTGTTTGGAGGAGACCTTAAATGTTGCTTCCTTTCTTGACGTGTCTTCATCTTCAATTCTCATTTCGTAAGCCACAAGAGTCCCATGTAGCTGATCTACTTCCAGAGTCTTCAGATTTGTTCTTTCTTCTAGTGTAGATATCTTGGGGTTGAGCCTTTTGGGAAGAGTTCTTAGAAATTTTCAAACAACTATGGCCTCCTCAAATTATTCTCTCAAACCTCTGATGGTATTCACAAGTTGATCAACTCTAAGAAAATAGGATGTTATGTCTTTGTCTTCATTCATCCTTAGTTGTTCAAATTGTCCTCTGTATGTTTGAAGTTTGGCTTCCTTGACTTTGCTATCTCCTTCATATGTCATTTGTATTTTGTCCCACATTTCCTTTGCAGAGGGGCAGTGCATCACTTTGTTGAAGACAGATTCATTTATAGCACCTAGAAGGTGATTTTTGGCCTTTGAGTTGTTGTTGTATCGATCCAACTCAGTTGTCTATGTTGGTACGATATGTGGTACCTTGTACCTATAGTCGATACTTTGACATATTTCTATTCCTTGAGATTCTATGAAGGATCTCATCCTTACGCTCCACAATGCATAGTTTCTCCCATCAAACAAGGGTGTTCTAGTTTTTCTTTGTTTAGAAAACTTTCCCATGAGTTTCTTCCAGCGGTTAGTCTGTTCTGAAGGAACCCTCTCTAATACCAATTGTTGAAATAATAGGATGGAGGTGAAACAGTATTTGCACAATATAAATTTTTTAATCCAAAGTAAGTTGTTGATCACCAATCATAGCATATCATCAATGTGTATGAAAATAGAAAATTGCATAGTGCACAATAATTTTGACATGGAAACCCAAGTCCTGGGGGTAAAACCACAAAAGCCTTTTTAAAATAGTTTTCCAGAAATAACTAGAGGGAGGCAACAACCCCCTTATAACAAAGACTTCAATTTTCCAACTGCAACTTGAAGGAGGATACGATCTCCTGATTGATAGGCTACAACCTGAAGGAAGCTACAACTCCCTATTTTTTCGGCTACAATCGGAAGGAGGCTACAACCTCCTTTCCTTTCCTCGTCCTCCCACCTAGATAAGAAAAATATTTCTGAACCTGTGAACCTGTAAAACCAAAATCTGAATTTAATACTGATAATCTCTACACTTTGATCACTACCAAATCATCACTGTATACCAATGATTCATTTCACTTCCATACACTGCTCATGTACATCATTTTACACCTCGTCATACACAATTACTGAACAAGTAATTATGTTCTTCTTTCACTGAACATAAGGCATGCATCGTCATTCATCATCATCATAGGTATGCATCATCATCATATGGTATGCATACTCTTCATCAAATATACATCATCATCATATCAGTGTGCACCGTGTATGCATCATCAACATCAAGTATACATCATAGTGCATAGGAGAGAATCATCACAGTATGGTATGCATGTGCATCATATTTTATAGGAGTGCATCGACATCATAGAGTGTACATGCATTATCATCATAAAATGAATCATATAATAACATAAAGGTATGCAACATCATCATCATATCCTCCATAATGAATCCAACTATATATATCAATATAGAGGCTCACATACTAAGATCAAAGATGAACTCTATCCATGAGAGACATGTGCCACCATAAGAGAAACCCAAAAGCATGAACCATACCTTTTCAAATATCACAAGATGAAGAAATAGTAGAAAAATAATAATAATATTTATATCATGTCACCACATAGCCCTCATAACAAGTTTTCCAACAAGCCAAGAATTTTGTAATTCTGATTCTGTATGAGAAATTTATGCCAATTTTAGTGAAGATGCCCATAAATTTCTCCCCCACAAAGTTTCACACTTTTCTCCAAGAATTGCGAATATACTAAGAGAATTGATGATGAACAAATTAAACGTTTGATATTCTATTTATATAGGTTGTGGAGGAAATTTAGTACCTCAAAATGGGTTGACATGCAATTCAAAATTACAAATAATTAAATTCTATTTTGTTTGGTCGACTGACCCAAAAAGGTGTGGTACACTAACTTCAAAAATTCATATCTCTTCAACCGTAAGGAGTTAGAAGATGCTCCATATATCAACAGAAATGGCTTGAGGAGGACTATCTCCCTATGATGGGTTTATTTGAAAATTATTTACCCAATACCCTTACATTCTTCATTTTGTAAATGACATCAAGAATCCACACGTAAAGGTGCCAACGGCCATGTTACATTATGCATAAGTTCCAAGGTCAAAGGATTTAATGGACATCATCAAAGTCATGAGGGATTCAATGGTATTCACATCGACAGAGTTAACATCAACAAGGAGGAGATATCCACCATAGTATACTCATCATATCAAGGCTATCAAGGACCCCAACACCACCAAGGTGTGGGGGTGCCTAGACTTCTCCTAGGGTACCATGGCCTCCGTATAAACACAAATGACCATTGTTGCAGCTGCAACTTTTCCCAAATTTCTGGAAATTTTGGACCCTCCGTTTTGATTTTGGTTGCCCAAATTTGCTACATGTTTGGATTATTCTGTGTCCAGTTCTTGCTATTCGAGATGTCGTTTGGGTCTGTGCATGTTTTGGACTGAAAGGCTTAGCAGTTATACGATGTTTATCATTGAATTTTAAGTTGGGATTGTCATTTGTCGTTTTTGGAGGTCAGCCCATGTTTCATTACTGGAAAATAGACCTCGCTTTTTTATTTTTCCGGAATGAGTTATGATTTTGATAAGAGGTCGCAGGCTGATTGAGTTGCGCCGTTGCAGCCCGTGAATAGACTAATCACCCATCGAACTATTTGTCCTTTCACCGACGTCCTATTGACTAGTTTGTGGTTTTTCCTTGATCTTTCAGCTTCCTCCATTGCGGCTTTGTAGTCCACTAACTATCTGATGCCTCATTAAGTCCCGCCCCTGATGTTTTATCGCGTCGGGTTTTGGTGTGTGTTCCGGAACCCGTATACTGTTAGGCTTCCGCCATTGCGGCTTTACAATGCACTGACCATCCAATGTCTAGTGTTCCAATCCACCGACGAAGGGTTTTTTATGGGCCCGTTCTTAATCATTTTCCCACAATTTGTTAGGAGAGTGTCACTGTTCCAAAAGAGACCAGTGTGCCTTGTTTTAGGTTGAATTTTGCACATAAAAAACCCAATTCTGACTCTCTCTTTTTTCTTAGTAATCAGTTCATTGATATTATAATTTATGTTTCCTAAAGATAGTCGAGACATATGATAAATTATCTTTTGGTCACAGATGAACATGGCAATTTCTCGAGTTCCTTTTTTGAAGATTATCACGGCGAAGAAGATGCAGTTGGAGGACAAATCATGCTAGAGCATAAGGCGGCGGATCCGTTGGTCGAGGAAGAAAATTATCAAGGGGCCAAAAGGGGATCGAGGAATGATAAAATGTAATCATTACAAAGCAAGCGCCCAGGATTGGGCGGTCCGGCAGTTACCTTGCTGTGCCCGTTTTCACAGAAATTTTTATTTAAAACATAGCATTTAATCATGAACATTCACAAAATGACAAGACTAGAGATTGAAACGTTGGTGAGGTAACCGAAAGGTTGGAACTGGTTCTTGTATAAATGGAAAAGAGAGAGAGGGAAAAGGGGGGGATTTTTCCCAGAGAAACTTGTGACCTACTTGTTGTAAGAGGAACTACTTCGTTTTGCAATAATAAAATTACAAATTTTGCCTGTTGGAGAAAGTGTTGTGTGGAATGTTCAAATGTGATGTAATGAACAATGATGAAGGGGAACTATTTCGTTTTCAGCTATGTTTCATCAACTGTGAGAGCGTTCTAACTTTCTAAACCTATATTCTTATTTGAATGTTCTCTGGTTTATTCAGTGATAATTTCCACTATGAGTAATGGATGTTTTAACAGATGACAAGCTATCTTGTTGTGCATATCTTTATTTATGTTTATGTGTTTTGATTTCAAGAACAGCTATCTATGATGTATCTTAACATATGGACGGTATTACATTACTCATGAATTAATAATATTGCTCCCTAGGGATAGCTTAGTTAGCATTGTTTTTCTAGTTGTGTGTGATTTAGAAGCGAGAGAGTCTAAGACGAGAGGTCAAAACCTGCGCATCACATTGTGACCAATCCTTGCATTCTTTGTCAATCTGCATATTAGATAGGCACTTGCATATCATATGTAAAGTCAAAATAAAAAAATATATACGATGGACCAGGCCACAACCGGTAAAACCCTTTTGTTTTTGTTACTTGACCTACAGTAGCCGAACTGAAAACTAGATGGATTCCCTACACCAAACAGTCATGGGCTACTTGGGAATGTTGACTGGGGAGAATCCCTTTCTGTTGTTGCTTACGAATTTCCAGGCGTCAACAGTTTCTGGCGCTAGAAGGAGGGCTACCAGTGCATGGCTGGCCATGGAAATCCTTTTCCTCGAAATAACTCCACCAGTGATAGTTTTGAAAGCAGTTTATTTCCTAATACAAATACTGAAGAGAATGGAGAACATTTGTTTGATGTGGACAACCAAGTAGTAAATGATCTGAGAAGACACACGCAGGCTTATGTAAAGAGTATTGGAGCATTACCCATTATCCTTGATTTACCCCGAAGATAATACAAGAAGAAATACTGTCCCATCTTGGAAGATTCAGTGTTGGTTGGAGATTTGGAAGAGTTAGTAGAAGTAGCTTTACAGGAAGTTGTTTAGCCTTTGAATCAAGTAGGCCCAAACACAGCTTACTATTCTCCTGCGCAGACTCCTGTTCCTTCACCTCCTCACTCTCCACCTAGACTCATGGCAAGTGTAAATGCAAACCAGCCACCTAACCCACCAAATCCACCACTGGCTTGGAAAGCCAGATCACCCTTGAACTTAACACCTCCATTGCACGACTTACCTCAAGTGTTCGAGAAGATGCTGCCTAAGTTTGATCCAAATGAGAAAATTTTAGTGGATGACCATTTACAAAGTTTTTACTTGGAAATAGAAGGATTGAGGGCTGGGGAACATGAGGATGTCGTTTGCAGGCTTTTTCTGCATACCGTTAAAGGAGCAACAACATCATGGTATTTTGGTTTGCCTGCCAACTCTATCCCAGACTGGGATACCTTTGAAAGGATTTTTAGAAGTAAATATGCAACCCAAAAAACTCATGCTGCTCTCATGAAAGGCCTGTGTGCCTTAAAGAAAGAAAGAAAAGAGAAGGTGCATAGTTTTACCCAAAGATTTGCAGCTTATCTTAAGAATTTTTCTGAAGCTGACAAACCATTGGATAAAGTTCTGATTGAGTATTATACTTCAACTCTAGGACCCGAGTTGGCTATGTTTTCCAAAATGAAAGCCAAACCTACGCTAGGAGAGACCTATGAAGAAGCTGAAAGAGTGGAGGCTGAAAAGGAAAGCATCAAAGACTATCTTGAGCAGTCCAGAGAAAAAATTATTGGGAGGAAAGCTATGTTATTTACAGAGACTAAAGAGGAGCAATCACCAGATTTCGAAGGAATGGCAAAGATGATGTAGAAGCTCTCTAACAGAATAATAGATTTGGAAAAGGAAAAGGAAGCCCAAAAGTTTTATAAGCCTTATTACAAGAAAAGGGAAGATAACAATCAATCCCAACCCCCTTCGTACAACCCTACATATATGAACTTAACGGAGGTAGGGATGGATAACTTTTGCATTTTTCACCAACAACCCCATTCTGAAAAGAATTGTCCTCAATGGATAAATTCAATGACTTTGGTTATGAATCAGCTGTTGGATTCCAAATTAACCGAGGATAATGATGAGGAAGGGAAAGACAACAATAAATCAACAGAAAAACAGGAGGACGAGGCCATGGTTTTATGGGATTGCGTATCATTGTTTGACACAGAGGAAGAAAAGGATCTGAGATATGAAGATATCTTGGAAACAAATATAAGGACGAGAAGTCAGGGGTTGATTAAGGAAAATAGTCTTGTGCTCCCAAAGATCAAGAGACTTCAAAAGAATGTTAAGAAATTTCAAAAAAACACCACAGCTAATAAAATTCTGGAATTTACCATCACCAGTCAAAATCCTAGACAGATCAACATGCCTACTAAGCCCATTGAAGAAAAGATAAATAATGTTAAAATGAATCTCATAGAGCATAAGATGGATTATGACATTGTGGAGGATATCAAAAAGGTAAGGGAAAATATCTCGTTATTCGAGATGTGCAATGTGCCGCAGCAAAAAGAAAATTTACTGAAAGCACTTGAAATATTGGAGGAGAAGCTTCCCACCGACAATCAGCCCCAAGAAGAAGAAATTGGTGAAGCAAGTGTGGGAGGTAAGCCTAAATGCAAGACTCCACCTTTCCTCCTTACTTTTGAAATTTTCAACCATAACGTGCATAACTTCCTAGTAGACTCGGGGGCATCAGTCAATGTTATGCCGCTGTTAGTCTACAAAAAGATAAATGGGAAACCTAAACCATCTACCTAGAGGGTTATTCAGTTGGATAGAACGAATGTGAAGGTAATTGGGGAAATGGAGGATGTTCTCATTCGCTTATCTTCAAATGATAAGGTATGCCAATTCATTGACATCATGGTGGCTGACATACCGGAAGCTTATGGACTTGTTTTGAGCAGAGATTGGTCGGTAAAGCTGAGTGGATATTTTGCCTCGGACTGGTCACATTTGTGGTTACCTTATAAAGGAAGCCCAAATCAAATTAAAGTTTTAAAGGAGCCGCACATGAAACACAATGTTACTCAGTTCGAAGAAAAAAAATGAACCATTGAATTCTATTTTGGGAAATTACTTTATTGAACTAGAACCGGGAAATTATCAAGCGGAAGAAGCCAGTGATACGTCAGATGCTCAACCTGATCTCCTTCAATTATCACAGGCTGATGAAATCGATTGTAAAATAGTAGATTTAACTGTAGATGTAGGTATTGATTCACGCACAGTAGTGGTAAGCAATTTTTGGACACTTTTCTTTGATGGTTCTAAAACTTTGGAGGGGTCAGGAGCCGGCTGTGTCCTGATTGATCCTAAGAAAAATAAACATTTTCTTTCATGTAGGTTAGAGTTTGAATGCACTAATAACACAGCTGAATATGAAGCACTAGTTCAACGACTAAGAAAAGAATTGAATTAAAGGTAAACAATCTGAAAGTGTTTGGGGATTCTGAAATAATTGTAAAACAAATTCGAAATCAAATACATTGCATTTCTCCTCATTTAAAAGCTTATAAAAATGAAGTATGGGATTTGCTTAAATATTTTCATGCATTTAACATTTTATCGATTCCTAGACTTAAGAATGTGGCGGCTGACTTATTGGCCACCTCAGCTGCGAGGCTTGTGCCCTCTAATAATTGGTGTTCTATTGAATTGCTTTTCAAGCCTTCGATTCCAGATATGATCACCAATCTACGAGTGTTTGATGATGATCAGCAGATTCTAGAATGCCTGACAAATGATGAGACGTTCAAAGGGGTGATTATTGATGATGAAGAACATCAAGCCAAGCTAAAATTCGATAATTTTATTCCTAAAGGAGTCAGGACTTTAGAGAGAATGTTTGATCTAAACGAGAAATTCAGAAGGCCAGTGAATGTGAAGACTCATAGCTCGTCTCTACAGTTCGAGTTGATTAATTTGGGGACTGAAATTGAGCCTAAATATGTGAATTTGGGAAAGTGTTGCTCTCCGGGTGAAAGGAATAAATTCATCAGTCTGTTCAAACAATACAAAGATGTTTTTTCCTGGAGGTATAAAGATTTGAAGACATATGACACCAATATTATTCAGCATGTTATCCCCATCAGATCTGGAATCAAACCTTATCAGCAGCCTTTAAGGAAAATGCATCCAAAATTAGAACCTTTGATTCAGAATGAAGTAAAGAAGTTGTTGGATGCTAGAATTATCTTCAAGGTTAGACACTCGAAATGGGTTTCAAATTTGGTATGGGTAAGGAAGAAATCCAGAGAAATTAGACTATGTGTCGATTCAGAAACTTAAATCACACTTTGGATAAAGACAATTATCCTATCCCACCCATGGAATAGATATTGCAAATGGTTTCAGGTTCTGAATTATTCTCTTTATTAGATGGATTCTCAGGCTACAATCAAGTGTTAGTAGTTGAAGAAGACAGACTTAAAACTACATTCAGAACCAGATGGGGAACTTTTGCTTACAGAAGGATGCCCTTTGGATTCATAAACGCTAGAGATACTTTCCAGAGGGCTATGGACATAGCTTTCCATGGTTTGCTTGGCCGCAGTGCTGTAGTATACCTCGATGACATCACGATATTCTCAAAGAAAAGAGAGGAACCCGCGTTTCATCTAAAACAGATTTTTGAACGCTGCCGAAAATATGGTATCTCGCTAAACCCCAAGAAGTGTGTGTTTGTTGTTACCGAAGGTAAGTTGTTGGGTCACTTGGTTTCTAGGAAAGGGATATCCATAGACCCAGAGAGGATCAAAGCTATCAAACAGATTCCCTTACCCCATAATAAAAAGGGCATGCAATCATTTATGGGGACAATAAATTTCGTGTGAAGGTTTGTGCCAAATTTCTCTCAAATTGTTAAACCTTTCCAACAAATGGTAAAACAAAGTGTACAATTCAAGTGGACTGATGTTGAGAAGAATGCATTCAGTAAAATAAAGACAGCGGTTGTGCACGCACCCTCTTTCAAGAGTCCGGATTTTGAGAAAGATTTTATTTTGTACACTTTCGCATCTGACGATTCACTAGCAGCAGTTCTTACCCATTAGGAAGATGGGGGAGATGAGTTCCCCATATCATTTATGAGCACTGGTTTGCAAGGGGCCAAATTGAATTACCCAGCTGTGGATAAACAAGCTTACGTAGTGTTCAAAGAGGTAAAACAATTCAGACCATATATACTTAAGAACCAGACAAAGGTAATAGTTCCACACCCAGCTGTGAAGTCTCTTTTCATACAAAAGGAGTTAGGAGAAAGAAGAGGCAATTGGGTAACAGCTCTATAGGAGTATGACCTTGAATTCAATCCAGCCTCCATATTTAAAGGGCAAGGATTATGCAAACCGATGACTGAAAGTAAAGACAATGAAGAACATGACTGGGAAGACGAAGCTAAGTTACATTTGATGGATGTATGTCCTCTTTTCACAACTCCAGACTCCTGGTATCGAGACCTTGTGCATTAACTTCAAGCAGGATTGTTACCGGAACATTGGAATTCTAAGCAAAGAAGAGCACTACGTCTTAAATCAGCCTCATATCAGATTATTGAAGGAATATTATTCAGAAAGAATTATGATGGAGTTCTTCTTCGATGCTTAGATAAAGAAGATGCGAATAAGGTCATGATAGATTTACATGTTGGGCCTACTGGAGGACATTTCTCTGGAGATACTACAGCTCATAAAATTCTCAGAGCCGGGTACTATTGGCCCACACTGTTCAAAGATGCACATGCCCATGTCAGAAAGTGCGACATTTGTCAAAGGTGTGGTGGAAGACAAGTTAAAGCAGTAGGACCATTAAAGCCTGTGATGATAACATAACATTTTGAGCAGTGGGGGATGGATATCATTGGGGAGATAAATCCAAATTCTTCCCTGCAACACAAGTATATTCTGATGGCAATCGATTACTTCACTCGTTGGGTCAAATCCATTCCGTTGCGTAAAGTGAATGAAGATGCAGTCATGAAATTTTTGCAAGATCATATTATGACCAGGTTTGGAGTTCCAATTTCTCTAGTTTTCGATAACGCTACTTATTTTTCCTCTATTAGATTAACTACACTTGCTCATGAAAAGGGAATTAAGTTGCATTACTCTGCAAATTACTTATATCCACAAGGAAATGGTTTAGCTGAATATTCGAACAAGAATCTGATTAGAATCTTAAAAAAGACTGTGATAGAAAACCAGAGAAGTTGGCATTCAGCATTACCAAATGCTCTTTGGGATGATAGGGTCACCCCCAAGACTTCATTAGGTGTTCCCCCATATACCCTTGTTTATGGAAAAGAGGCCATTCTACCCCCCAATATCATGCTACCTTCTTCCATAATCGCTCAAGAATCCAGAGGATCGGATAATGAAGTCTTGCAAATGAGGATACATAATCTTTTGAAGGCAGAAGAGTCTAGATCCAGGGCCAGAGAACGTTTTAAACAACAACAGGAGGTAGTAAATAGGTGGTTTGATAAGCACAAAGCTAGAACAAAAGAATTTGAGGTGGGAGATTTGGTTCTCAAGTGGGATCACCCTCATGATGAGAAAGAAAAACACTTGAAATTCCAACAGTTATGGGTAGGCCCTTTCCAGATTGCGGCAAAGCTTGGCCCCTCAACCTATAAGTTGTAGGATTTATAGGGATGGGAAGAGAACTTACCAGTAAATGGTTTAGTTCTTAAACCTTATTTTTCTTGATTTTGATTTATTTTGTTTTGTTTTGTACATAAATAATTGACCTGTTTTGCCTTTTTGACTTGTTCGTTTCCTAGTGTAGTTTTCTCCTGTTTCCAATAAAGGAAGTAAACTTTTGGTTGCATGGAGAGCATCAGGACCTTTGATAAACTTAGCTTCTTTGGGCATTAGAATGTTTGAAATGGTTGGAATTTCTTCTAGTAAGTAGTTTTCCTAAAATTTCTATGAGCACATTGAGGTCCAGCATAATCCCTGAAACAACTCAGAATCAAAAGGTCTGGAATACTATTTCAAGGCTCCATCCATTTCACATCTAAAAAGTCCTAGGGGGTGACAGCAAAAGACCCATGGAAAGGGGAGCACAGTAAGCAGTTTATTATATCTAAATGATCCCATGCCAGGAATTGTAAGCTAAATGGCTAATAAGAGTCAGAGCTCCTAAGAAAGCAAATATCATCGAAACAAAGTACTGAAATATATGAGTACATATTGCCAAAAGTTCTTCTCTGTCCATGAGCTGAAAATTAAATGCATCTCTCACACAAAAGGACACTATGGATAGAAGAGCCTGAATAAAATTCAGAAGAAAAGGAATCAGGAGGACTCAAAAGGACATGAAGTCCACAAATGAAAAATGCCAAATGGCATGGGAATGGGGAACAAGCGAATATTTTTGTTTACCATGAGTTACAATCCTATGGCGTCTAAGCTGGAAGCTACCCAAAGACAAGGTTAAAATGAAATCCCCTTGATTAAGCCTCAAAAGAGTTATCCTGACCTTGAAATTTTGGTTTCTGTTCCCTAAGAAATTGGACTATCATCAATGACTACAGGTTCATATATGTGACATTATGCGAATCCAGACATCTAGAAGGATTCAACATGTTGGTTTCACTACTAAATAGTCTATTGCTCAAGGAATAGTTTACTCAGAGATCTGGATTCACCAGTGAGCCGCTAATTGTTGCAGCTGCAACTTTTCCCAAATTTCTAGAAATTTTGGACCCTCTGTTTTGATTTTGGTTGCTGCACTTTGCTACATGTTTGGATTATTCTATGTCCAGTTCTTTCTCTTCGAGATGTCATTTGGGTCTGTGCATGTTTTGGACTGAAAGGCTTAGTAGTTCTACAATGTTTATCGTTGAATTTTAAGTTGGGATTGTCGTTTTTCGTTTTCAGAGGTCAGCCCGCGTTTCATTACTAGAAAATAGACCTCGCTTTTTTATTTTTCCGGAATGAGTTATGATTTTGATCGGAGGTCGCAGGATGATTGAGTTCCACCGTTGCGGCCTGTGAATAGACTAATCGCCCATCAGATTGTTTGTTCTTTTGTCAATGTCCTATTGACTAGTTTACGGTTTTTCCTTGATCTTTCAGCTTCCGCCGTTGCGGTTGTGTAGTCCACTAACTATCCGATGCCTCATTAAGTCCCACCCCCAATGTTTTATCGCGTCAGGTTTTGGTGTGTGTTCCGGAACCCCTAGACTGTTAGGCTTCCGCCATTGCGGCTTTACAGTGCACTGACCATCCGATGTCTAGTGTTCCAATCCACCGACAAATGGTTTGTTATGGGCCCATTCTTAATCTTTTTCCCGTCATTCGTTAGGAGAGCGTCACTGTTCCGAAAGAGACCGGTGTGCCTTGTTTTAGGTTGAATTTCGCACATAAAAAACCCAATTCTGGCTCTCTCTCTTTTTTTAGTACTCAGTTCATTGATATTATAATTTATGTTTCCTAAAGATATTCGAGACGTATGATAAATTCTCTTTTGGTCGCAGATGGACATGGCAATTTCTCGGGTTCCTTTTTTGAAGATTATCGCGGCGAAGAAGATGCAGTTAGAGGGCAAAGCATGCTAGAGCGTAAGGCGGCGGATCCGTTGGTCAAGGAAGAAAATTATCAAGGGGCCAAAAGGGGATCGAGGAATGATAAAACGTAATCATTACAAAGCAAGGGCCTAGGCTTGGGTGGTCCGGCAGTTACCTAGCTGTGCCCATTTTCACAGAAATTTTTATTTAAAACATAGCATTTAATCATAAGCATTCACAAAATGACAAGACTGGAGATTGAAACGTTGGTGAGGTAACCGAAAGGTTGGAATTGGTTCTTGTATAAATGGAAAAGAGAGAGAGGGAAAAGGGGGGGATTTTTCCTAGAGAAACTTGTGACCTACTTGTTGTAAGAGGAACTACTTCGTTTTGCAATAATAAAATTACAAATTTTGCCTGTTGGAGAAAGTGTTGTGTGGAATGTTCAAATGTGATGTAATGAACAATGTTGAAGGGGAACTATTTCATTTTCAGCTGTGTTTCATCAATTGTGAGAGCGTTCTAACTTTCTGAACCTATGTTCTTATTTGAATGTTCTCTAGTTTATTCAGTGATAATTTCCACTATGAGTAATGGATGTTTTAACAGATGATGAGCTATCTTGTTGTGCATATCTTTATTTATGTTTATGTGTTTTGATTTCAAGAACAACTATCTGTGATGTATCTTAACATATGGACAGTATTACATTACTCATGTATTAATAATCTTTCTCCCTAGGGATAGCTTAGTTAGCATTGTTTTTCTAGTTGTGTGTGATTTAGAAGCGAGAGAGTCTAAGACGAGAGGTAAGAACCTGTGCATCACATTGTGACCACTCCTTGCATTCTTTGTCAATCTGCAGCTTAGATAGGCACTTGCATATCATACGTAAAGTCAAAATACAAAAATATATACGGTGGACCGGGCTGCAACCGGTAAAACCCTTTTGTTTTTGTTACTTGACCTATGGTAGTCGGACCGCAAACCGAACAGATTCCCTACACCAAATAGTTATGGGATAGTTGGGAATGTTGACTGGGGAGAATCCCTTGCTATTGTTGCTTGCGAATTTCCAGGCCTCAACAACCACATAATGGGTCATTTGGACTCTTTGAATTTCTACACTTATTTAACCCACCAAGGACTCTTTCTATGGTACTAGAGCATAGGTTGTGGTATCGGGGAACCATAAAATAACTTAGGGTTACTCAAACACTCTACATGGTGTTCAGGGATTTTTCTATTGTCCAAAGGGATGCAAGGGCTTCATAATTGGGCTTGGACAAGGTCAAAAGGTCTCCTTTGACATTGACTAGATTCTAACCCTCAAGGGATCCTCAATGGGCACCAAGACACATTGAGACACACTTGTTGGCATCAACAATCTCCTCAACACACACTTGTTGGAATCAATGGATATTTAGGAAACTTGCTCGTCACTTTGAAAGAAACACTATCTTCTCATCTTGATCCATCTACCATTTTTTCACTGGTAGTGAACTCAATTTGCATGCATAGGAAATCATATATCTAATTCCATCATTGGATCACTAGATTGATCATGATTTTTTTTTTCCAAGTGCATCCAAGGTTGCATTGGTGCTCAAACTAATCACTAGTATATGGAGGCATATAATCTACAACAACAAAATTCACCAATGAACTATCCAACTTTAGATATGATAGATCCATAAAATATACAATTCTTTTTGCAAATCTAGGGATTTGAGTGGATATCTACTCATCTACCCACAAATCCATTATTTTACATAACTTTTTTCGATGGAATTTTTTACTTATTCTTTACATTCTTTAGGAATCCATCAATACATGTGAATCAACATCTCTATCAAAGACAATATACACCATCATTTTATGTAATAACTCCCTCATTGCATCAGATATCAAACCAATGAATTGCATGGTCTCTCTAAATGGATCCCATTTTTAGATGGCTATAATGAGAGAGTATAGCTCTATCATGTTTTGATACCATATGTAAATTGAGCACATCAAGAGAAATAAAACATTCACAAAGCAAGCACACTAGTGATTTACCCTAGAAACCCTTTACTAAAAAACTAACAAAACCTAGAGCCACATTTATCTCTTCTTCATTTTTAATGTCATTCACAACCAAATATTTAGGTAATGTGTAGCATCCAAAAACCTAATTCAATAACCTATATTATATTGCAAACGTAATATTTCAACTGGGATTAGATTAAAATGGGTACAAACCATTGGTCGAAAAAACACAAAATTTTTGATACCACATTCTTGTAGATTGGTTTAATCCATACACAAAATTATTCAATTTGGAAACCAACTTCTTTTGTCCCTTCACTACAAAACCTTTTAATTATTTCATGTAGATTTCTTCTTCAAGATCCCCATGTAGTAATGCTTTAATTACTTCCTTCTCTACTTTAATATAATAAAAAAATAGTGTTAGAAAAAAAATCTAATAGAAATTAATTTAGCAATAACAGAAAAATAATCACCAAAACCATATCCTTCTACCTAGGTCATTTTTTTTCTTCTCCATTTTACCTTATGCAATTAACTTCTTCTTAAACATCCATTTTCTTCCAAATTGTTTTCTTATACCTGGAAACTTTACTAGATATAAAGCCTCAATTTTATCTAAGGCGTTTGTTTCTCAACCATGGTTATCTTCTCAAGTTTACCATCCTTTGAATCCATTACATCCCTAACAGTTATAGGATCATCATCAATAATATATAGAACAAAGCTACAACGAAAATAAGGTGGGGTGTACCTTTCTATTTTGCTTCTTTCCTGAACTTATCTCCTCAAGAATAGAGTCTAATGTTATTCCTATTTTGCTTCATCTTCTTTTCTTGAGTCATGTTCTTCACTCTCTAACTCAAATTCTATTGTCTTTGGTACTTCTTCTCTATATTGGACTTCCTATTTGGGAAAAGTTTTAACCTTTCTAAATATTGCATCCTCATTGCAAACAATCTTCTTTATTATCAGGTTCCAAAGTTTGTAACCTTTTATACCATGCTTATAGCCAATAAAGATACATTTTTTAACATTGTTATCCAAGTAATTCCTATTATCCCTTGGAACAAGGGCATAAGCATCATGGCCAAAAAATATAAAATGTTTAAGAGATGGTTTTTTGGCTAGTCCATGTCCCATGTAAATTTTTATCACCCAACAATAATATATGTAATTGATTTACTAGGTAACATAAGTATCCACTACTCTACTCAGAAATCATGTGGTAATTCTACACCACTAGGCATACTCCTTTCCTTTTCCATCAATGTATTATTCATTCTTTCCACAACTCCATTCTATTAAGGTGTGTATGGAATATTATTTTTCCTTTCTATCCCACACTTTTTATGAAATTACATGGACTCATTTATGAAAAAGTCTCCACCATTATTTTTCCAAAACATCTTTCTTTATTTTTTGTCGAGTTGTTTACAAGAGCCTTAAACTCTTTAAATTTACTAAAAACTCATATTTCTTTCAAAGGAAATAGATCCATTTGTTCCTCAATAAATCATCTATGAATGAAACATAGTACACATACTTACCTTATGATGGAATAGGCACATGTCCAAATACATGGTTGTGTATCAAATTCAAGATTCATTTTCCTCTTGTAGCACTAGATGAGAAACTTACCCAAATTTTCTTACCATATATATATATTTTTCATAGAAATTGAAATCTAATGATCGATCATACATATCTTCAATGATTCCTTTACCATGTAATGAACAAAGGCCCTTCCCTCCAATATGTCCTAGTATTTGATGCTATAACATTGTTTTCTAAAGAGGGATAATAGATGTTATTTTGTCTTCAATGCTACCCTAAAAACAATAAAATCATTACATTGATTAGTAATATTGCTTCTGAACAATTTTTATAGAGTTATAATATGAAATCCCTTCAACAAGACCATTTCTCTTCAAACCATCTTCCATGTTTCCTTTTAAAATACAAAATATATGTCTACATCACTCATGTTACTTACATATATTAGGTTTTTGTATAGCTTTGAAATGTCTTAAACCCCTAGGATATTTCAAATCCTTCCATCTTATATTGGTAGCTTGACCCTTCCATGTCCTATTATTTTGGTTGTTAAGTCATCTTCTAGAATAGAATCACCTCCATTGTACTCTTAATTTAAAAAAGGAACTCCCTTTGAGGGGTTATAAAAATTAAAAATCTGATTCAATTATCCATACATTATGATATAAATGTGTACTTGTAGATGCCAAGTACACATCCCCTCATTCCGAGGATGCCTTACATTTTGTAGAAGAATCATTTTTATATCCCTTATTTATCAACAATTTTATATCTACAATTCTTCTTATAATTCCCAAATTTACCACACTTCTATCATTTCATTGGTTTAGATCCACCTCTAGATTTATATCTTCCCCTAAAAGTCTTATTTTTACTTCTATCTGCGAGGTGGCCTCTCACAGTAAAGGCATACTTGGATTGTCTATCCATGTATTTTTTCCTCATTCCTCTAATAGTAGGGATGGAACCACATGATCAATATTTAATGTAGTTGCATTACTCCAAATAGATACAACCCAACTATCCCATGAATTTGGCAAATAATGCAGTAGACTTGTGCGCTTATCTTCATTGGAAATTTTAATATCAATAAATTCCAACTAATTTTCAACAATGTTAAGGACATTGAGATGCTCTTTCATATAGTCATTTTCATTCATCCTTAGGAGGTATAACTTCTTTCAAAGGAAATATTTGTTTTCCAAGGACTTATACTGATATAAAGTCCCTAGCTTATCTTGTAATTCCTTAGTTATGGCTTCATTGAAGACATCTAATAACACTAAATTATCATACTCTTTTCCTTGCTATCCAACTTCATCCAATTTTTCATCTTCATACTGCAATAGTCATGGGGTCCCTATTAATTAAGTATTCGTTGTTTATAAGAATGTATTCCATATTGAGCTTCCATAGCTCAAAGTTCTGACAGTTAAATTTCTCAATCTTTATTTCGGAACTACTCATCACTCTCTTTCACACAAAAATAATTAGTGTAGAGCTCCCAGTGAAACAAAGTTTATAACAAACACAAGATAAAATTGATCTATTAAGCATGATTTAAACCCTTTGAAACAAATACATCCCTCTGAATTCAATAACCTCACTCTAATAATGAATATATGTCTTGAAACTTTTGAAGTCAATAAATGTATAGAAACTTTAAATAAACATAAAATAAACAATTACACACACACAATACACGAAGATTTACCCTCGAAACCCTTAATGAGAAAAACCAACAAATCTTAGAGCCATACCTCTTTCTTATTTATTTTATTATATTCACAATTCACTGTATAACATTTATGTATTTTGCAACATCCAAAACCCTCGTTCACTAGCCTAGATCAGATTACAACCCTAACCGCTTTCTCAAGATTAGATTACAATGAGTTGAAATCATTGGTTGAAAAACACAAAACATATCGAAATGTTTTTCCTATCAGGCCCACTGGCCCGCACCCCCCCCCCCCCCCCNCACATATGCAACATCCTCTCCCTTATTGAATACTTTGCGAAAAATGGGGTTCAAGGCAAGAGATTCATGTAGTCAATTGCTAAGGGCATCTATTCCCATTGTTTCTCTACACCAAGTAAACTTATTAGTATTAACATACTTCATTAATGAGTTTGTAACATTCTTCAAGGTATCGATCTTCTCAAACAACACTTTGTTCTCTTCAATCATTTTTCTAACAAAATGGTACTGCACATTAATATGCTTTGTCTTAGAATAATAAGCATGATTCTTTGCCAAAAAAATTATAAACGATCGATTTGAACTTATCCTTGCTACATTTAAAAAAAAACTAATACTTGAAAACATTTTTTGCAGCCATATAACTTCCTTAGTTCCATGAGTAGCTACCATGTACCAACTTCTGTAGTTGACAGTAATAAAAAAACCCATGTCTTGCTCCTCCAACTAATTTCTCAACCAAATAGGTTAAAAGCATACTAGGTACTTGTAGATATTATGCAACTAAGATCCCCAACACAATTTCCATTAATAGAACCTTGTATACTTGTATATCTATTTGGTATAATCTTCCTTGGTAGCAAATTTCATAATATGAAGTGCCATGCAAATACTTGAAGGCGCTCTTTACATGTCCAATGCTCCTTCCTTGGTTTTGACACATATTTGAACAAAACTCTCATTAATAAACAATGTCCAGTCTAATACATACCATATCATACATTAAACTTCCAACAAAACTTGCATATGAAAATGAAACATGTCCTCTACATATTCTTGGGTTGTTCATCATTTCTAAATCAAAAGTCTAATATTTGTATGCTTTTGGTTATTAATATATGTATGCTTTTGCTTCTTTGATATGAAACCAAATTAAAATTCTAAATTCCACCCTGAATTCTAAATTCTAAATTATTAATATATGTATGCTTTTGCTTCTTTGTTTAGTATGTAATTATATTTCTTCCCTATGTGAATGTTATTTGAGTTTTTATTTCAGGTGAAGGTTGTCACCATAGCTTTTGGTTTCATTTCATTTTTTGTTGTATCTACCACCCTTGCATAGGTTCATTGCTTCTAAACTACATATACCATATAATCTCAGCTTTACCAGAAGAGTTTCATACCTTGAGCCATTTATGGCTTATTACATGCCTTTTAACATCTATTTTCTTTCACCTTAGTTTATTTGAGATAATGTGAACACTAATATTTTTTTGATGATTTTGAATCTTGCTAATCCTATAACACATGCTTGTTTGACCTTTTAGGTTTCATTTAATGAGATTCTCATTTTTGGCATGTTCATTCATTTTGAGCATGGACGTTAATGCACCTATGTGTCGACCAACCTAACCTTTTGATTTTTCATTTTTCTACTTATAATGCTATCATGTTTCATATCAATTCTCAACATTTTTGCTTGAATAAAACTCTATCACATCTTTGCAGTGTAAACCTGATTTATGGCATTGTCCAATGTATGTTAAATATTTCAATATTTTAGTTATCATTTTGATATGGCATTGACCATACCAAAATGAGAAGGGAAAATGTGATTACTTACAAATTTGGACATTCTTGGAGAAATGATTTGATTTGAAAATTGTATTGTTATGTATTATGGCATGGAGTTGTTGGATAGATGATCACATACATATACTATTTGATAATTTGATGGTTAACATATTTAGTTAGTTTGATTCGGTTATGACTTGTTTGAAACTAAATTTTAAAGCCTTTGCAATCTTACATATAGTATGCATTTGTTCTCTTTTATACGAGTATCAAATTCATATATCCAATTGCATCTTCATGTGATTATATGAAGGTTGAGGAGAGCAAAAATTTTAATTGGTTGCATGGTTATATGGGGAGATAGACTAAGTTCATTTCAATTGTGTTGAGAAAATCACTTAACCCATTGAACGAAATGTTGTGAAGTGATGAAGAAATCTTGAAGTGTATTTTAGTGGTGATTTAATTTGTACATATTTAATCAACATCCTTATAGTCGACTGAAGATTTGGAAAGTAGTCACTTTGGTTATGTTATTCAAACTATACTTTAACTATAGAGTTGTGTAGTCAGGTTTTTACCTTGGCTACGTGCAAATGCACCTCGCTTCTGTCAAAGGGACAAAAGAGTAGAGTTCACAATGGAAGGGATAGCTGCAAACAAACTATTAGTAACAAAAGTAAACAAATAAAAACAATCTATCAAACTAAATAAACAATAATGAGATAATTATACCTTCTGATTTCCTTGAAAGTGGGCCACTGTGCCCTAACTTAGAATGATACCGCCTCTCCACAGGTTTGGTAGTATGGAGGATGACTCAACACACAAAAATGGGAGGAGGTGAGGCAATGGAATGATTGGCAATGTGAGTATTTTGAGAATGATGGCTTCTCAACGTACTCATAGAAATATAATAATGGCAGGAAGGAATACATGAATCTTGTGATGGAGACCTCCACACTATTTTATAGTTTTTCTTGTCATTTTCTCTCTTTTAGGGTTTTTAAGCCCCTTTGTGGGTGTTTAGCTCTTTTGAGGGGTTTTAAACCCTTTTTTGGGTTTTTAAGCCATTTTGAGGGTTTTAAGGCCCTTTTTGATAATTTTTGAGCTTTTTGAGAGAGCATAAGGTTAAAACATATTTATGGAGGTCAAAAATGAGGGAAATAGATAGGAAAAAGATGTATGTATATGGTTTAGGCCATGTAGAGCTAGTTGAGCAATTTTTTGTGTTAACAAGTTGTATATACCTTGAAGTTGGATTCCTTGAGCATTATGTTAAAAGAAACTAATAATTGCGTGATCACTTTGAAAAATAATACAGGTATTAAACAAAACATAGAAAAAGGTTATGTTGAAAGGATTTGTTGTTTTCATGTTGAATTCTAAGCATGAAAAATAAGTTGCAAAGAAGTTCATGTTTACTTATTATAACCTTGTTGTGCATATTTGAAGCGTAATAGTTTGGATAGTAAAGAAAGGAGATGGTTATGATTACAAACAACATATTTTCTTAGACTTTGCAATCATTTTATTGTGTTTTTTCAATAGTGCAAACATTGCAAAATGCGACCCAATCCTCTTTTGATTTCATGATGATGCCCAAGATTATTTGTTGGTTGACTTTGAGGAATGCAATAAGTATAAAGTGATCATATTCATATGTGAACCATGGAACAACTATTTTTTAAAGTTGAAGTTGAGTTATAAATTTAATTGCAACAAGAAGAGTAGTAATTGCATTCTATGAATTTAAGTTAGTTTGAATGTTTGAGAAGGCTTCAAGATTTTGTTGGAGCTACAAGTTGATATTGGAGTATTGGAATATTAATTGTTAATAAGGAGTTACCAAGTATTTTATAACCTTCTTTGGCCTATCAAAATTCCTTTCTCATTTCCTTTAGTTACATGCGACATCCTAAATTTTATTTTCATTTTGTTTCCTATTTGCATAGTAGATGTATTTCTTTTTAGATTGAATAATGTTTTTTCTTTTTATTTTATGAAGAGTTTGATAAACATGTGCAAGAGAATATATGCTAACAAGCTCTTAAAACATTAAAAACAATGGCACACATAAACACACAATACACAACATATTTTCCTTGGGAACCCTTAACTAAGAAAACCATCAAACTCAAGTTGCACCTCTCTCTCTATGATTGAATTTATTTAATCATTCATAATACAATATATTGCATTTTACAACATATATTAACCTTAATCCACTATTGAATATTATATTAATATCCTAATAACTCAACATGGATTTACAATAGATTGAAACCATTGGTTGAAATAAAGACAAAAAAAAAGTAGACCCAAAGTGGATTAGTTCCATAGGGATTGTGCTTGCTTGCATAGTCTAATTTAATGGATACAACACACATTCAACAATTTGATGATTGTTGATATAAGAATGAACTATTGAAAGTATTTTTTGAATCATATATTTGATGATGAGTTTTGGGGGAGGGGACTAACCATCACGACGTCATGGCCAAAGGATAAGCCATGGTGTTGGGGTAAAGTTAATGTTTAGAGAGGTGATTAGAGGAAAATAATAAGGTTTTAGTTTACTTTGACACAAAGTATGTTGAGTTTTCTTATCTTGTACAAAATTTCCATGTCTATTCGCACAACCATCTTGATTTTAATCGCACACCTTTATCTTTGAATCATTACTTGTGGCATCATCCTAATATTTCTTAACTAACTGAAGTTTCCTCTAATGTTCTTGTTCTTAATCAATCCTAGTGGGAAATTCAAACATCCCCTCTCTCCTCTTGCACATGGGACTTGAGTAAGATTCATTACGGTGATGCTTAGAGTGACTCTCATCCTGAATCCAATGTTGCTTTGACCCCTCCTAGAAATTTTTTTATTGTCCTTCCTCTTATTGATATTGGTGCTAAAAATGAGGTGGTTTACACCTAGTTGATTATGATTATGATGTTATTGTTCTTAACAAAGTTTCCTTTGTTGATATGTTTATGGAAAAATAACTTGACATTGTTATGCTTAATGAAATAACATGACATTGTTATGCTTGATGAAATAACATGACATTGTTATGCTTGATGAAATCTGGAATAATGATATTTATGTACCTCATTTTCCTCCTCAAGATCGGTTCCATGATATTTTTGTAAACAAAATTGTTATATTGATTTCCTTGATTCAATTCACACCACTTGTCCCATTCAAAGTTAGGTTGTTAACATTGTTTCCTTTGACCATATGCTTGATAAAGTGACACATGTTCTTGTCAATGTGTGAGAACACCCTTTCCTTTCAATATTATGCATCCAAAAATGTTTACTTGACCCTATGCCACTCAAAGTGGTTAAGTCCCCAAATATAGGCCCTCTTCCTCTAGATATGTTATTTCCTTTCATCCTTTAATGCCTAGGTTTGAGTACACATCTACTATTATTTTTGTACATATGGAAGGGTTGGACTTGGATATTTATTTTTTGTGTGTCTACGAAGATATGAAATGATGTATATATTTTGTAAATGGTTTGTTATCTATTTTGTGTAGTGACCAATGTCATTGGGCCATTTTTATTAGAGTTAGTACTTATAGCATAACTCCTTTGACCTATCATTTGTTCATTGCAAAATATGAGACATTAAGTTATATTTTACATTTCCTTTAGATGTCATTAATTGAATTTCATATCTTAATTATAGTCCATGGGTAACATTATGTTTCAGGGATATCATTTAATTTTGGCAATTTTCATGTTGTGGGGGCATAATGGTTTTATCATGGAGAGTTATAATTAATGATATGTTAGAAAAACAAGATCGCATAGCAATAACAATTAAAAAATTAAACAAGATCCAAATATTAAACACATTACAAGAGAGACATAGATATAATGTGGTTCACTTTCTACAAAGATATGAAATGATGTATATAGTTTGTAAATGGTTTGTTATCTATTTTGTGTAGTTACCAATGTCATTGGGCCATTTTTATTAGAGTTAGTACTGATAGCATAACTCCTTCGACCTATCATTATTTCATTACAAAATATAAGACATTAAGTTATATTTTACATTTCCTTTAGATGTCATTAATTGAATTTCATATCTTAATTATAGTTCATGGGTAACATTATGTTTCATGGATATAATTTAATTTTGGAAATTTTCATGTTGCGGGGGCATAGTGGTTTTATCATGGAGAGTTATAATTAATGATATGTTAGAAAAACACGATCGCATAGCAATAACAATTAAAAAATTAAACAAGATGCAAATATTAAACACATTACAAGAGAGACACATATATAACGTGGTTCGCCCAAGATGGGATACATCCACACATAAATTTCCAATCCTTTATTATTATACCATCCAACAAAATTAAGTGATACAACCAGCAGCAACCCCGTTAGACTTCCTCTTCACACTCTCACAATATCTCTCATATAATCACAAATATTTTTTTACAATGATACAATGCAATACACAACCGTATTATAATGCTTTCCTTTTATAGGGGAATTACGATGGGAAAATACTACAGGTCACCCAATACCATGGGTCCCCAAACTGTTGGCCAAAAAACATCCCAAAAATTTATTTTGGTGTATTTTCCCCCGGACCCCCACAGGGGGATGATGCCCCACCCCGCACCCTCCATATGGGACGAGTGTGCCATGAAACTGGGATACAAACATAGCTGAAAAATAACATATCTGAATATGGAAGATCAGGCTCCACAACCAACAATCTCCAACTTGGAGACTAATCACAACAACTCCATCGTTGCTGCACTTGCTAAAAAATGCTCTGAACCTTGGAATTGACGAATTTCTCATTTTCACGTTCATGCTTGAAGGCCAACATAAACCAAGAAGGAAATCAGTTTCTCTCTAGTTACTACCTTTGTCAACATGTCTGCAGGATTCTGGCTAGTATGTAGCTTTTCCAACTTTAACAGTTCATCTTCTAGAACAAATCTTATGAAATGATACTTGAGTTGTATATGTTTAGTCTTCGAATTAAAAGTTGAGTTCTTTGCAAGATGAATGGCACTCTGGCTATCACTGTACAACCTGCTATTATCCTGCTTCTTACCCAATTCCTCCATGAACCTATGCAACCAAATCATCTCTTTACTAGCCTCTGTAGTAACAACATACTCTGCTTATGTTGTTGAAAGTGCAACAACCTTTTGTAGTTTTGAAATCCAACTTAATGTTGTTCCACCCATAGTAAAGACATACCCTGTGGTGCTCCTCCTGTTGTCTTTATCACCCTCCATATCTGCGTCAACATATCCATGTAGAACAATGTCTAAACCTCCCAAACATAATGCATGAGAAGTGGTACCTCTCAAATACATGAGAATCCATTGTACTGCTTTCCAATGCTCTTTACCTGGATTTCTCATATACCTACTCACAAATCCCACTGCATGTGCAATATCTGGTCTTGTGCACACCATGGCATACATCAAGATTCCAACTTCTAATGAATAGGGAACCTTGAACATGTATTCTATCTCTTCCTGTGTCTTGGGACACATCTCCTTACTTAGTTTGAAATGGATGGATAAAGGTGTACTAATTGGTTGTTCGTTCTACATTCTAAACCTCTCCAACACCTTTTCTATGTACTCAACTTAAGACAATCTCAATTTGCGATTTTTCTTGTCTCTTGTTATTCTCATACCAAGGATTTTCTTTGCACCACCCAAATCCTTCATCGCAAATGCTTTAGCTAGTTTCTAGCCTCTTGAAATAAACACAATGCTCATAATGGAATCTACTATAACCTTGTTCTGTCATAAACTTATCAAATTTTAAATACCACTTCCCTGGAGCTTGTTTCAGTCCATACAAGCTCTTCTTCAACCTGCAAACAAAATTCTCCTTCTGTTTGACCCCATACCCCTATGGGTACTACATATAAATCTCTTCCTCCAAATCCCCATGGAGAAAGGTTGTTTTTACATCTAACTGTTCAAGATGTAAATATTCTACCTCTAGTAAACTTAAAATAGTCCTAATTGAAGTCATTTTAACAAAAGGAGAAAATATTTCATCAAAGTCTATACCTTTCTTTTGTGCAAAACCCTTTATAACAAGTCTAGACTTGTACCACTTCTTTCCTCCATCTTCTTCCTTCAACCTATAAACCCATTTATTATGTAATGTCCTTTTTCATGTAGGCACCTCAACCAAATCCAAAGTTTGGTTTATTACCAATGAGTCCATATCCTCATACATTCCTTGCTCCCACTTCTTTCTAGTTTCTACCTACATTGCATCTTCATAACATTATGGTTCACCAAAATTAGTCATCAATAAATAATACAGTGAATGAGAGAATCGTTTAGGGGTTCTACTTAACCTGGTAGATATTCTTACATTTGTAGGAGTTTGAAGTACCTACTGCTGCTCTTGATTTTTTGGTGCCTTTGGAACTTCATTTTCTTTGATTTCATCAAGCATTGTGTACTATGTGTTTTCATTTTCCTCTTTCTTTACCTGCAATTGATATTTGTACATGACCTTTTCATTGAATACTACATCTCTACTCCTAATGATTTTGTGATTTTCATAATCCCATAAGTGATAACCAAAACCATCAACCTTGTATCCAATAAAGGTACATTTCTTGGATTTAGCCTCAATCTTTGTTCTATTTTCTTAATCAATATGGGCAAATGCTTCATAACCAAAAGTTCTCATAAATGGGTAGTTTAGTTTTTTGTCTGTCTATTCCTCCTCTGGAATCCCACCATCCAAAGTGCTTGAAGGTCCTATGTTTATTAAATAAACAGTAGTATCTACAAACATCATCCCAAAACTGTAAGGAAAATCATGCATGCAATCACATACACCTTACATGCACCATGATCGTTCTCTTTATTCTTTCTGACAAACCATTTTCTTGTGGTGTTCAAGGGACTATCTTCTCTCTACGAATACCATTGTATGAAAAATAACTATCAAACTCCTTGCTATAGTTTTCACCTCCATTATAAGATCTGAGACATTTTAAATTTTTCCTATCTCATTCTCAACCAAATATTTTCACTTCTTAAAAGTAACAAACACATCATGTTCCTGTTTAATGCAATAAACCCAAGTTTTTTTAGTTGCATCATCAATAAAAGTAACATAATAACGAGAGCCACCAAGCGACTGTTCCTGAACCGCCCCCCATACATTTGTGTGCACAAGCTCTAATTTTCACTCTTATTTTGTTTCCCAGCCCTGAGAAATCTAACTCTCTTATGTTTTCCATAAACACAGTTCTCGCATAATTCCAAACTTACCTGATTCATATTTGGAAGCAATTTCCTTGAGAAGAGAATTTGCATCCCCTTCTCACTCATGTGGCCAAGCTTATGATGCCACAACATTGCACTTGTTTCTATTGAAGCTACATAGATAGAATAATCAGTATTATGAGGACATAAATACAACATACCTATCCTATCTCCTTTTACTATTACCAATTCTCCTTTAGTGATCTTACACCACGTTTTTCCAAACGTAGACAAACAACCACTATCTCCCAAATACCCTGTTGAGATAATATTTCTTTTCATAGAAGGAATATGCCTTACATATTTTAGCATCCATTCATTTCCATGATTTAACTTAATACGTACCTTACCCATTCCAACAATTTTACATGGTTCATCATCCCCCAATAAAACATGTCCATTGAAGAGAAGAGTGTGAAATAAAATGAAGCACACTAGATATATCCTCGAAGATATGCAGGTCCTTGTTTTAGGCCTGTATCATACAATCTTTCTTTAGATGTCCTCTCTTACCACAGTTCTAACACTCTATCTTTCCAAATGTGGACTTGGATTTTCCCTTTCTAGACTTGTTGTGATTACTTGAGAAAGTTGAGAACAAGACCATTGAAGATTTTGAGTCTTATAGAATACTTGGAACAACCAGAGAAATATTTGGTGATTGAGTCATCAAATAATACCATTGGGTCTTATGAGTTTAATGTTGACAATTTGAATGTGTTTGTAGGTTGTATAGAAGACAATCCATCTCTTGGAGTTGTCTCAAGTAAAGTTGAAGTTTGTCTAGCAAGGCATAATGAAGAAGAATATGTCAAGAATGAAGATACAGTGCTTGAAGAAGCTGACAAGGAGATTTTATTGTTGGAGAACCTGTTGGAAAAAGCTGAGTCAAAATGGAAATTAGTACCTGAGGTAAATAAGCTATGATTTAATAGTTTTGATGAAGAGATGAAGAACCTTGAGGAGTGCATATGCAAAGATGAAAGTGTGAAAGACCCAGTTAGTCCAGATAGACATATGGGAGTGTTTCTAAGCAATGATAAAGTCAAAGATAAGTTATTGCAGCAGAAGGGGTTTGTAAAATCCTTAATTAATGAAGGCAACAATTTTATTGGGAATGAGACAATCATGTTTTGTATGAGGGAATTTATTCTTGATGATGACAAAGAATATTTGGTTTGTTTAGATGGCCAAAGTAAAAATGATAGACATACCTTTGGGACTATCACAAGAACAAAGAATCAGAATTCGATTCTGACATAGATGGATGAAACAGTGTCACAAAGAATTTTGTTTAGTGACAAGGAAGAAGGAAATCATAAGGATGAAGATGAGGCTACTGTGTCTTAGATGGAAGAGGAAATAGTCTTAGGACTAAGGAGGACTGAATCACAAGGTATTCACCTTGTTGAGCAATATCTTATCACGTTCGTTCATAAAGGGGTTTTTTTTAATTACGAAAAATAAGGTCAATATATTGTACGTATTGGGGGGGAGGGGTGTAGGGTATGGGAGGTTTATAGGTATTGGGGGGGTATAAAAATGGGTTTATAGTAAAAATAGGGAATATATCATAAAATTAGGGTTATTTTAATTGGAAATATGTATTGGGAGGGGGCCTCAACAAAAGGGTGTTTGTAGGTAATTATCAATATCTAGTGAAATTAGGGGTATTCTTTGATATCCCATGATCGAAGGCGCTATGACATGGTTTTATTGAGTGAATACCCCGTGGATTGAATTGAATGATATAAATAGTCAATAAATTGAAGAGCAATTACTGAAGATTGTCAAGACAGAGGCAGAGAATAGTTTTGTTGACACTGAAATGTAGCATACTGATGAAATACTTGAAGGGGATCAACTAGAGAATAAATGTTTGAAGTACTGGCTGAAATTATTTGAACAAGAGGAATAAGTTGAAGTTTATGAGGGAGAAATGTCTCATGTTATAGAAGAGATGGGAGCAGATACTAGTTTACTAACCTTGATTAAGTTTACTAGTATACAACGAGGACTAATTGATTATATTATTGCAATCAGAAAATGGGAAAACAAATTACTCTTTGGAGGAGAATTTGCAGGAAGAAAGCATGAGAAGGATATTGTAGAGGGAGATGTGTATCAAAGGATATATGAAGTAGGGGTGGAAGCAATATCAAGAGAAGTGTCTAGAGAAATATCCAGAGCAGTTTCTGGGGTACTGTTTGAAGCAATTCTGAAAGTGAAAACAGAATTTGAATCAAGAAAGGTTGAAGGTAATAAGCAGCAAACTATTAATCTACCACAATAATCTAGGGACTAGAACACAGTCTCATCAAAGATTAATAACAATAAGACATGAAAATGGTGTAATAGTGCTACAAAATTATTATCCGCTCTGTATATTCACACAAAGAATGAGTAATACAATGCAATGATCATGCTGCAAGCATGAATGACAAAGAAATTTGAATTCCCAAGGAGTTCATTTGAATTGTATGAGTCTAGCTTAACTGAATGTAAGCCACAGTCAACATTGAAGTTAACCACTGATCAAAACCCTAAATGACTCAATTGAGCCCTAACTGAAGTCGAAGTGCAATAAATGACTGAGTTTAACTGAAAGTAGGTCAAGCACATGTCACAGCAAGCCAACCAACAAGTGGTAGTGCATCAATGAATCCAATGAACCTCGATGAGGTTAACTGAAGTGTAACTGAACATAAAAAGTGGTTGGAGGCACCTCTGTTGACTCTAGTTCATTAAATAATCAATAAATTATCAATTTAATGAAGGAGGGTGCCTTCACTACTCTGTTTAACTAATTGTAACCATCAGTTAGCAATATGGGGCATTAATGACACTCATATCACCCCCGGAGTGCTCCAGATAGCCTCCCCGAATGTAGGAGAAGGCTAAGTTAGCCTCCTTGACTGAAGGTAGGCATGGGTGTGATCTAGCTGATTTCATCTAGTGCTCCTATGATGTCAATTAAGTCAATAATACTTAGGATAGTGGTTTAACTAGGCCAAATTGACCAAATTGAGTGTGTAAGGTGGTAAATGTCTCCAACACCCCCCCTTAAGCTATACTCAGGAGGAGTAGAAAACATAAAGTGCATAAGAATTCTATGGCCCCGGAAACTAAGGCCATAGGTCACCTTGTACAATAAAGTAACTACTTAATATAACCAAGGAAATAGGGAAAACCTCATGGGAAAAAATACCCCCCCCCCCCCCAAACTAAGCAGTAAATCAAAAAATTTTTGGTTCTTCTATGCAGCAACATCCTGAGACTGTGCATGTGAACCTCTGAATCCAAACTAAATGAATATGTCTGGAGGAATCTTCCACTTTGGAAGAAGAACAATGCACTCAACTGGATCAGAAATATAAATAGTTGCACGGTGAAAACTGGACCCATGTAGAGTAGCTGAAATCATCTTAAGAGAGAGCAAAGGTTCTTGAGGATTCGAACCATGTGTGGAACACTCAAGAAACTGATATGTTGCAGCCTTGAACAGCAAACCATGAGTGGTAAAATCAGCCCCAAATCTTAGGAGCAAGTGTCCAAGTAGATGCAGAATGTCTTCCTCATTACTAGTTCTATGAGGAGATGAGCATGTGACCAAAGGTAGAGAAGCCCTGGGACTATGGAGAGTGAATGCTTGAGATCCATAATCTGATATAGCTTCTAAAATAGCTAATGAATCACATAATAAAATATCAGCGACCTCATATGAGGAAACTAACACCAAATCCCCATCAACAGTTTTGAAGAGAAAGTGCGGTACTTGATTTTTCACACCAGAATTGGTGAGAGCAGCTACAAGCATGACTGAAAGCTCTTGGATTTTAAAATATGAACCAAATAATATCATATCAGAAAGTAAATCAGATCTAAATAAGTTCACAACAGATCCAAAACTGTGAAATGAAATCAAATCTCTAGCAGCAGTTTTGTAGGAGACTTGCGGTACTTGTTTCTTCACAAAATTAATGAGAACAGCTACAAGCAGTACTGAAAGCTTATGAACCTGAAATATTGAACCAATAAATATCAGATAAGATCCAAATAATATCATATCAGATCCAATAAGGTTCATATCAGATCCAAAAGTATGGTCAACCGAGACGGTGGATGCATAGTTGTCTTTTTCTTCAAAATTTTGAATTTTTGTGCATGCAATCCTGTAGGATTTTGCTGGAAGATCTAGATCATGGGGAGCGAATGGATCACTCTGGTAATCTGATATTTCTTCCAAAATATCCAAGGTATCATATATTTTTACACCAGCAGCAACATTAGAGGGAGAAGAATCAAATTTCTCTTCACTTTCAGAAGCAATTACTAGTAAATTTTGCACAAAATTCAAAGGAAAATCACTGGTGAATGTTTGCATGGAAGTGCAACAGTATTTTTCTTCAATATCAGAGATTCAAATGTCTTCTTCTGTTTCAGCAATATGAGGAGATGACATATCAGAGATCTCATGAACTTTCAGAGCATCAGGAGAAGGAGCCACTGCATGGAGACTTTCTTCAATTCGAATTGACTGTGTAGAAGATTCTGCTTCATCTTCATCTTGAATAACTTTATCAGAAAGAGTAGAGGCCGAGGCTTTTGGGTAAAGAAATATTGTGGTGTTGGATGTGATCTCCAAAGTGCTATTATGATCCTCATTATGCTTGCCAAAGGTTCTGTCCAATTTTGTCCAGAGATCCTTTAGGTATTCAGCAGAACCAATAAGGTAGCGCAAGCTAGGAGAAAGGGCCAGACATATTGCTCCAAAAGCTCTATCACCGTCATTTATCTAGTCATTATCATTCTCATAAGACTCTTTTCCAAGTCCAATAGACACCTCATAGAGACCTTTTCTATTTAGAGATGCAATCATCTTCAACTTCCATTCTGAATAGCTTGTGAATGGGGTGAGAAGAGGGACTGATGATTCCATTCGAAGTTGTACCTGTTAAAACCTGCAAATCACAACAAAAGAGGCACTGTAAGGTCAGACAACCTGCACATTTTAGGCTTTCATCACACCCAGCATAGTCAATCAAGCAAGCTTGATCAACAAGTTCTTTACTTGGGGTATTAAGTGGTAAGCCTTGGCTTCTGGTGCAATGCTGGAATTTTGAGCTTTTGCTCAATTTTTCATGCAAGATCTATCAAAATCCTTGTTTTTGAGAGATCTGAGATTTGTCCCGCCATGATAACTGATACCATATTAATTTGCCACAGTAATCTAGGGACTAGAACACAGTCTCATCATAGATTAATAACAATAAGACATGAAAATGGTGTAATAGTGCTACAAAATGAGTAGCCGCTCTGTATATTCACACAAAGAATGAGTAATACAATACAATGATCATGCTGCAAGCATGAATGACAAAGCAATTCAAATTCCCAAGGAGGTCATTCGAATTGAATGAGTGAGTCTAGCTTAACTGAATGTAAGCCACAATCAACACTGAAGTTAACCACTGTTCAAAATCCTAATTGACTCAATTGAGCCCTAATTGAAGTCAGAGTGAAATAAATGATTGAGTCTAACTGAAATTAGGTTAGACACATGCCACATCAATCCAACCAACAAGTGGTAGCGCATCAATGACTCCAATGAACTCCGATGAGGTTAATTAAAGTGTAATTGAACATCAAAAGTGGTTGGAGGCGCCTCTATTGACTCTAGTTTATTAAATAATCAATAAATAATCAATTTAATGAAGGAGGGCACCTTCACTGATCTGTTTAAATTATTGTAACCATCAGTTAGCAATATGGGGCATTAATGACACTCAGATCACCCCCGGAGTGCTCCAGTTAGCCTCCCCGAATGTAGGAGAAGGCTAAGTTAGCCTCCTTGACTGAAGGTAGATGTGGGTGTGATCTAGCTGATGTCATCTAGTGCTCCTTTGATGTCAATTAAGTCAATAATACTTAGGATAGTGGTTTAACTAGGCCAAATTGACCAAAATGAGTGTGTAAGGTGGTAAATGTCTCCAACACAAACAAAATTGGAAAAGGTCATAGAATACATTTGGAAATTAATGCAAATGCCTAAGGAAAGCTACAGCCAAATTAAACAAGTTGTCTATTGAGAAGATGATTGGGGAGTGAAGAACAATGAAGGTAAAGTCAATGGAGTTTTACAACATAAAGTGTGGAAGCATGGAAGATTACAGCTGAAGAATGATGGAGTTGATGCAGCTTATGGACAACAACAAACTAAAGTCTGGGATCTAGGAAAGATGAAGATTGAGGACACATGATCAGGTGATCATGTCTTGTTTCTACTTTGGGAGTTTGATGCAGGAGCATTGGCTACCAAAGGCATGTGTCAATGTCTAGTCAGACCTAAAGTTCTTGACATCATTCCAAGAGGGCTCATTGTAAATTCTATGTACAAAATACTTTAATTTCCCAGTAAAGAGTTGTTAGGGATGTACCTAGGTTAGTGGTAATTTGATGAGCAATTAATGAAGGCATTAAGCCATGGAATTAAACCATGAAATCAAGGGATGACTTGAAGGAGATAGTTGTTGGTTCCAGTTAGTAGTTGGAAGAGTTATAGGTGAATAAATTGTAGTTTCCTATGAATAGACTTAGTTACTAAATGTTAGGAGTTAGTTGTATGAGCTGGATATGCCAGTTAGTTAGTTTTGTAATCAAGAAGTGAGTCTCGAGAGAGAGATAGAGAAGGGTAAGAAAACTATGAAAGGAAAGAACTTTGAGGGAGTTCAAGGAAAAAAAAGGCCATTAAGATATAGATCTGGCCATAGACAAAATATGTCAGTGGTTTTTGGAATTGTAAATACAGTTTTTATTCTCTCAATGGAAAAGCATATTTATCATGTTAATTTAGTTACTGTCCTCTTATATTCTGTATGGGTGGTGTAACCGAGCATGCTTGATGAATGATTAGTTAGTTGATAAACTAAGTCTGTGGATGTAAACCTGATATGAAATTGTATAACAGTGCTGGGCAGAACTTCATGAAGAAAGTTCCAGTCAATGAGAAATGGGACTGGGTAGAATCTATGCATATGAGATTCGAGTCATTGAATGTGTTTGGGTAGAACTAGGGTTCTAAAGTCCTACATAAGATTATTGAAGCTTAATAGGACTCTGGAGATCAGAGTACCAGTGGATGTTCAAAGCATGCAAGCGTTGGAAGTATGCAGGAATGGTAGTGACTCTGTGATAAACTTGAGTATGTGCAAGTTTTCTTGAGTGTATTTATCGACCCTGTGCTGATGCACAGGGAAGTGAGAAGAAAGATTTGAAACCATGAAAAAAGTGATGAGAGTTAGTACAAGAACCTGTAGTATACTGAGCATTTATAGAAGCCCTAGAAATTGAAGAGATCCGGTAAGGAGGAGGAATGGCATATGGATGGGAGTAGTTATTAATTTCCAGGCGAACAATGGAGTAAGGGCGTCATCTATAATGAAAATAGTCATTTGAAAGATCTTGTGGAAAATTGAAGCACATGTGATGTTGGCCTAGATATCGATTGATGAAGAATTACATAGTTAAACGGAGTATTGGGTGTAAGACTGTCTAGAGAAGTGAGACCAAGGGATGGATGGTAGCTGTGTTTAGCAAGAGTGATCAAACGGTGGGAAAAATGGTCAAACGTTGATGTGGAAGAGTAGAATTGGATGAGGTTGATCTGTTAAATAGTTGACAGTGTGAGAGAAGGGGTTTATACCTTGTTTGATCAACGATGTAGAGGTGATATCGTACAAAGAGCTTTTTTATTAAATACGAGGAAACCTTGGAGCACATGTGATGGTCATCTGCAATAGATGAAGGCGCTTGGTGGTAGAGGTTAAGCACTATTTTCAATACTATTTGAATTGGGGGTGATACACCCTTGAGCACGAATGAAGAGCCTATGGTATGGTTGTTTGAGTCGTGCGAAGGCTGGTAGTAAGCGCTCGATTTTGAGCCCTTGGGTATTTAGGATGGTCACATGTTTTGTGTGGAAATTGATGGTAAGCACTTGAGTTGAAGAGCCTTAAAACTCTTAAGTTTTGAAGTGGTGGTTAAATGGACATGAGGGTGGAGTGATAGTAAGTGTCAAAGATAGAAATAGAGCCTAGCAGTGGTTCTAAAGGTTTCAGTAAGTTTTAAGATGGCAGAGTGTGAAATAAACTGAAGCACACTAGATATATCCTCAGATATATGCAGGTCCTTGTTTTGGACCT
This sequence comes from Pseudotsuga menziesii, assembly GCA_001517045.1. Lineage (NCBI taxonomy): Eukaryota > Viridiplantae > Streptophyta > Pinopsida > Pinales > Pinaceae > Pseudotsuga > Pseudotsuga menziesii. Next base: position 504,324 of record LPNX010128877.1, read on the forward strand.
ATATCATTTTTGGTATCAAAGAAAGGAGAGCAATAAAGTGCTCCCGTGAAGAAGAAAGGACAGATAAGAAGTCTGTAAGGAAGAAACGTTTGCATGCAAGAGAGGACCAAGCTTGTAGCCTGAGCAGTAAGTTATAGACATGGGTAACTACCATGGGAGGAGTGTATGCATGTTAGGGATAGGAGCATGAGTGAAGACATCTCAGCAAAGAAGTCATAGTCTTTGAAGACAGTGATGAAGGAAACTAGTGAGGGTTTCTGAGAGAAAGTGAAGTGTGGCCAAGGACCTAGTATTTCAACTAAGGATTGAGGTACAAGAGAAAAGTTATGTTCTCATGCAGATGAGTTGTGGCAGTAAGCCTAGAAGGAGCATAGAGAAGTGCTTAAGGAGGTTTCTAGAAAGAGGACCAGTACTTGTCGAAAGACCAAGCACAGAGGAGGTTTGATGAGGTGAGGTGTAGCAGGGAGACTTGCTACTACAGAGGCTAGTGCAGATCATAGAGAGTGAAAAAAACTCAAGAAGATGATTGTTAAGAGTCATAGCAGAGGTTCAGGAGGCAACCACAAAGGGAGAAAATAAAATGCCAAGGAAAATGGCATATGGAGGTAGTTGAGTGATGAAGAGTATGAGAGAGAGAAGGTTGAGATAGAAGTCCATCTGGAAGTAATGATGGAGTTGTTACATAAGAAGGAGGAAGACCAGAGATGTAGTTTTCTTGTGAAAAGAAATTTGAAGTGGCATAAGCTACAGAAAAGAAAAGAGAAACTAGTGAATGCTCAAAGGGAGGAAGAGGTACTCAAGGAAAGTGAGTGTCTGGGAGAAGTCTTGAAGACTGAAGCTTCAAGAGGGGCCAAGAGGTCTCAGTGTTTTGAAACTGATATTTTGTGTATGTCTACAAGTACAATGAATGAGGAAAGACAATTTGATAACATTGTCATAAAGAATGAAGGATGAGGACAAAACCTGAATTCTGTTTTAGAAGAAAATGGGACAACTGAGTCTCATGTACATGCACATGCACAGCTGAGTGAAAGAAATAGTTTTTAAACTATTGTGAAAGCTAAAAGCAAGGAGGAATTTGCTTATGATGATGGCCAAGAACTGAAAGAGGAAAAGGAGGATATCAAGCATTCAAGAGCTATGCTTGAGAAAGATGAGAAGAAGACCATTGAGGATTTTCTGAGTCTTATAGAAGACTTGGAACAACCAGAGAAATATTTGGTGATTGAGTCATCAAATAAGACCATTGGGTCTTATGAGTTTAATGCTGACAATTTGAATGTGTTTGCATGTTGTATAGAAGACAATCCATCTCTTGGATTTGTCTCAAGTAAAGATGAAGTTTGTCTAGCAAGGCATAATGAAGAAGTAGATATCAAGCATGAAAATACAATGCTTGAAGAAGTTGACATGGATATTTTATTGTTGGAGAACCTGTTGGAAAAATATGGGTCAAAATGGAAATTAGAACCTCAGGTAAATAAGCTACGCTTTAATAGTTTTGATGAAGAGATGAAGTACCTTGAGGAGTGCATAGGAAAATATGAAAGTGTGAAAGACCCAGTTAGTCAAGAGAGACAGATGGGAGTGTTGCCAAGCAATGATAAAGGAAAAGATAAGTTATTGCAGCAGGAGGGGTTTGTAAAATCTGTAATTAATGAAGGAAACAATTTTATTGGGAATGAGACAATCGTGTTTTATATGAGGGAATTTTTTCTTAATGAGGACAAAGAAGATTTGGTTTGTTTAGATGGCCAAAGTAAGAATGATGGGCAGACCTTTGGGATTGTCACAAGAACAAAGAATAAGAATTCTATTATGACAGAGATGGATGAAATAGTGTCACAAAGAATTTTGTTTAGTGACAAGGAAGAAGGAAATCATAAGGATGAAGATGAGGCTACTATGTCTCAGATGGAAGAGGAAATAGTCTTAGGACTGAGGAGGACTGAATTGACTGATAGAAATAATCAAAGAATTGAAGAGCAATTACTGAAGAGTGTCAAGACAGAGGTAGAGAAGAGTTTTGCTGACACTGAAATGCAGCATACTGATGAAATACTTGAAGGGAGCCAAGTAGAGAATAAATGTTTGAATTACTAGCTAAAAGTATTTGAACAAGAGGAAGAAGATGTAGTTTATGAGGGAGAAATGTCTCATGTTATGGAAGAGACAGGAGAAGATACTAGTTTTCTAACCTTGATTAAGTTTACTAGTATACAACGAGGACTGATTGATTATATTATTGCAATCAGAAAATGGTAAAGCAAATCACTTTTTGGACGAGAATATGCAGGAAGAAAGCATGAGAAGGATATTGCAGAGGGGGATGCTTATCAAAGCATACAAGAAGTAAGGGTGGAAGAAGTATCAAGACCAGTGTCTAGAGAAATATCCAATGCAATGTCTGGGGTGGTGTTTGAAGCAATTCTGAAAGTGAAAACAAAATTTGAATCAAGAAAGGATAAAGGTAATAGGTAGCAAACCGAATTGGAAAAGGTCATAGAAGACATTTGGAAATTAATGCAAATTCCTAAGGAAAGCTACAACCAAATGAAACAAGTAGTCTACTATGAAGATGATTGGGAAGTGAAGAACAATGAAGGTAAAGTCAATGGAGCTTTACAGCATAAAGTGTGGAAGCCTGGAAGATTACAATTGAAGAATGATGGAGTTGATGCAGCTTATGGAAAGCAACAAACTAAACTCCGGGATCCAGGAAAGATGAAGATTGAGGACACATGATCAAGTGATAATGTATTCTTTCTACTTTGGGAGTCTGATGCAGGAGCATTGGCTACCAAAGGCATGTGTCAATGTCTAGTAAAACCTAAAGGTCTTGACATCAGGCCAAGAGGGCTCATTGTAAATTCTATGTACAAAATACTATAATTTCCAAGTAAAGAGTTGTTAGGGATGTACCTAGGTTAGTGGTAATTTGATGAGCAATTAATGAAGGAATTAAGCCATGGAATTAAACCCTGAAATCAAGGGATGACTCGAAGGAGATAGTTGTTGGTTCCAATTAGTAGTTGGAAGAGTCATAGGTGAATAAATTATAGTTTCCTAAGAATAAACTTAGTTACTAAATGTTAGGAGTTAGTTGTATGAGTTGGATATGCCAGTTAGTTAGTTTTTTAATCAACAAGTGAGTCTTGAGAGAGAGACAAAGAAGGGTAAGAAAAATCTGAAAATAAATAACTTTGAGGGAGTTCAACGAAAAAAATGGCCATTAAGAGATAGATCTAGCCACAGACAGAAGAGGTTAGGGGTTTCTGTAATTGTAAATACAATTTTTATTATTTGAATGGAAAAGAAGATTTATCATGTTAATTTAGTTATTGTCCTCTTATATTCTGTATGGGTGATGTAACCGAGCATGCTTAATGAATGATTAGTTAGTTGATAAAGTAAGTCTACAGATGTAAACTTGATATGAAATTGTATAACAGTGTTGGGAAGAACTTCATGAAGAAAGTTCTAGTCAATGAGAAATGGGACTGGCAGAATCTCTACATATGAGATTCTAGTCATTGAATGTGTTTGGGTAGAACTAGGGTTCTAAACTCCTACAGAATCTTATTGAAGCTTAATAGGACTCTGGATATTAGAGCACCAGTGGATGTTCAGAGCATGCAAGTGTTGGAAGTATGCAGGAATAGTAGTGACTCTGTGATAGGTTTGAGGATGTGCAAGTTTGCTTGAGTGTATTTATCAACCCTATGTTGATGCGTAGGGAAGTGAGAAGAAAGATTTGAAACCATGAAAAAAGCGATGAGATTTAGTAGAAGAACCTGTAGTAGACTGAGCGTTTATAGAAGCCCTATAAATTGAAGAGATTCGGTAAGGAGGAGGAATGGAATATGGATGGGAGTAGTTATTAATTTTCAGGCGAACAATGGAGTAAGAGCGTCATTTATAATGAAAATAGTCATCTGAAAGACCTTGTGGAAAATTGAAATGCATGTGATGTTGGTCTGGAGATCGATTGATGAAGAATTGCAGATTTAAACAAAGTATTGGGTGCAATACTGTCTTGAGAAGTGAGACCAAGGGATGTATGGTAGTTTTGTGTAGCAAGAGTGATCAAATGGTGGGAAAAATGGTCAAGCATTGATGTGGAAGAGTAGAATTGGATGAGGTTGATATGTTAAATAGTTGGCAGTGTGATCGAAGGAGTTTATACCTTGTCTGATCAACGGCGCAGAGGGGATATTGTAGAAAGAGCATTTTTATTGAATGCGAGGAAACCCTGGAGCACATGTGATGGTCATGTGCGATAGATGAAGGTGCTTGGTGGTAGAGGTTAAGCACTCTTTTCAATACTGTTTGAATTAGGAGTGATACTCCCTTGAGCACGAATGAAGAGCCTATGGTATGGTTTTTTTAGTCATGCAAAGGCTGGTAGTAAGCGCTCAAGTTTGAGCCCTTAGGTATTTAGGATGGTCACATGTGTTATGTGGAAATTGATGGTAAGCGCTTGAGTTGAAGAGCAATAAAACTCTTAATTTTTGAAGTGGCAGTTAAATGGACATGAGGGTGGAGTGATAGTAAGTGCCAAAGATAGAAATAGATCCTAGCAGTGGTTCTAAAGGTTTCAGTGAGTTTAAAGCTGACAGAGTGTGAAATAAACTGAATCACACTAGATATATCCTCAGAGATATGTAGGTCCTTGTTTTGGGCCTGTATCATACAGTATTTCTTTAGATGTCCTTTCTTACCATAGTTCAAACACTCTATCTTTCCAAATGTGGACTTGGATCTGCCATTTCTAGACTTATTGTGATTACTTGGGCTCCTTCCTCTCTCCTTTTTTCTTCCCCTACTCTCCATGGTCAACGGATTACCCGATGTCTCACATGAGATTTTTCTTTGCATTTCCTCACTAATAATAACACCAACAACATCACCAAATTTAAGAGTGTTTGAACCAGGGACAAAGTTACTTATAGCCATGACCAAGCTATTCCAGCTTTTTGGCAATGAGCGCAAGATTAGAAGAGCCCTAACCTCATTATCGAAGTTCACTTTTACATAGATTAGTTAACTAGTAAGCGTATTAAATTTATTTAAATGGTCAACAACATATCCACCCTATGGCATCTTCATATCAAATAAACGCTTCATTGAAAATACCTTGTTGGAAGCTGATGGTTTTCATAGAGCTTAGTCAATGCGCTCATCACACCCGTTGTTGTCTTTGCTTTTGAGATATTGAAAGTCGTTGATGAAGCCAAGCACAACTGTATTGTTCCCAGTGCCTTTATGTCAAGAACCTCCCATTCTTCATCCTTCATAGTCGTTGGTTGTTTTGTTTTCTTGTCCAATAGTAGGTATAGATCCTTCTTGTACATATAGTTCTCCATTTGAATCTTCCATAGCTGGTAGGACATTAAATTTCTCAACCCTAAACTTTCCTTCTTTTTCCATTGCTCCCACTCAAACCAGGAACCCTTCTTTCCTATGAGTTTATCGGCCAAATAGACCTTTTGGCTATGATACCAATTGTTAGAAAAGCAGGATCGCGAAGCAATAACAATTAAACAATTAAACACATTACAAGAGACACAGATATATAACGTGGTTCAACCAAGATGCGTTACGTCCACATAGAAATTGCCAATCCTTTATTATTATACCATCCAACAAAATGAAGGGATACAACCTGAAACAACCCCGCTACACTTCCTCTTCACACTCCCACAATCTCTCTCATATAACCACATAGATTGTTTCACAATGCTACAATACAATACACAATCGTATTACAATGCTTTCCTTTTATAGGGGAATTACCATGGGAAAATACTACGGGTCACATTACAAGAGACACACATATATAACGTGGTTCAACCAAGATGCGTTACGTCCACACAGAAATTCCCAGTCCTTTATTATTATACCATCCAACAAAATGAAGGGATACAACCTACAACAACCCCGCTACACTTCCTCTTCACACTCCCACAGTCTCTCTCATATAACCACAGAGATTGTTTTACAATGCTACAATACAATACACAAATGCATTACAATGCTTTCCTTTTATAGGGGAATTACCATGGGAAAATACTACGGGTCACCCAATACCATGGGTCCACAAATTGTTGGCCAACAAACATCCCAAAAACAAATTTCGGTGGCTTCGCCCTTGAACCACCTTTCTCAGGGGTGCTTCCTTCGAACCTTCGCGGGGGGACGATGCCCCCCACACCCCCCAGCTGGGACGAGTCTACAGTAAAACTAGGGTACAAACACAACTGAGCAACCAACATCATATTGATGATTATATACATTTAATGCATCATATTTATTGATTAATAAAACTATGTAGATTAAAGACAACTATAAAGTGAAAATGTAGCAATAAAAAGGTAACCCATTTTATTTTATTTTAAAAAAATTCTAGAAGTTATAAAGATGTTTTGATGAAGTTATGGGAGGTCATGATTCATGTTGTTCAAATATGCTTCACTTGAATAATTAGACTAGTATGCTAGTACTCTTTTTTTATGATAACAAGAGCGACTATAAGCTTTATATTAAAAAATATGGAGATGCACGGTTTTCCCTATGCAATAAAATTACATAAGTTGCCAATACGACAAAATTCAAGATTAACAAGGTCGTGGTTGTTCTAATCTACTTCCATCCACTAAACTTTCTGTATGAATACCATGACAGAAACATTATGTTGTTATACAAAATAAATAAAAAATTGAACCAAAATTCCTTCCTTCACTAAGGCTTCAAAATTTCAACCTGTGATAGACACTCGGCGAACAAGTTTATTTTTCCCATTTTGACACGATTGTTAATATTAAAAGGTTTTATATTTGTATTTATCATTAATTATTTGATATTAGCTCTATTGCTAACTTTTCTCCAAACGGCAAAAGATGGAGAGAGAGGAGTATAAGTTTATACCTTGGAGATTTTCCCATTTTAACATGATAACCTTTTTGGCATTGATATGTGTTTGAGATTAAAAAGTCTTATATTTTTATTTATTATTAATTATTGGAAAATTAACTTTATTGTTAACTTTTTTCCAAACATTTTTAAATAAAAGATAAAATATATATATATTTAGTTAGTTTATCATAAACTTTCATATCTTACGATTAAGACATAATCATATATTTTTAGAAAAGTTATTACATATTGTTAAAGAATTGCGGCCAATTGTTTGCATCTATATGTTGATTATTATGACTAACTCAAAAATAATTGCAGGACATTTCAAGAATAAAAGGTTTCTTGTGTGACGGACCATTGGCTATACCCACAATAATAAAAGGTTTCTTGTGTGAATTAGACTAGATGGCTAATTCATTGAAAATTCTTAAACTTGGGAAAGAAAATGCTAAGGGAAAATGTGATAAATTATTTGAGAAGCTGAATTTTTTTCCAATGACATATTTGCCAAGCTGGAAAAAGTTTTTCATGGTAAGGGTTTAGGGCCGTTTTTAATGCTCGGTCTTGGTTTCACTAATAAAAAAGGAAAATTCTTTTAGAAAATACAGACCCATATGCCCGTAACCCGTTACCAAAGGTGCCAAGATTCCCAGAATCAAATAAGATTCCTTCCTTCCTTTCAAGGCTGAAGTATTTATATTGAAAGATTACTCCTTCGTTCGTAAGATAAGGGTTAATCAGGACAAGTCTTCTTCGAAGTAAGGCATTACCTTAAACAACTCTTGAATAACTTTTGGTGTGTTGACCCCAATACAATTCTTGGTGTGTTTTGCTTTTTTCTCCATTGCTTACTCAAACTTGTTAGGTTGTTTCTGGCTGTATGTATGACGGAGCATTTACTTTGTGATGTATGAAGTGCCTCAATAGCTGCAACATGAAAATAATGAGGACCTACAAATATAGTACCATAATCTTTTTTACTTACTTGGTGAGCTTCAGAAAGGGTGAAAAGAAAGAGTGTTTTAATTTCCTTATAAGTGTCCCAACAACTTGTCTCATCATGGTTTGAAATTTGAGGATTTTTAGATTGGTTTTTTTGGGTGCAAATTTTTGTTACAACTTGTTTTTCTTTTCAATATTTATTTTTTGTTGACTACATCGTAAAAACACATTATCATTTGTGTTTCATACTAGGCAATGCAATTGAATTCCATAAGGTATTTACCCTATCCAATTCATTGGATTTCTTTTTTTTTATTACTTGCAAGGAACGGAGGTAATTTATATTTGACCGAATATCAAATAATGTTTATGGATAATTTTATATGAAAGGAATACAAAAAATATTACTAAAATTGAGGAACTCAATGTAATAAAAATTTGTCCATTGGAGAATCAACAAATCTTCTATGATTTTCAATGATTAATAATAGATTATAAAGAAAGATGATTTCAATGGGCCAAAAGCTCACTCTTAACACATATTTATTAAGGTTAGGCATATTATAATATTTATGATCTCATGCTAATTACATTGTTAGCTAGCAACAAATATTTGTTTATAATTAATGTTAAATGCAAAAGTGTTTCGTATGTTTTACATGAGTCTCTCAACAACTAAACAACTTTAACAATAACATAAGGAAAATTATATATGATATTGGAAACTATCTTAAGTAATTATACATGATATTGAAAACTATCATGATACATGGTATAAGTAACAATTTAAAATTAAAATGTCATGTTATTTTATTTACTCTATCATTTTGACACATGATTTTCTCACATGTAAGTGGTTGTCATGTAAAGAGTTTATAATGAAAATATTAGGTATTGAAATATATAAGAAATGAAACAAAAAATATATATATCTTTAACATTTTTTAATGGATATGAACATTGCCACATAGACCTAGTCAAGAAGATTAAAATGTATGCATCAGTATCTCTACTCTTTTACCAAAATAACAATTAAACCATTCATACATGCCTCTTGTTATGGAGTATCAATTGGTCATCATAATAAGCACAAATACAAGTTGATATTTTGTCATACTTTTGTTTTTTATTTTCCTTTTTTTTATTTAATTTTTTTGTGATGTTGTTTTAAAAAATAGATAAAAATTTATATTTATGAAAATACAAACAGAATTTTAACAATTTATAAATTCATCTATGTTTTCTTTAGCTTTAATTGAATTTTTTTTATCTTTACAATTTATATATTTTCATTTTAAGTTTTCAAATAAAAATTTAAATAACAAATAAATACTAAAAAAATATTTGTGAAATAAAATTAATAATAAGAAAAAACTAATATAAGATTTACTAAATACACTTTTTTTAAATATTAAAATCCCAAAAAACCAAAAATACTTTTTATAATAAAATCTAAAAACTAGCTTGAGGATTAAAAAGCTCTTGCAATCATTTCTTACTATTGCTCATTGGCCTCTCAAGCGTGTTTGAGATATTGAATGCCAGTGCCACCTGTCCAAATCATAGATAAACACTTAGTAACCTCATTGAAGTAAGCCTTTCTATGGTAATTTGGTATATGTGATTTCCACCTTCCCCCACCGTACGGGATCCCACGTCATTGACATGGCCCGCTGTGATAAGGCTCGAAGGGTAGACGCCCCCTGGATAGACTATCGCCCCTGGACGAGATTGGAGTCCGAGACGCATCGGCCCTTGCTAAGTCATAAGTTTCTGGTATATCTGGCTTGCGGGCTATTGGATATACTTGGGGTTTATAGTGGCAGCGGACGGCTTTGAACCTGGGCCTTTCCCGGGTAATCCCGACATGTTACCGATTTCCCTAACCTAAAAAAAATTAAAATTGGTATATGTGATTTACAAGACTTTAAGATAATGCATAGGTTGTCTGGTTAAAAATCTTCTTATCTCATTGATTTAGAATGATACATGTCTAACAACACTAGAATCCATTGGAAAAAGGTAGATGTACCAAGAGAAATTATTAGTTTAATGTTTAAAGATAATGGGGAAAGCCATGCAAACATGTTCACAAGGCCATCCAACAAATCCAACAACCATTGTGTCATTTCTGACAAGTAATAACATGTTTCAACAACCATTGTGTCATTGTTGACAAAAAAAAAAGAAGAAGAAGAAGACAGGTTTCCTTAAGATGGGTAGTCTAGTTAAACTTGACAACATCCTTTCAGGTTAGGTAGTAGATGTTTCCAACCTAAAGTTTTATTTCTTATTTCTGAAATAAGAAATTTCCACATCCTAAAAATGATATAACCTAGGCCAAAGCCAGTAGCAATATTGAATAAGAGAATAATCCACCCACCTAAAAGATGATGTCACCTAGTATATACAACTGAACCCTCCATGAATAAATTTTATTCCCTCCTAGATGGCTCCCACCTTCAACCCATTAGCAACTCTTTCCAAAGAATAATTATAACAGCTCTTTGATAATGATATTTTGTCAAACCAACCAATTGAGACTCGGGAGCATGGACAGAAATGGTTTTTGTATTTCACAGCAATGAAAGGCAGCCAAATATTTGTTTTATTTGTTTATTTTTTTGGCAGGCAGCCAAATATTTGTTTTATTTGTTTATTTTTTTTGGCAGTGACTACATTCATATCTTCACAAATCAGATATTTCTCGTCAAGTCTGTCAGTAATAGTAGCAGCAGATTTTGTTCTAATATTGACATAAATCTTTGCATTTCTGTTTTCCTCTGGATGTGAATAACAAACAATATTTAGCATGCTGAAGAGTATTTAATGCTGCTGCAGCAAGCTTGATGATTGTTGGATCTTGAGCTGCTGGAGATCCAACCGCCTGCTGCAACCGCATTAAATGCTCTGCAACATGCTAACTATTGCTTTCCTGTTAAACTCTTGATACAATTTGTTTAACGATCTCTTATTTAATATAAATTCGCTTAAAAGAAAAACGGTAAAATAAATTCCCTTAAAAGAAAAACGGTACGAGGCCCCTCATGGCTCCTTCCTACTGGCAACGCCCTCTCTGTGGGTCCTACAACACTGAAAGACAGCGAGCTTGGTTCCTTCAGATTCAACATCCCTACGGCTCCTCAACCACCGTTATGACCGTCCCTCCAAAGGGCTTCCGAGGGCAGTTGATATGTGTTATCAAGAATAAATTTGAATAAATGTGGTTCCTTTCGAGGGTGGTCGAAATGTGTTATATCCAAAATAAATATAGTACCAATCGTTTGACTGTGTTTGATGCTTTGAACCTCATGTGTTCAGCTTTTATTAAGTATTTCTTTTAATTGAATATATTTAAATATATTGGAACCTATTCCTATTAGAACAAGATATCAAAGAGGAATTTCGGAGTTTTAGAATTCAAAACCTTATATGAATATCAAATTTGTATTTAAAATCATGCCAAGCATTATGCAAAAATATTGAATATTGAAATCATGTTGGATAGTGCTATATTTTTAAAATTTGTATTTAAAATCATGCTAAGCATTATGTAAAAATATTTAATAATGAAAAATATTGAATATTGAAATCATTTTAGATAGTGAGATGCTATATTTTCAAAATATGTATTTTCTAAATAAGCATTATGTAAAAATATTTAATAATGAAAAATATTGAATATTGAAATCATTTTCGATAGTGAGGTGCTATATTTTCAAAATATGTATTTTCTAAATGATCAAATCAAATTGATAATATTTATTTTAGGAGTTTATATTTTTCTTCATGTAATGATGTGTTCATTTTTTTGAAATTTTTACAATTGGGCGGTCTTAATATCTACCAAAATATAGAGAGGCAAAGAAGTGTATTTTTCCACTAACTAAGTTATTTTTTTTTCTCTATATTTGTTTTGAATATTGCCAAACATCTTGCTATGAATTTATTTCATATTAGAATCAACTTCTCATTAGCAAGATACTAGAGTGGATATTTGTGATGATCTCATTCAAATGACGATAAAATTTCCATAAATTTATCTAGAATCTTCTCAAACATCATGATGCAAACTTACTGAATATTGAAACCTATCCATCCTTTGATATATTGAAGATTTAATTATAACTAGGACACCATAGGAGCCCAAGGGATTAGCTCAATTAGTTGTTGTCAACGTTGTTGTGCATTTAGCTAGTTTCATGTCAGTAAGTGCTTGACTCTAATCTCCTTGAGTTAAGAGCACTACATTACCCCAATAAGTTTACCGGGGATGCCATCCATGAATCTAAGTAAGAATCCCTTGGGTTTCTTGACAAGGTTTTCCTTGAGAAAAAAACTAAGTCACGGTAGACAATTATTGGCTATAATGAAATCTAAATAGTTGTTTTTTCAAATCTTATAATACACCTCGATGCAAGTTTATTATTTTTTGAACCCAATCTCCCATATTGATATATTGAAGCTTATGATGTAGGTGAGATTCTCGAGTGAAATATTTGGAATGATCGAAATCAAATTGCTTAATGATTTTTGCAAGTACTCTATTTAGGCGCTATAGTGCCCCACCTTCTTTTTGGAATGATTGTTCTAATCATTCTCGTTGTATGTGTTGGTTGTTAGGTCATATTGGTCGAGTGATAGTAATAAGATTTGTCACCTTTTTACATACACCAACTAAGCACTGCATAGATAGATTCAACTACTCTTAATGCATGCTCTACAAATTATTTAGCACACAAAGTGCAAATGTTAATCTATGTCGCATACATGTGGTGAAAGAGGTGTAAGAGTGATTTATGTTTATGAAACATGGTGTTTTAGGAATGTATAGATGTTGACTTAGAATAACATGTGTATGTGTGCATATGTTTAATGTCATGAAAAATACTTATATTATTAGAAAAAAAAACAATATAAACCTAAAAAATCAAATCAATTTATAAAATAATGAAATATCAGCCTAAAAGAACTTTGAAATCAATTTATAAAATGATAGGAATATCAACCTAAAAAAGCTTTCAAATCAATTTATAAAATGATGAAATATTAACATAAGAGAGCTTTAAAACCAATTTATAAAATGATGAAATGTAAAATAACTATGTAAAATTCCTAACAACAGCCGAAGGTGAAGATTTCATAAAATGATAGGAATATCAACCTAAAAAAGCTTTCAAATCAATTTATAAAATGATGAAATATTAACATAAGAGAGCTTTCAAACCAATTTATAAAATGATGAAATGTAAAATAACTATGTAAAATTCCTAACAACAGCTGAAGGTGAAGTCCTTGCTAGTAAGCTATGGTTGAGGATGACCAAGGCTTAAAAGCCCTGGGTGTTAGGCATTTCTCGAAGATCTTCAAAGATGATGGCCTGACCAACTTTGAAGCACATATGAAGGTAATTCGTTTTTTTCCTTCTTTCATTCAGCATCAGGAAGACTTTGATTTTTTCAACCGCCAAATATCTATGGAAGAAATAGAGTTTGCTCTGAAATCCTTTAAAAAGGATAAATCTCCTGGACTTGATGGATGGCCAGTTGACTTTTACTTGGCTTTGCTGGATATACTTGGAAATGATCTTCTTCAGTTGGTTGAGTCTGCCAAGATGGAGGGAAGAGTTATGCCCTCTCTGAACTCTACTTTCATTGCTTTAATCCCTAAAAAGGAAAAACCCCTTACTTTCGCTGACTTTAGACCCATTTCCCTTTGCAATCTTGTTTATAAGCTCATCGCAAAAATTGTTGCACTATGCCTGAAGCCCTTTTTGGATAATTTCATCTCCCCTCAGCAATTTGGCTTCTTGAAGAATAGACAAATCTTTGAACCTATTGCCATCACTCAAGAAATCCTTCACTCTGTAAAGACCAAAAATAAGTGTGCCCTTATACTCAAGATTGATCTGTCAAAAGCTTTTGATAGGGTAGATTGGTCTTTTTTAAGACTCATCCTTCTTGCAGTTGGAGTCCCCCTAATTGGTGTAAATTGGATAATGGGTTGTTTAACCTCAACTAACTTTGCTCTGCTTGTTAATGGCATCCCTTCTAGTTTTTTCACTGCCTCCCGGGGCATCAGACAAGGCTGCCCGTTGTCTCCTTTATTGTTTATTCTTGTCATAGAGGGGCTCAGTCTTTTAATTAAGGATGCTAGGACCAATGGGTTGATCACAGGTATTAAAGTTTCTTCCCAACTCTTCTTCACCCATCTGTTGTTTGTTGATGATCTGTTACTTTTTGGAGCTGGAACTTTCGAAGAATGGGAAGCTTATAAAATAATACTGGATACCTTCTGCGTGGATTCAGGGATGAGTATTAATATGGACAAATCATGTTTCTTGTTTAATAATGTGGATGTAGGGGTATTGAACAGGATCTCTAAATTCCTCTCTTTTAATTATGCACATATATCCCTGGGTTTCAAATACCTAGGCTTTTTTATCAAGCCCCTTGGCTACAGGGTGAAAGACTGGTTCTGGATTATTAGAAATTTTGAAAAAAAAATCCAGCATTGGACCCTCCGTTTACTATCTCTGGGCGGCAGACTTGTCTTAATTAAGGCGATCTTTTCTAGTATGCCGGTTTACTAGATGGCCTTGATCCCCTTACCTTCATCTATTTTGGATAAGCTCATGTCTCTAATTTTCTCCTTCCTTTGGGGATCGACTCCTGCTAAAAGATCCTACCACTTGGTAGATTGGAAGGTATCCTCAAAACTAACCTCTTTGGGAGGCTGGGGCATCAAGCATCTAGGCTGGTTCAGCCTTTCTCTGCGATTAAAGAGCTTCTGGTTGGCTTTGACTAGGGATGGGATATGGCACAAACTTCTGACTAAGAAATATCTCAAAAACCTTTCGGTGGTTACTTGGATACGTAGAAAAGTTTTTGTTGTGAATCGTGCCTCTATGATCTGGAAAGGGTTTCTACAAACCCTGCCTTGGCTCGGTAGTGGTCTTACCTGGAAAGTTGGTGTTGGAGAGGAGGTTCGTATAGGCATTGATCCAATTATGGGTACTGGAACCCCCATGATCCTGCCTTTGGAGCTACGTGACTACTTGGAGGATTTTGGCATTGTCACTCTAGCTCAGGCTCGTAACCAAACTGTTGGGGCTAGTTGTTATTGATTTACAGCTGATGATCTGGATCTGGGAGGTGATTGGAGGCTCTTGTGGAACAACTTCATTGCTGGTCTTGAATACGGTCGTATCAGGTTGACACACCAGAATGACACTCTCATCTGGTCTTTTGATAAGTACGCTGGTGACATCCCTCCTGCTGTTGGGTATGATAGCATTACTCACCACTATCATGACCACTCTTTGGTCCATTATAAAGTGTTGGACTACATCTAGGCCCTCAAATTACCATCAAAGATATACTGCTTTACTTGGCTAGTAATTATGAACCGAGTACTTACATGGGATAACTTACAAAGGCGTGGCTGGCAAGGTCCTGGTTTTTGCTCTCTCTGCAAGAGGAATGAAGATACAGTTCAACACCTTTTCTTAGAGTGCCCGGTATCTGCTAGTGTTTTACTTTTTTTTCATGAGCAGAAGGGTCTTCCTCGCCTTAAATTTTGTTCTGTCAAATCTTTCTTGGAACTCTAGTTTAAAACTACCACGGCTCACTCTGAAAGTAGATACTTACCTCTCTTTATTTTTTGGAGTTTGTGGAGGTACAGGAACCTCTATCTTTTTGAAAATAAGGTGCTCTCCTTTTCTGCAATCATTCACCAAGTTCAAGCTCTTTGTGCTCTCTATCCTGTACCAGCACAAAAGATCAAGATCAAAAATTTCGGACAAAGCCCTAAGCTCACTTTCCCATGTGGATTCTTTGATGGGGCAGCTGCTGATGACCATGGAGGAGCTGGCTTTGTGCTGCATATATCAGTCTCTCATTTCTTCAACTTCTCACTTGGATGCGAAAAAAGTACACATACTAGAGCTAAACTACTAGCTCTATGGGTTGTCCTTGTTGTGTCTAAACTATTGGGGATCCCACTTCATTCCACTTTTGGTGACTCACTTGTCATTATCAACTGGGCAAATAGGTTGTCTTCTCTGGATACTCCTGGAGTGAAGCACTGGTGTGAGGATACTACATCTCTTACTCACTGTTTCCCTCATATGACTCTCAGTCATATTTATCATGAGCATAATCAGCAGGCTGACAGTTTCTCCAAGAAGGCTATTGTATTGGATCCTGGTTTTGGTATCTTCTCGGAATCTATTGATGGAATGATCTCAGATCATGGAAATTTCAAGCTCTTTTGAGCTTTGTGCCGATACTCTGTCCCCTTCTTTTTGGCACATATTCAGTTTTATGTTTTGGTCAGATCTCGAGCAATCTGGGGACAAGACTTTTGGCCTTTTGATTTTGCTCACTTATTTATTAGACTGCTTGTCTATCCTTAAGATGGGTAGTCTAGTTAAACTTGACAACATGATTTCAGGTTAGGTAGTAGATGCTTCCAACCTAAAGTTTTATTTCTTATTTCTGAAAGATCTATTTTTCATTTTTTTTACAATTAGAAATTTCCACATTTTAAAAATGGGTCTATAACCTAGGCCAAAGCCAGTAGCAATATTGAATAAGAAAATAATCTACCCACCTAAAAGATGCTGTCACCAAGTTTATACAACTGAACCCTCAGTGAATAAGTTTAATTACCTCCTAAATGGCTCCCACCTTCAACCCATTAGCAACTCTTTCCAAAGAATAATTATAACAGCTCTTTGATAAAGATATTTTGTCAAACCAACCAATTGAGACTCGGGAGCATGGATAGAAATGGTTTTTGTATTTCACAGCAATGAAAGGCAGCCAAATATTTGTTTTATTTGTTTATTTTTGGTAGTGACTACATTCATATCGTCACAAATCAGATATTTCCCATCAAGTCTGTCAGTAATAGTAGCAGATTTTGTTCTAATATTGACATAAATCAAACATTTCTGCTCTCCTCTGGATGTGAACAACAAATAATATTTAGCATGCCGGGGAGCATTTAATGCCGCTGCAGCAAGCTTGATGATTGTTGGATCTTGAGCTGCTGGAGATCCAACTACCTGCTACAACCGCATTAAATGCTCTGCAACATGCTAAATATTACTTTTCTGTTAAACTCTTGATACAATTTGTTTAACGATCTCTTCTTTAATATAAATTCGCTTAAAAAAAAAACGGTAAGATAAATTCCCTTAAAAGAAAAACGGTACGAGGCCCGTCATGGCTCCTTCCCTACTGGCAACGCCCTCTCTGTGGGTCCTACAACAGTGAAAGACAGCGAGCTTGGTTCCTTCAGATTCAACAGCCCTACGGCTCCTCAACCACCGTTATGACCGTCCCTCCAAAGGGCTTCCGAGGGCAGTTGATATGTGTTATCAAGAATAAATTTGAATAAATGTGGTTCCTTTCGAGGTAGGTCGAAATGTGTTATATCCAAAAAAAATATAGTACCAATCGTTTGACTGTGTTTGATGCTTTGAACCTCATGTGTTCAGCTTTTATTAAGTATTTCTTTTAACTGAATATATTTAAATATATTGGAACCTGATCCTATTATAACAAGATATCAAAGAGGAATTTCGGAGTTTTAGAATTCAAAACCTTATATAAATATCAAATTTGTATTTAAAATCATGCTAAGCATTATGCAAAAATATTGAATATTAAAATCATGTTGGATAGTGCTATATTTTTAAAATTTGTATTTAAAATCATGCTAAGCATTATGTAAAAATATTTAATAATGAAAAGTATTGAATATTGAAATCATTTTAGATATTTAGGTGCTATATTTTCAAAATATGTATTTTCTAAATGATCAAATCAAATTGATGATATTTATTTTAGGAGTTTATATTTTTCTTCATGTAATGATGTGTTCATTTTTTTGAAATTTTTACAATAGGGCCATCTTAATATCTACCAAAATATAGAAAGGCAAAGAAGTGTATTTTTCCATAAACTAAGTTATTCTTTTTTTCTATATATTTGTTTTGAATATTGCCAAACATCTTGCTATGAATTTATTTCATATTAGAATCAACTTATCATTAGCAAGATACTAGAGTGGATATTTGGGATGATCTCATTCAAATGACGATAAAATTTCCATAAATTTATCTAGAATCTTCTCAAACATCATGATGCAAACTTACTGAATATTGAAACCTATCCATCCTTTGATATATTGAAGATTTAATTATAACTAGGACACCATAGGAGCCCAAGGGATTAGCTCAATTAGTTGTTGTCAACGTTGTTGTGCATTTAGCTAGTTTCATGTCAGTAAGTGCTTGACTCTAATCTCCTTGAGTTAAGTGCACTACATTACCCCAATAAGTTTACCGGGGATGCCATCCATGAATCTAAGTAAGAATCCCTTGGGTTTCTTGACAAGGTTTTCCTTGAAAAAAAAACTAAGTCACCATAAACAATTATTGGCTATAATGAAATCTAAGTAGTTATTTTTTCAAATCTTATAATACACCTCGATGCAAGTTTATTATTTTTTGAAACCAATCTCCCATTTTGATATATTGAAGCCTATGGTGTAGGTGCGATTCTCGAGTTAAATATTTGGAATGATGGAAATCAAATTGCTTAATGATTTTTGCAAGTACTCTATTTAGGCGCTATAGTGCCCCAACTTCTTTTTGGAATGATTGTTCTAATCATTCTCATTGTATGTGTTGGTTGTTAGGTCATATTGGTCGAGTGATAGTAATAAGATTTGTCACCTTTTTACATACACCAACTAAGCACTGCATAGATAGATTCAACTACTCTTAATGCATGCTCTACAAATTATTTAGCACACAAAGTGCAAATGTTAATCTATGTCGCATACATGTGGTGAAAGAGGTGTAAGAGTGATTTATGTTCATGAAACATGGTGTTTTAGGAATGTATAGATGTTGACTTAGACTAACATGTGTATGTGTGCATATGTTTAATGTCATGAAAAATACTTATATTATTAGAAAAAAAACCAATATAAACCTAAAAAAAATCAAATCAATTTATAAAATAATGAAATATCAGCCTAAAAGAACTTTGAAATCAATTTATAAAATGATAGGAATATCAACCTAAAAAAGCTTTCAAGTCAATTTATAAAATGATGAAATATTAACATAAGAGAGCTTTCAAACCAATTTATAAAATGATGAAATGTAAAATAACTATGTAAAATTCCTAACAACAGCCGAAGGTGAAGATTTCATAAAATGATAGGAATATCAACCTAAAAAAGCTTTCAAAACAATTTATAAAATGATGAAATATTAACATAAGAGAGCTTTCAAACCAATTTATAAAATGATAAAATGTAAAATAACTATGTAAAATTCCTAAAAACAGCTGAAGGTGAAGTCCTTGCTAGTAAGCTATGGTTGAGGATGACCAAGGCTTAAAAGGCCTGGGTGTTAGGCATTTCTCAAAGATCTTCAAAGATGATGGCTTGAACAACTTTGAAGCACAGATGAAGGTAATTCGTTTATTTCCTTCTTTCATTCAGCATTAGGAGGACTTTGATTGTTTCAACCGCCAAGTATCCATGGAAGAAATAGAGTTTGCTCTGAAATCCTTTAAAAGGGATAAATCTCCTGGACCTGATGGATGGCCAATTGAGTTTTACTTGGCTTTCCTAGATATACTTGGAAATGATCTTCTTCAATTGGTTGAGTCCGCCAAGATGGAGGAAATAGTTCTGCCCTCTCTGAACTCTACTTTCATTGCTTTAATCCCTAAAAAGGAAAAGCCCCTTACTTTCGCTGACTTTAGACCCATTTCCCTCTGCAATCTTGTTTATAAGCTCATCGCAAAAATTGCCGCACTACACCTGAAGCCCTTTCTGGATAATTTCATCTCCCCTCAGCAATTTGGCTTCTTGAAGAATAGACAAATCTCTGAACCTATTGCCATCACTCAAGAAATCCTTCACTCTGTAAAGACCAAAAATAAGTGTGCCCTTATACTCAAGTTTGATCTGTCAAAATCTTTTGACAGGGTAAACTGGTCTTTTTTAAGACTCATCCTTCTTGCAATTGGAGTCCCACTAATTGGTGTAAATTGGATAATGGGTTGTTTAACCTCAACTAACTTTGCTTTGCTTATTAATGGCACCCCTTCCAGTTTTTTCACTGCCTCTCGGGGCATCAGACAAGGCTGCCCGTTGTCTCCTTTATTGTTTATTCTTGTCATAGAGGGACTCAGTCTTTTAATTAAGGATGCTAGGACCAATGGGTTGATCAGAGGTATTAAAGTTTCTTCCCAGCTGTTCTTCACCCATCTGCTATTTGTTAATGATGTGTTACTTTTTGGAGCTGGAACTTTCGAAGAATGGGAAGCTTATAAAATAATACTGGATACCTTCTGCGTGGCTTCAGGGATGAGTATTAATATGGACAAATCATGTTTCTTGTTTAATAATGTGGATGTAGGGGTATTGAACAGGATCTCTAAATCCCTCTCTTTTAATTATGCACATATATCCTTGGGTTTCAAATACTTGGGATTTTTTATCAATCCCCTTGGCTACAGGGTGAAAGACTGGTTCTGGCTTATTAGAAATTTTGAAAAAAAAATCCAGCATTGGACCCTCCGTTTACTATATCTGGGGGGAAGACTTGTCTTAATTAAGGCGGTCCTGTCCAGTATGCTAGTTTATTGGATGGCCTTGATCCCCTTACCTTCATCTATTCTGGATAAGCTCAGGTCTCTGATTTTCTCCTTCCTTTGGGGATCGACTCCTGCTAAAAGATCCTACCACTTGGTAGATTGGAAGGTACTCTCAAAACTGACCTCTTTGGGAGGCTGGGGTATCAAGCATCTAGGATGGTTCAGCCTTTCTCTGCGATTAAAGAGCTTATGGTTGGCTTTGACTGGGGATGGGATATGGCACAAACTTCTGACTAAGAAATATCTCAAAAACCTTTCGGTGGTTACTTGGATACGTAGAAAAGCTTTTGCTGTGAATCGTGCCTCTGTGATTTGGAAAGGGTTTCTACAAACCCTGTCTTGGCTCGGTAGTGGTCTTACCTGGCAAGTTGGTGCTGGAGAGGAGGTTCGTATAGGCAATGATCCAATTATGGGTACTAGAACCCCCATGATCCTGCCTTAGGAGCTACGTGACTACTTGGAGGATTTTGGCATTGTCACTCTAGCTCAGGCTCGTAACCACACTGCTGGGGCTAGTTGTTATTGGTTTACAGCTGATGATCTGGATCTGGGAGGTGAATGGAGGCTCTTGTGGAACAACTTCATTGCTGGTCTTGAATATGGTCATATCAGGTTGACACACTAGAATGACACTCTCATCTGGTCTTTTGATAAGTATGCTGGTGACATCTCTGTTGCTGTTGGGTATGATAGAATGACTCACCACTATCATGACCACTCTTTGGTCCATTATAAAGTGTTGGACTACATCTGGACCCTCAAATTACCATCAAAGATACGCTGCTTTACTTGGCTAGTAATTATGAACCGAGTACTTACATGGGATAACTTACAAAGGCATGGATGGCAGGGTCCTAGTTTTTGTTCTCTCTACAAGAGGAATGAAGATACATTTCAACACCTTTTCTTAGAGTGCTCGATATATGCTAGTGTTTTTCTTTTTTTTAATGAGCAGAAGGGTCTTCCTCGCCTTAAATTTTGTTCTGTCAGATCTTTCTTGGAACTCTGGTTTAAAACTACCATGGCTCACTTTGAAAGTAGATACTTACCTCTCTTTATTTTTTGGAGTTTGTGGAGGTACAGGAACCTCTGTCTTTTTGAAAATAAGGTGCTCTCCTTTTCAGTAATCATTCACCAGGTTCAAGCTCTCTGTGCTCTCTATCCTGTACCAGCACAAAAGATCAAGATAAAAAATTTCGGACAAAGCCCTAAGCTCACTTTCCCGTGTGGATTCTTTGATGGGGCAGCTGCTGATGACCATGGAGGAGCTAGCTTTGTGTTTCATATATCAGTCTCTCATTTCCTCGGCTTCTCACTCGGATGCGAAAAAAGTACAAATACTAGAGCTAAACTACTAGCTCTATAGGCTGTCCTTGTTGTGTCTAAACTATTGGGGATCCCACTTCATTCCACTTTTGGTGACTCACTTGTCATTATCAATTGGGAAAACATGTTGTCTTCTCTAGATACTCTTGGACTGAAGCACTGGTGTGAGGATACTAGATCTCTTACTCACTATTTCTCTCATATGACTCTCAGTCATATTTATCGTGAGCATAATCAGTAGGCTGACAGTCTCTCCAAGAAGGCTCTTGTATTGGATCCTGGTTTTGGTATCTTCTTAGAATCTATTGATGGAATGATCTCAGATCATGGAAATTTCAAGCTCTTTTGAGCTTTGTGCTGGGACTATGGTCTCCTTTTTTTTGGCACATATTCAGTTTTATGTTTTGGTCGGATCTCGAGCAATATGGGGACGAGACTTTTGGCCTTCTGATTTTGCTCACTGATTTATTAGACTGCTTGTCTATCCTTCTTGACTTTGGAACTGTACATTGATGGAATATCTTATGGTTTTAGTCATGGAGCCTGCTCCTTGAGGGCTCATTTCCATGCCTTATGATCTCATGCTCAGATCTCTATGTATCTCTTCAAGAATGTTGTGTCATTTATTTGGTGTGTTGTGGGATCCCCTTTGGTCTATTCACAGCAAAGAAGCCTGATCAGTGAGGCTGCCATGTATAAGATGACTTTTGATTCTATATGAATAACAAAGTCTGGCAATTTTTTTGCTGAAAAAAATGCTATGGATTTGTGCTCAACATTGCCTAGAGATAGTGATAGAAGTATGGTTTTTTACTAATGGCCTAGAATGTCCAAATGGGGGCACGCGAAAGGGCCATGGATTGACTTATCAGACCAAAGAGGGCTGAGAAAGTATGATAAGGCTATAGCTTTTCCTAATGATGGTTTAACGTGATCCCTATAGAGAATTAATCATGCCTCTTAAAAAGAGTTTTTAATGTGTAGATGTACCTTGAAGGATGGCCCTTGATTTTCTACGCATGAACTTCTTAAGCTTTTTTTTTTTTCAGATGGAAAGATCCATGGGAAACCCAGGAATACTTCCCCACAATAGTGGATGGTAGAGGTGGTAAACCGCCTATCATCCTTGCAGAAGGCCTAACCCCAAAGGACTCAAGGCTCGAACCCGTGACCTCTCCCCGAACCGAGAGAGTGTGCGCACGTCTTACCAATTGAGCTAACCCTTGGGGCTTGAACTTCTTAAGCTTACAAGAAACACTTTATGCATGAACCCTTTTTAAGATACTTTATTCATGGGCTCTTCCTAAGATTACATATAGTTTCCATATGAACGGGTTAGGAGGTTATAGTTTTTTTTTTAAAGGATGCACGGGTTCTTTTTTGGTCTCTAAAAAATCCTTTTCTTTTTATCTCTTTCCTTCTTCATTGTTAATGTTGTTGAAACTAGGTAGTGGGAAGAGATCCTTTTACTTATGTGATTTCATGGCCCTTGGATCTAGGGTAGCAAGTATAACGGAATGTTTATAGTTGGTAGGAAAATGGTATCTTATTACCATTTTATGTAAAACAATTTTAGTTAACTAAGTGCAATTATCTCTTTATTTGGCTACGAGTATAATGATAAAATGGAAATGGGAAATTTTATATATATGATTTTATTATGGTTGTTTTAAAAAAAAAATTAAGGAATAATTTCGGGGAAAACTCTACAAGTACTACATCATGACTCATGGATGATAAACAAGGTAAACCATCTACCCTAATTATGAAGCTTAACCCCAAGGGGATTAAGAGAGTCGAACTCATGACCTCCCCAACTACGAGGAGAGAGATGTCACGCCTGGCTCATGGCCACTTGAGCTAACCCTTTGGACTATGGTTGTTGAATCTCTTATAGATATATAAGTTAAATATACAAATACTTCAGCGCTTGATTAAATGGTTAGTTTTTAATAAAAAAATAAAACTATTATAGAACTATTTTTTTTTATTGCATTAGAAATAAATTGTGAAATGGTTAGTGAATGTTTCCTAAAAGTGAGATAAGGAGATATCAAGTTCAAATTATATGGAACTTGAGCTTTCTGATTTTGCTAATGAAATAGTATAAGTTCTAGAATTTGTTGGAAACCAATCATTGTTTAGTACTATCAAAATTATGCATGAAATACAAGATTAACCATCATCAACAAATGTGAAGCATTTTGAATTTTAGAGTGTTTCCATATATGGTATAAATTGTTTCCTACATATCTCCATGTGTAGGACACCATGAACAATTTCCTCCATTTTAAAGAGTAAATGAGGGAGAAAGGCCAGAGTTGAACACAACAAACACAATGCAAAATCCTATAAAAATATTCCCTTTTGTAGTCATTAAAGAAAGTACACAAGAATACTTGCTATATGGGGTCACGAGCATGTGACAAGTTTGTAGCTTGAATGCATTTCTCTTGAATTGATATAAATCTTTAGAGCCTAAAATTTTATATATAGTGACTTCCCTTACATATTTATCATTGTTAAAACACATTAGAATTGTTGCTATCTGGTGTGACTAGTGTTTTGGAAAAAAATTCAATTGGAGGCATCGATGGCATCAATGGAGGGAGGGAGCAAGGCTCTCTCTTGCAAAGATATCCTCGGCTCCCTTAGAAATTACAAATATTTTGATCGTGGGAAGAAAAAAGAAGTTGCAAGTGAAAACATAGATAACAAAGGAGTGGGAGGGGCAGGGAATAACCTTAAACCCCGAAATAATGCCAGTACAACCAAAAAAGGAGAAGATCAAAGATCAATTACCCTAGTGACGGATAGTTGTATCTTGAAAATGGCTCAGCCACCACGATATGAGGTTACCTCATCTAAGATTTAGGTGTACAGGAAATATATGTAGGACAATGCAATTATTTGCGAGCTCATGGGATTTTTGCCAACAAAGAAACCCCTAACCGGGTGGATAGCCAAAAAATGGAAGCCAAAGGGACATATTGACTTGACGTTAGGATCTAAGGTTTTATTCATGACTATTTTCTCCAGTACGAAGGATAGGGAGAGAGGTTTTTAGAACAAACCATACTTATTTAACTCTCTGGGACTCTATTTACTATTTTGGATGAAACAGTTTAGCTTTGAAAATGACTATTTCTCATTTGCACTTTTTTGGATTAGGCTCTACTCTCTCCCATAGGAATACTAGGATGAAAAAATAGTAAATGGGAAAGGAAACACCCTAGGTAATTATATCAAATTGTCTGAAGCAACTAGGTGGGATCGGTATACCTCTTTCACCAAAATCAGTGTCTATATGAACAATTCCAGATCTCTCCCAGATTTGATTCGTTTAAACTACGAGGAAAATGAATGGGATCAAACTATTAACTATGAATGCATTCCTTTTAGATGCATGCAATGTCATGAGAATGGAAACCTCTTCAAGGTTTCCCACTCAATCAACCTCCCAAGCCCTCAATAGAGGAACCTACAGTGGATTAGGAGGGTTTCACAATAGTCGCTACAAGGAGAAAAGCAAGTTGCAAACAAGGGCTAGTAAAGCAAGGACCAAGAAACCCTAGAATGAATTAATTTTAATCTATAAGCGAGGATGTCGAGGGAACCACAAGTGGGAAAAATGAAAAACTAGTATATACTCTAGAGAGGTCAAAATAGGCCCCTCCTGGACTAAAAAAGGATCAACCATAAATAATCAAATGCAGGAGGACATAAGTCACAATAATGGAGGATCTAGTTGAGGAAGATGAAATAATGGAATCCAAGAAATGGGAAGATATGGTTATAGGAGATATGGATTTACAAGGATTATTAGAAGCATGCAAATGCAAAGATCCCCAATATATACTTGAGTAGAGACTTTTCCTTCTAAATGAGGTCTTATAACAACTCAATGTGGATCTGGGGAACAGGGATATTCATCGTGAGCAATCCATAAAACTATTGGGGATAAAATCAGGTATCTCAAAGGGTGCACAAGAACTCCAACGAAGGAAAGAAAGAAAGGAAGGAAAGGTAACAAATAATTATTGAAGGACATGGGATAAAAACTCATTGGTTTAGGTAAGTACTTTCTAGTGAATAATAAGTTCTCATCCCAACCCCTAAATAGTTACTCATAAAGATTGTATCATGGAATATAAGAGGCCTAAATGGGAAGAGTAAGAAATGGACTCCTCTATCTAAGATAGATAAGGGGAAAAAATCCTAGTTATGTTCTAGGAGAAAAAATGCTCAAGTAAATCTCTTAGTAATAATGCCAATTTCTATTGGAAAGGATTCCACTCCATGGAAATGGATGCTCGAGGTTCAACAGGGGGTCTTACTTTTCTCTCGAATCCATGAGTGATAACTTTGGAGGGGTTTTTCTCTAGAACCTGAATGCTAATGACTAAATTCCATATCATTTGAACAAACAACATGGATTTCATCACAAATGTGTGTGGACCAACAATAAATGAGGGGAAAATTATATTTTTTCACTTGTTTCAAGATATAAAGGGTTTAATACAACATCAACCCTAGATTGTGGGAAGATATTTTTACTTTATTACTTCTCTCTTGGAGAAAAGAGAAGTGAGGTAGCTTCATTCATCTTGTAACACCTTCAAATAAACATTGAAATACCTACATCTAGTTGACTCGAAGCCCTAAATTGGTACTCACAGCCAAAACAACAAAAGAGGAGGGTCTCAACAAATTGCTTTACATCTAGACAAATTCCTCATGTCTAAAAACATAATCACTAGAGGCTTCACCATTTAAGGCTATACTCTTCCTTGTGCAAGTTATGATCACTTTCCTATCTATCTTCATGTAATCATGGTTGATGGGTAATAAAACATCTATTTGGAATTGAAATGTTTTGTCTAGGGAATCCATAATTTCAAAAGAACTACAATATTAATTAGACCTCATGAACAGATAGGAGGATACACTATGGAGGAAAAATACCATGTTAAATGGATAAGGATGGGGATAAAAATTCCAAGTTCTTCCATAACTCAATGGTTCAACGTAGAAATCAAAACCAAATAACCTCTATGAAGGATGAATAAGGTAACACCCTGCAAAAGCATGAGGACCTAGAGAAAGAGATGGTAAACTTATATCGAATCCTTCTAGAGGAACTGTAAAATTTCATGAACCATAGATATACAATTCAGAATGAGAGCTATCTGAAAAGAAGGATGCAATGGAATTGGAAAATCAATGTAAATTGAACAATGGATTCATGACAGAAATTTCACATAAATTGGACAAGTATTGCACAAAATATCATTACATCAATCTTCATTAACATGTCAGTAATACAATAGTCATACAATAAGGAGAATTCGAATACTATGGATAAGATTCGAATTCACCAACTCAAACTAATTGATTAGCTAACTCATTGTGTAAATAATCATAGTTGGAGCTCACTAGTTTAACTCTGGATAACTAATTCAGTTCACAATCAGTTAACTGATGAGGTAGGTGGAGAAAAGGTGCCACACTCCCTTAAATTATGCAAATTGGCACTAGGGTGACTGGTGGTTATCAAAGCATAACTAAACATGAATGACTACCTACCACAAACAACTGAAGGTGACTGTTGGTAGCACTCGGAGAGGGTTCCTAAAATGTAGGGATTGGCACCAATAGCACCAATGGCACCAAAACTCTTGTTGGCACCAAAAATAAAAAGTGTAGATGACTCTTGGGCATGTCCCCCCTTACTCTAGTAAAGTGAAAATGAACTCCTAAGCTAGGAAAAATGAACAAATAGACTATGTGGGTAAAGGGAGGATTAATTAATCCTAACACCCCCCTTAATACTAACTTTTGGTAACTTGGACCTTGGCAACTAGGCCAAAAGTCACACATACAATCTAAATGAAATAAAATAATGCTTAATTAAACAAGGAAAATGGGGAAAACCTCATGGAAAAACCTCCCCTAAAAATAAGAAGGAAATCAGGAAACAAGCTTCCATACTTAAAGAGAAAAAAATTATTCTTGAGCAAAAACTTACGAAAAAATTGTTGCAATTTGCAACTCTATGGAGCAGTAATGCAGAATGTTGGTTCTTGTGTGCACTAGTTTCCTTTTACTGTGGATGTGAACTTTTCAACCTTCTTCCAATCTAATGAATGTTTCCTTTGTCTCTTCTTTCTGGAGGAAGAGTGGCATGACCCAATTTTTTCTTCAGTGAGCCCAATTGTTGATCAGTCCTTACCATCATGTAGCATCTATCTGGGATCTTGTTGCACCACTCTCAAGGAGGTGAAAATGTGTGGGAGAGTGGAACATATTCATTCTGATACTGGGACCTTGTTCTTCTTCTGTCATATGGTTCCCCAAAAACATTCCCAGCTGCTTCAATGAGTGTTTAGGCCCATTTAGGCCTCTAATTTGGAATAGGTGTTGGATCTAGATTCTCTTGAGGTCCAATCTCAATATCAAGATCATGTTGATCTTGTTCCTCATCTTCTAAATCTGAAACATTAGACAATACATTGTCATCAAATGGAAATGAAAGAGTGTTTATACCTTCTTCTTCTTTAGATTGTGGTGGATCATGGACCTGATCTTCTTCAAATTGCACACTGCGCTCTATGAAGCACCTTCTGGTTGCAAGTTCCATCAATTTGTATGCCTTAGCATCCTCAACATATACCAGCAGTATGCATTTGCTATTCTAGTCCTAGAAATATTTTCTCTTATTTGTAGGGATTTTGGCCTAAGATTTGGAGCCAAAAACTCTCAGGTGCGAGACATTGGGCTTATGTCCCAACAGTGCTTCGGAAGGAGTGGCCCCAATTACTGATTTGTGAGGCACCCTATTTTGGATATATGAAGCAAATTGACAGCCTCAACCCACAAGTAAGGAAGAAGTTTTTTCTTCTTCGAGAAGGCAGGTTTCCATATCCTTCAAGGATATATTCTTCCTCTTAATCACACCATTATGTTGTGGTGTGTATGGAACTGAGTGTTCCATTCGAATGCCTTTTGATACACATAACTACAAAAAACCTCTTTTGACATACTCACCTCTATGTCATATCTAACTGACTTGATCTTCTTTTCGAGGTTGTTATAATCTAAGGCTTTAAATACTTTGAAGGGCTCAAATACCTCAGTATTTTGCTTTAGAAAATATACCCAACAATACCTTGAACTGTCATTAATGAATGTAAAAAAATATCTGGATCCATTGATTGATGTTGTAGGCATTGGTCCTGAGACATCATTGTGGAATAGATATAGTGTGGAGGCATCTCTTATTGCCTTTTCAACCTCATATATTTTCTCTAGATGCTTCCCTGCCAAGTAACCAGTGCACACTCCTTTAGGGGATTTGATGAGAGGCAAGCCCTCAACCAACTTCTCATTGTGCAGCTGCTGGAGATACTTGAAGTTTAGGTGGCCAAATATTTCATGCCACATATTGCTTGTGTTATTGGCATGAGTCAATAAGGATTTCGGATATGAAGTAGAAAGAAAATGGGAAAACTCATATGCCGTGAAGGCATGATTAGCAACCCATTTCAATATTAGTTTTCCAGTAGAGGCTTCAGTGATTTATAATTTGTAAAAATCGAATGTAACTCTCTTGGGAGAGCTTGTATGTGTCATCTGATATACATATAACATGTTTTTTGAAAGAGAGGGAACATATAGAACATTTTGGAATTCTCCATGCTCAAGTTTAATGGAACCTCTCCTAACAGCTAGGATCTAAGAATCATCTCCCATATGGATGCTAGATCCTTTGGAGATATCAAGAGAGGTGAAGGATTCTTTGGAAGCAACCATGTGGTTATATTCTCCTCAATCAATCAGATAAGCATTTAACTGAGTGAATCCTTCTTTTAAGGAATGACACCTCTCATGTCCTTCTTTCAGGTTTCCAGCTTCATACTTCTTTGTGCCTTGAGGAATGGTAATGTTGTTATGT
The DNA here is from genome assembly GCA_001517045.1 of Pseudotsuga menziesii. NCBI lineage: Eukaryota > Viridiplantae > Streptophyta > Pinopsida > Pinales > Pinaceae > Pseudotsuga > Pseudotsuga menziesii. The sequence continues at coordinate 534,153 of LPNX010128877.1, forward strand.
TCAAGGATCTTAGACAGCTAGTCAATGGTCTTCTTCATACAATGATTTTCTGTATCAAAACCTCTCATGTAGTAGGATCATTTAGCTTTATCAAATTTCTTGTTTGTGTTCTTCTTGGAACCAGAGTCTCCATCAGAAGTTTTACTTCTCCTTGGGATTCGAATCAACATTCTTGTTCTATTTCCCTCTTTGCTTCCATTTTTCTTGCACATTCCTAGAGTCTCCATCTTAGAGGGCATGATTCTTGGAGGCATTGAACACTCCCATTTGAATGAATTTGTCTTGCTCTTGGATTAATGATTCTGCAAATGCATCTAGAGATGTCATTTTCCAATTTGGGATGGATATTCTTCTAGAGTGGAAAGTAGATACAAATACTAAAAATTTAGAGCCAATCTTGCTCAGAATAGATATCACAAGTTGTTGATCCTTCCTCTCAATCCCACATTGCTTGCATTGTAAGACTAGGGTTTATTTCGAGAAGAGCTGTTGAATTGTCTCAAATTTTTTGGGATGGAGTGCAATTAGCTCATTCTCCAGAATATGGCCTCTTAGCTCATCCTTTTTTCCAAACAAGGATTCGAGCTTGTCCCATCCTTCCTTTGGAGTTTTGAGTACATCAAGGTGGAACAACAACTCCCTGGAGATGTGGATGCACATGAAGCCGAAGGCTTCATCTAGCTTATTCAGAAACTTGGAGCATCATGGGTGATAGAGTAGCTGAATTCTCCATTCACTGGTATAATTATCAACAATTCTTTAAGAACTATGAATGTACAAGCAAAAATCATTGCAAAAAAACTTCAATTTGCAAACATTGTCAGTTCAAACCTCTCCACCTAGACATGAGCACTTTTTATGAGTCCATCACACATGGATGGACTTCTTTGGACAAAATTTATAGGTATCAATGCAATGATTTTAGGAATTATGTGGAAACTCAACTTATTCTGGTGGAAGCATGGAGGTTTGTGAGGTTTTTTGTTGGACTAGACATTGGTTCTTATACCATGTTAAATTTCATGAACTATAAATATGTAAGACAGAATGAGAGCTATCTGAAAAGAAGGATGCATTGGAATTCACTATAAACTGAACAATGGATTCTTGACAAACATAAATCGGACAAGTATTGCAAAGAATATCATGACATCAAACTTCATTAGCATGCCAATAATACAATAGTCATACAATAAGGAGAATTCGAATACTGTGGATACGATTTGAATTCACCAACTCAAACTGACTGATTAGCTAACTCAGTGTGGAAATAATCACAACTGGAGCTCGCTAGTTTAACTCTGGATAACTAATTCAGTTCACAATCAGTTAACTGATGAGGTAGGTGGAAAAAAGGCTCCGCACTCCTTTAAATCATGCAAATTGGCGCTAGGGTGACTAGCAATGAACTAACTGGGGGTTATCAGAGCATAACTGAACCTGACTGACTACCTACCATAAACAACTGAAGGTGACTACTGGTGGCACTCAGAGAGGGTTCCTAAAATGTAGGGATTGGCACCAATGGCACCAAAATTCCCATTGGCACCAAAACTCAAAAGTGTAGATAAATCTCGGGCATCTCCCCCTTACTCTAGTAAAGTGAAAATGACCTCCTAAGCTAGGAAAAATGAACAAATAGACTATGTGGGTAAAGGGAGAATTAATTCATCCTAACATGAACCACCCAAAAGATGGGAGGATGCCATAAAAAAATCATGATTGAAAATATCCCCAACATGGTCACAATGGATCAAAATGAAACTCTTCACCACCCCATTACTCTTGAGGAAGTGAAGCATGTAGTCATAGAGATGCCTCCAAGAAAATCCCTTGGCCTAGAAAGTTTCATTATAGACTTTTACCACTTCCACTGGTCTATCATCAAGAAAAAGGTATGGGAAGTGGTGAAGGAATCAAGAATTTAGTTTGATGTTCTACTTGCTTTAAATTCAACTTTTATCACCTTCATTCCTAAATAGGATAATGCATATGTGCCAAACAAATTTCGATCGATTTAACTTTGTAATGTAATAAATGAGATTATTATAAAGTTCATTCTTAATCTCTTGAATTCCCATTACCAAAGGTGCCAAGATTCCTAGAATCAAATAAGATTCCTTCCTTTCAAGGCTTGCTTATGTTAACTTGAAGTATTTATATTAAAAGATTACTTCTTCGTTCGTAAGATAAGGGTTAATTAGGACAAGTCTTCTTCGAAGTAAGACATTACCTTAAACAACTCTTGAATAACTTTTGGTGTGTTGATCCACAATAAAATTCTTGGTGTTGCCTCTCCCAAAAGACTCTTATCCAACCCCCGTTTTGACAAACTCTTAAGTGGTCCCATGGTTGATTCTCGCAACATGAAAAAAATTATGACATACAAATATAGTACCAGAAGCTTTTTTACTTACTTGGTGAGCTTCATGAAAGGGTGAAAAGATAGAGTGTTTTAATATCCTTACAAGTGTCCCAACAACTTTCCAGACTCCTTTTAAATGGGACAGTGGACATGCAAATTTCAGTTAATTGCTCATCCTCGCTTGAAATTTGAGGATTTTTGGCTCGTTTTCTTGGGTGCATATTTTAGTTACAATTTGTTTTTCTTTTCAATATTTATTTTTTGTTTACTACATAGTAGAAACACATTTTCATTTGTGTTTCATGTTTGGCAATGCAATTGAATTCCATAAGGTATTTACCCAATCCAATTCATTTGGATTTCTTTTTTTTCATTACTTGCAAGTAATGGAGGTAATTTATATTTGAAGGAATATCAAATAATGTTTATGGACAATTTTATATGAAAGGAATACAAAAAATATTACTAAAATTGATGAACTCAATGTAATAAAAATTTGTCCATCGGAGAATCAACAAATCTTCTATGATTTTCAATGATTAATAATAGATTATAAAGAAAGATGATTTCAATGGGCCAAAATCTCACTCTTAACACATATTTATTAAGGTTAGGCATATTATAATATTTATGATCTCATGCTAATTACATTGTTAGCTAGCAACAAATATTTGTTTATAATTAATGTTAAATGCAAAAGTTTTTTTTTCCATACTAGAGTATGTTTTACGTGAGTCTCTCAACAACTTAACAACTTTGACAATGACATAAGGAAAATTATATATGATATTGGAAACTATCTTAAGTAATTATACATGATATTGAAAACTATCATGATGCATGGTATAAGTAACAATTTAAAATTAAAATGTCATATTATTTTATTTACTCTATCATTTTGACACATGATTTTCTTTCACATGTAAGTGGTTGTCATGTAAAGAGTTCATAATGAAAATATTAGGTATTGAAATATAAAATAAATGAAACTAAAAATATATACATCTTAACATTTTTTAATGGATATGAACATTGCCACATAGACCTAGTCAAGAAGATTAAAATGTATGCATCAATATATCTACTCTTTTACGAAAATAACAATTAAACCATTCATACTCAATTACATCAATTGTCAAAAATTGCATGCGAATAACTTCTCCCCATTGCACTTGGCAATGTCGGGGACATTGCCACCAGGTGGCTCTTGTTATGGAGTATCAATTGGTCATCATAATAAGCACAAATACAAGTTGATATTTTGTCATACTTTTGTTTTTTATTTTCCTTTTTTTATTTAATTTTTTGTGATTTTGTTTAAAAAAATAGATAAAAATTATATTTATGAAAATACATATGTAATTTTAACAAATTATAAATTCATCTATGTTTTCTTTAGTTTTAAATGATTTTTTTTATCTTTACAATTTATATATTTTCATTTTAAGTTTTCAAATAAAAATTTAAATAACAAATAAATATTAAAAAGACAAAAAAAATTGTGAAATAAAATTAATAATAAGAAAAAACTAATATAAAATTTCTCTTTCCTTCCACTATGCAATACCAAGGGGAACCATCTCCAAGCAATCAAATAGATCAATGAAAGTACCACTGAAACCATTTCTAAATGGAGGACTATCATTTATGATAACAACATTCTCAACCGACTATGGAAACTTTTCCTAGGATTCTTACTATGGGAAAGTTAGAAGGAAATAAATAGTTGTATCTTCAAAGATGAGATTCATAACCGATCCTAAGCTTGGGATAAGGTCTAGTCAAACATCAGAGAAACCATTAATGCCAAGAAATCGTCAGAAGATGAATAAAAAACATCAATTTAGGAGAAAAAGATGTTACAGGTTTGGGGGCTTAATCCCCTAGACATGATTTTGGTTCAAATCTCATCTCAACCTCAAATTAGTAGCCCTTATTCTTGGTCCTCCCCCCCAAAGAAAACCTCATAAAACTTAACTTTGATGGAACTTCAATGGGAAATCTTAGGTCAATAGGATTTGGTAGTGTTTTCTAAAACTCCTAGGGCACTCTACTTCACATATATGAATTCTCGCTTGAAAGGGATGCAAATAATGCAACTAAGCTACATGATTTAGTGTTTGGATTACAAATTTCAATTCAACAAAACTTATCCAATGTGGTGGTTGAAGGTGATTCACAAATCATGATCCAACTCCTTAAAAAACTTTGCAATGGGACGTCCCCATGCAATCTCTCTCAAGGATGGAGACTTGCAACAAACATGGAGTGGTCCATCTCTTCCCTATCATAGAATAATGTAATCATTCCCTCCCATGTCTGTTGGGAAGCCAACAAAGTAGATAATAGGATTGTTAATGAAGCGGTAAATTGTGGAAATGTGAACCTAAACTCAAATTGAAGTGATATTGGTCCTTCTCGCCTATGGGAATATTGGCTCAAGATGGCCATGTAAGACTTCCAACCCCGATGACGGGTGTCTAGTGGATGTGGTAGCACCTCCTTGACATGTGGGAAATCACTTGGGGAGGGAATGTCACATGGGATTCATGGGAGTATGAATGGAGGTGGAGGTATGTTACTTGCATCGTCTAAGGCTCTTCCCCATGTTAGCACTTAGAATGTACCCTGGATGTGAAAGGTTAAATCCCAAGGTAACCACAGAACCACTTTAGAATGTATTTTGACTTTATACAATAAGAGAGGGATCTCTCAATATTTACAAGATTGATCACTTAAGGTATTTGATCAATAACACTCAGAAGGTCATATTTTTTATAGGACAATTTTTTTTTCAAATATTTGGTAGGACAAACTTGAAAGAGACCATTGAGAAATGGAGTCAAAAATCATATATGAGTTGATTTGCAAGAGGTTGGGGTTTGAAAGAATCATGGACAGAGGCAGGGTAGACACCATTTCCTCAGTATTGAGGCATTTGCAGGTTGATTAGTAGAAAAAAGAAGACAATACATTAAACAGAGTACCTAACTAGGGTGAATTCTGTAAAACTTTAGCAGAAAATGGTTTGAAAATGTTTGAATAAATGAACCTAGAGCATCAAAGATGAATTTTGGTTCATAAAACTACTATTTAAACATGAAAGAAAACACAAAATGGAGTGGGAAACTGGAAAAAAATCACATAGAAGATCACTTACTGAAAAAAGTGATGGCACACGAATCTCTTCCATGGAGAGCTTCAACACTTCTTCTCTGCAACTTTATTCATTTTCAGAAATTGAAGCTATTAAAATGAAAGAGCATCTTTGCTTTTGAAAGTCAAACCCTAAATCTATCTTATACCTATGAATATATAGAAAACAACTACATCTACTCAGTGTTCAATTCTAATTCTAACTGCCTTCCTAAAAATAGAAACACTTACAAACAAAAAGACATGTTTAATTGGTTTCCTGCTTTTTAGGAGGTGGATTCCTGAAAAAACAAGCTTCAAATCCCTAACTTTATATCTCAAATGGTGACAACTATGTAAAAACCGAGAGAGGTTTTTGTAATTCAACCCATTCCCAATACAAACCATGTTTCCATTCTTCTATATTCCCTTCCATCTCCTTAAAATATGCATTTGAAATCAATGACTCAAATAGGAATTTTAAAATATGGAAAAAATGTGCTGAAAGATCACTTCAATCCTCCCAAACTGTAACACCTGTGTAAAACCTGAAGATGATTTTGTATATGATCCCATGTTGAAGAAAAAACTCCTTTTTATTTTTATAATTCAACTTCGTTTGACGTAAACAAGTGTTTAAAATTAATGACTAAAACAGTCATTTCCATAAAAAACATCCCCGACTGCTTCAATTAATATCTGATACTCTGTTTGTGTGGATATTCTTGATGCTTAATTTTCCCCTTGTATTTATATTTAGCACTACAATATCCACTTCCTTATGGAAACTTCTCCTGACCTGCATCTTCAAACTCATCCCAAAGTGCCGAAAGTTTTTATTCAAGACCAATCAATTCTTAATCATCCTCTTGCACATATGTCTCTCGTGTAGCTAAACCTGATTTTCTCCTTCTTCTATTTGATTCTATCTTGCCGATATTTCTCTCTTAAGTGTGTTCACTAGACCAAGAGGACTCTCTCATATTTTGAGCCCCTCTTCATACTTTCCAAGAACTAGATCCAAATTAGGCACTTCAAAGACATCCCAAATTATTCCAAGTCCATTTTCTTCCACAAAAAACAGGCAAAATGTTGGCCACTTTTCCTAACTCATGTGACCCAGGTTCTGCGCAGCCTGTCAACCCAATAAACACTCGAGATACCGGCACCCACAAAGCAGGCACAGTCTCACCCGATATATCTCTTCGATGGGTAACCGCTATAACCATGTTTACATGATTTGTCGAGGGATTATAGTCCCTTGGCGCGTGACCAAGGAGGTCGACCAAGTTGTGAGGATGGAGCCATTTACGCCGAACTGTAGCGCACACCATGCATATATTTTATTAACTACTAATGGCGTGACACAGATTTGGCCTTAGTACTTTAACATAACAGAATATAAAAGTGATCTAACATACAGGCGCAATATAACAGACGTGCAACATTGATTGCGCCATAAACATAAACTAATACTCAGAAGCACCGCATAATAACCTATTCATGCATTCAGACTTCTATTGACAATACACCATTCTTTCAACCATGACAGGACTTGCATCATAAGCATAAACATAAACAAAAACATAAACAACCATACACATTCAATCATCAACACACATGAGAGTTCACGTGGAAACCCATCTAGGAAAAACCACAAGGCGCTCTTCATCTGGCATGAGAAATATATGGCGCCTTTAGCCTGCATTAGACTGCAGACTTTCTTAGATCTATCTTTCTGCTCAGACTCTCTCTTGCTCTCATGCTCTCGGTCTTATTTCTCCTAAATACTGCTACCCTCTATTGATCTGCACACGGCCTGGACCAACTTCTCTAGCATCTGAACCTCTCTAGCGGAGCTTCTCTTCTACTATACTACCTTCGACTACATCCTTTAGAATTTCGACTAATCTACTACTCAAATCTCACAACTTCACTCCGCTCCTTCAGAGATCTTCCCCCTACTAACCAATCAAAATCAACTCAAGAGTAAAAAAACAACCAACATAAAAGCAACCCTCTAACTATTGAATCCCTCCTATTTATACTATTTTACATGACCACGCAGGGTCGAATGCATACATGCAGTTCGTTAACTGTCACCATCGGCCACCCCCCATGCGACATCTGTGGTGATCATTACTTGACAAGAGGCACTAACGTCCTTACTTACAGCATGCGTTCACTCATGTGGCATCTGCAGACTTAAGTCGAATTCAGCACCCACGATCGTCCTGTCGCTTTCGGTCGTTACTCTGCACTTGTTCTATTCTTTTACCCCGTGGCATCTTCCTTCCGCACAATTTCCCTTTTCCACATAGGTGACATCTTTTTTGCATATTCCTTTTTCTGCGCAGATTTCCTCTTCCACACAGTTTTCTTTGTCCGTGCAGATTTCCTTGTCTGCACAGATTTCTTCTATACCTACTGCGTGCTTCCTTTTCCTTGTTTGTGTTCGCATGGTGGATTGATTCTTGCACGGTGGATTGATTCTTGTGCGTTTCTTTGTTTGCGCTTATTTCTTACGTGCTTTCCCCAGGCCCAACACAAAACATGGTAAATTGTCAAACTATTATTTGAACCACAATACTGATAAGTAAAACAATCACGATCAAATATATTTTTTTGACTAAGTTGTACCTTAATATTTCTTGTATTAACAACATGCACTAGATATGCAACCTTGAAACAATGTTGTTGAAGCTATAGATTATCTGCACAACTTCATTACCTTAAAAAATACCGGAATATTATAGACTCATCAGGAGAAAAATAGTCTGGTCATAATACTCTAGAATATCAGCCTTCATAGAAAAACTAGAATCTTTCGGAATTGCATTTCTATTTTCTGTCAGATGATTAAGCGCATTCACAATGGACTCATCAATGCTCATATTCATGTTCTTCTCACCTTTGAGATCATGTAGGGCATTGGCATGAGAATTATGCTCAGCCCATACACATTAAATTCAAACCACTTTCTGCCAGCATAATAATTTACAATCCTTAATCCATTTCACAAATCCAACATGTGTATTAACTTTCCTGGTGTACAAAATTCCGCTCAACCTTTGGTCATTAAACCAACAACATTTTCACCTAGCGAAATAGTTTTAGGTGATTGATCTATTTGGTCAAACCATATTGAATTGATGTGTGTTTTGAATTTATCCATCGACATAAAATTTCGCTAAGACTCTTGGGAATTAATATCTTTGCAATTTTATCAGTGGATTTTTTTTCATCCGTTGATCTCTATCCCCTTTCCAAACCAAATAACTTTGTATCAACATGTAGCAGGTGATTTCAGATTTCGCTATGCCTCAAATATTCCTTTTTTCATGCAATTTGGTGATGTGGAATCCATATGATTCGTTGATATTTCATGGCTTTAAACTGAACCATTGATCCACCTTTTTTTTTCAAGAGTTTCAAGAAGTAGAATTTTTTGAACTGTCTACATACTTATGTTCTGATGTTGTGGGTTCTTTCAATGCAACGCCCAGCACGATCGACACTGCAAATGAGAAATATTCTTCTCAGAATGAGAACACCTACCTGAAACTTGAGTATCTTGACATTGAGAGAATTGAGGTTCTATCTCTTCATATGAACTCTCATCGTTACTCTGCCATGTGGGTCGACATTGCTTCACAAAATCAGATCTTGTAGCCTTGCATTCTGCAGGATAGAGCAACCTTACTGAAGCGACTTCTGTGGGTTTACTTTTTACCTTCTCCACATAGGCAAAGAACATGTCAATATGTATCCATTTCACATTCTCATTGATGATCTACTTAAGAAAAAGTGTAGCAGTGATGGATCCACTTGCACAGCCTCCAGTGTTCCCCATATCAAGGATTCCAAATTTCATTGATTCCCAGTAGCTTTCCTCAAGTGGCATTCTCCAAGACTTTTCTCATGCAATTTCTGCAGCTTTGGATATTTCTTCTTCCATTTTATCATTGGGAGTGTACATTCCAGCAATGTCATTTCCAAGAGCAACTACGCAGGCTCCAGTCAGTGTTGCAAGATCGACCACCTTATCAACGCCTTGTTTACATGCATAAACCAAAGCATCTACCAATGTCAACCTACCTTCAACATCTGTGTTATTTACCTCAATTTTCTTCCCTTTTGAAGTTGTAATTATGTCACCCAGCTGCATACCAATGCCACTAACCATGTTCTCACATGTGGCAACAATGAGATGAACCTCCGCCTCAAGAGGCTTAATTTGACCAATAGATTTCGCTGCACCAAGAGCCACCGTAGAACCTCCCATGTTAAACTTCATTAGTTCAATAATACATTTTGGTCTCATCTTGATGTTGTAACCTCCACTATCAAACATCAATCCTTTTCCAACAATGGAAAGCTTAATCTTAACATCTCCAGTTGGAGGCTTGTAGAAAAGTGAATGAAATTTGGAGGGTTTGAAGATGCTACAGCCATAGCTAAATATGATCCCATCTTCAACTCTTCGCATTTCTCTACATCTAATTCCACATGGTTCCCTCCTTTAGACATGGCCAAGAATTCAGCAATCTCATTGTCCTACTTAATAAAGCTATATCATTTTTTCCAGAGTGTAAGTTGATAGATCATTCGTTCTTGAAGAGAGGCTGCCTTTTATTTCCATTTTCATTTCTTACAAGCACATCGTTGATGAATATGCGAACGGAGTGACCTCACGACTCAATGTAATGCATTGGTTTGTTCCCAATCTTTCCTGAAACCATCAACCTACTCTGACCTGTAACCATCAACTGAACCCATATTGCAAACAAATCCCACTCTATAATCTGTAACCCATCCATCCTTTGAATACTGAAACCAACTGTAAACTGCAACTCTGAACTCAAAACTAAAACTCATATTGAAACCAAACTAAAAATTTGTTGACAGAAATGCCCACCATGTTGAGCTTATTCACACACTCCTACCTACCTGTCATGTCCCCACCTCTCATCTCGACGACGAAGAGGACGCAACCAACACTAATCCTGCTATCAAATGGGCGATCTATCCCATGAACATAAAGATAAAATGCATTGAACATAAAACATTCACATTTATACAACGAAAGAAAATTCATCCATTCAAGCATTCAACATGTTCATATACTTCATTAAAACAAACACAATTGCAGAGGTTAAAGTTATGTCGCTGCAACGTTAATTCATTCCAGCAACCAGCTATGTCGCTGCAACGTTCCACCCAACCATAGGCTAGTGTTCTCATCAATCTCTCAGGACCACTACCACCCCCGAGTAGGGCATGATTTCCACAAGGAATAAGGGAACAACTGACTTACACAAAGCAAGACATACATCCATAGTCAAGCCAACACATAGTTGGGTTTCACAGACTGCTAAGGAAACAAGCCAACCACATAGGGGTTCCTTGGACTTACTCAACCAAGCCACAAGCACATCCAAACACATTCTACCATATAAAAGATGGGGTCCTTGGACTTACTCAACCAAGCCAACACCAAGATGAACTTCACATCCAAATTCAAGTTCTGGGTATGGACAAAAATGTTCTGGGAGCCAAAATCAGAAATGCCAATTGGGGAAAAACGACCCAGGTGAGCAAATAATTTCAAGAAATGATTAATGGCTTCACAGAGGAAAAAACAACCTCTACAAACCCCCAGTTCATGGATTTGAGTTTAGAAAATGTCTATGGGCTTCGCGTGGGCAAAAACGACCTCTTCCAAAACCCCAAAACGTGGATCTCTGCTGCACATTCACTCAGCAACATAGAAAATGAATTCTGGGTGTTGGAGTAGGGTCCTGCAGCTACAGAGGAAGCTGCTAGTTTAGCGGAAAGGTAAAGTTTTGGCGGAAAGAGGAGAAGGCAAGGCTACGACGCTGTAGCGCGTTTCCAGCTGTAGAGCAGAGCCGAAAACATTGACTTTTGAGATAGAAAAGTCTATAAGGCAACGGTACTTGAGCGGCCGAGAGAAGAAAGCTCAACCACTGCATTGAAGGCAGCGGCGGAAGATAGGAGGGCTCAGCGACCCTCATAAAGAAGAAGGAGCAACGAGGCTCAAGCATTGAAGACAAAGGCCAGGAAGTGAAGCGGTGCATAGTACCCATGATTAGCGCCGGGAAGCATGGAAGACTGCATAAAGCTGCAGTGTGACGGGAAGCGGCTACCTCAAGGACAGAGAGGACCGACTATCACTAATTAGGGTATGGGTTTACTGTTGGGACAGGCCCACAGTGTTGTAATGGCACGACCTTCGGGCTGCCTATAAAAGCTTGCATTTTGTATTGTAAAAGGGTTGGTTCAGAGGTTGATTCCTTAGTTGATTAGTTGAATACTTTTGAAGTAGATTCAGGAGTCAGTCAGACAGACTGTGTTGTAACGATCCAGACACGTAGCTTGTCTGTGAGTCATTTGAGTCTGTATGTAACCATCCAGAGAGAGAACAGAGAGGGAAGGATATATTGTAAGAAAGGCAGTATAGAGATAGGAAAAGGCCAGAGATCTAGAGGAGATCTCGCGCTGCATATGCAGTGCAACAGACTGTGCCAACTTCCCTCAAGATAGATAATAGAAGCACAGTTTGGTGGACGTAACTCCCATCCTGGGGGTGAACCACTTTAAATCCGCGTGTTATGTGTTGTATGGATGTGATTGTATTTGTTTACTGTTACTGGTTATTATGCTTATGATATTAGTTGCAGTCAATGAATGTATGTATTGCTCAGCTTACAGTAGTACTTGGGGATTAAAGTAAATGAAGTATTTCAGTAAGTCGCATAAAGGCTCCCTTATATTGTTTCTAAATGACTGTTTAATCGGAATATAACTTCCTGGAGGTCGAACTTCACCCGTCGACACAGCCAATGTTAGAGCGCAAGTCGTGGAGGTAGAATATCGCAGAGAGGCGATATCGCACCGGCAGAGGAGCTGCGGTGCACGATACTGCGAGCTGAGGGTCTGGCGTTGAGAAGGGGTTGTTTGTCCTGCGGTGCGCAGCGATGCGATAAGGAAGGAGATATTGTGAGAAGGTAGAAGTTGTGCGATGAGGGAAGAACCTGTGCAGTGCACGCGAGGGTAGGGAAGCTGCGGTGAGAAGAACTGCGCGACGGAGAGAGTGCGCGACGCACCCACCCAGTAGGAGATCCCGCAGCCTAAAGGGATGCGCAACACCAGTAGGACTGACACATAACCTGGTCCAAGACACTTGAGTCTTGGCCAACCCATTAGATTCACTTTGGGTGAGACTTCAGGCCGCTTTGCGGTCTGTCGCCGAAAGGGCCAGTGAATTAGGGGTGTTGTTGATTGATTACAGTAAACCCGGGTCTGCCCATGCAATCAACAAATGGTTCCGTTGCCGGTTTAAACGATTGGGAGTCTATGTTCTGTTGGCATCCTACCAGGGAAGAGTTCCACCAGTGGCTGGATTCAGATTTAAGGGAGTTTGCCAAGAAAGAAAACCGAAGCCCTAAACTGAGCACAGAAGACTGGCTAGTAAAGCATATCGCTTCAGACATACATGCTATATTTTTTGAAACCTACGGAAATGAGCTTTTCGACTGGTTATCCAAGTTGACAGCTAGCAACACATTCAAGAAGAAAAGAAACATTGTCTGGACACCGGAGCTGATTCAGACCGTGCAGAACCTTGACAATCCGATTACGAGAGCAGTGGACTTTTGGCTCACCAGCGTGCTAAGCGGTTTTGTTACAGAATTTGCAGTCGATCAGAGAAAGAGCTTCAGCGAAGCCGAACGATAATTTTTCAGAGGATATCGTGGTAAGTACCTAAGATCTCTAAACCTGTCCCTTAAGATGCTGCTATATGAAAAAGGAAGAATGGATTTAGTCTCAGATGAATAAGTAAAGATAGTAATGTCACAAGAATTTGAAAGTCATTTAGACGACATTGGAAGAACACGTAGCAGAAAGAAGTATAAGGTAGGCCATAGATCTCCAATATTCGGGAACAGTTCAGACAGTATTCGACAACAGATTCCTAGCACTACAGAAGAATCCGAGGAGGGTATACCTTACCATCCTTATACCCCGCAGAAACAGACCGGAACTCAGAATAACCCCGTAGGTACACCATCCAGTAGTTCACAGACAGTACCTACTCCCGCTACAACAACCTCACCTACACCGCTGAGTGGTAGTACCCCAGTCAGTCAGAATCCACCACAGAGGAATAGAATGGGAGATGACATGAAGCTGCCTATTTTTAAAGGTACAGGAGCAGAAGACCCGGAACAACATTGGTTCCTATGTGAAGCCATGTGGACCATTAAAACGATCAACGATGATAACCTTAAACTTGTACAGTTGGTCACCACACTCAGAGATAGAGCCTTGACATGGTACATCAAGTACACTACATTACCCAAGACGCTTGCCCAGGTCAAGAACGCCATGATCAAAGAGTTAAGAAACCTAAGTCTGAATCTCAGTGTATTATAGAGCTTAAGGATATTAAGCAGCTTCCATCAGAATCAGTATGGGACTTTGACCAGAAGTTCAAAGCCC
>LPNX010128879.1:16759-30623 GCA_001517045.1 Pseudotsuga menziesii
CGGTTGAAGGAGAATATATAACAGATTGCTCTACTATGTTATGAAGCCATATGGCTTCAGAAGCCGATATCAGGTCTCTTTGACCTGAAGATGGATACAACAATGATTCTATGTGATTACCACAGTTGTGATGACAAAGAACCTTGTGTTCCATGTAACACGTAGAAATCTGGTATTTCTACATACAAGATAAGATGAAGATAATGATACTGTAGATGCAGATGATGATGATTTAGTATTTCTATACTAAATATAGAGATGATGATGTTTCAGTATTCATATATTGAAGACGTAGATGATGATGGCTTGGATGATGATGTACTGATGAAGCCTCTGCCTCGAGTAGAGTTTGAACACTTTCAAGACAAGCTTGGTGTTGTTCGGAAAGACCTTCCTTGAAAGGGGGAGTAGTGATGTTGCAGAGGGATTGTATCATCCAGGGACATCTGTCCATAATAGATCCGGTGACCTAGGTCATCGAGAATGTGATGGGATTGTATCATCCTTGGGAACCTTCCCTAAAGTGATCCGGAGACCTCGGTCTTCGAGAATGAAGAGGGATTGTATCATCCTGGGACATCTGTCCATAATAGATCCGGTGGCTTCAGTCCTCGAGAATGTGGTAGGATTGCATCATCCTTGGGCTCAAGTCCTAAATTGATAGGGAGTGATTATCCCGTAATTGTACCTGGTGACTTCGGTCGTCGAGAATGTGGTAGGATTGCATCATCCTTGGGCTCAAGTCCTAAATTGATAGGGAGTGATTATCCCGTAATTGTACCTGGTGACTTCGGTCGTCGAGAATGTGGTAGGATTGCATCGTCCTTGGACTTAGTCCTAAAGTGATAGGGACTGATTCTCTCGTAATCAATCCGGTAACTTCGGTTGTCGAGAATGTGGTGGGATTGTATCATCCCTGGACTTTAAGTCCAAAAGTGATCCAAAGACTTTTTGTCTTTGAGTTGTGGATTGCAGGTTTTTGCTAATGATGATGATGCCGTACTGATCAAAAGATCACAATATGATGATGATGACATACTGATCTAAAAAGATCAGAGTATGACGATGACGCACTATGATTATGATGTTTCTGATTGAAAGATCAGAGTATGATGATGATGTTTCTGATCGAAAGATCAGAGTATGATGATGATGCTTCTGATTGAAAGATCAGAGTATGATGATGATGCTTTTGATTGAAAGATCAGAGTATGTTGATGATGTTTCTGATCGAAAGATCAGAGTATGATGATGGTGTTTCTATGTTGATGATGTTTCTGATCGAAAGATCAAAGTATGATGATGATGTTTCTGATCGAAAGATCAGAGTGTGATGATGATTATGTTTGACAGATCAGAATATGATGATGATGTTGCTGCTGATCGAAAGGTCCAAGTGTTGAAGATGTCGTTGCTAATTGAAAGATAAAAATGCTGAAGATGTTGTTGCTGATCGAACAATCAAAGTGCTGAAGATGTTGCTGATCGAAAGTTCAAAATGCTGAAGATGTCGTTACTAATCGAACAGTCAAAGTGCTGAAGATGTTGCTGATCGAAAGGTCCAAGTGCTGAAGATGTCGTTGCTAATTGAAAGATAAAAATGCTGAAGATGTTGTTGCTGATCGAACCAGTCAAAGTGCTGAAGATGTTGCTGATCAAAAGGTCCAAGTGCTGAATATGTCGCTGCAAATTGAAAGATCAAAATGCTGAAGATGTTGTTCATGATGAAGACCGAAGATTGAAGATGAAGACTACATGATGTTGAAAAGATTCCAATGATTTATAGATGTGTTACCCTACTGATGTTGATGATGTCCGCTATCTCTACTCTTGTTGTTGTTGATGTAGAATACCCTTCTCGTTAAGGGGGAGTGTTGAAATATTGTAACTTCGAAGAATATTCTTTATGTATCTTTTGTGGTCCCCGATGGTCCAACCGGGAGAACCACTTGTATTACATTGTACCCCGATGCTCCTAATCGGAAGAACTAATAAGATTCATGAGGTAGTCCCCTCTATTTGTAAAGGTGGGTCATCAGCACCCCAGTGTGGTTACTTGAGCCTACATGTGTAACTCGATCCTACATGAGTTAACTTAAGCCGACATGTTGATTGAGTAAAATTTAAGTAAACAGATGAATATAAATAGAGGTGTAGTGCTCCTCATTTGTGACACACACACTGACTTGGAATAGCGCACTTGTGGAGGAGAGGAGTTGTTGGAGAAGGAGGAGAATCAGGTTTTTGATCTCCTTGTTGGTTTTACCTTTTCCCTTTTGGGGCATCTATATTGAGGAAGATTTTGCTGGGTTTTTCCCTTAGGGGTTTTCCCAGGATAAATCTGTGTTGTTCTTGTGATACTGTTTCTTTTAGTGATCCTGCTTTATATGCTTTTATTATGAAAAATGAAATGATATACTTATGTCTTAGCTAAGCATATGAAAATTCAACAACTAATAGTAAGATACATAACAAGATAGAAATACACACATGCATAAAGGTACGATAAAGAAGAGATTAATGGTAGAAGAAGTAACCAATCATCTTGTATTAATATGCCATCATGTACAAAAGTATCCTCATTGCATATTCTATCTCATCATCCTAATATATAGTGCATACAATTATTTATTTAGCTACAACTACCTAATTGTCTAGTCATTAATCCTAATCAACATGACCGTTTGAGCTGACTAATCTCCAGTTAGCTGATAGGACCTAGTCAACTAGCCAACTAGGATCCTCCAACATGTACCAAGGAAATAATAATGATATTGGTTTCATTGCTCAAAAGTGACCTTGGAAACCTTATCTCCTAGGTATGGTTCAATATCCTTCTCAATTTTACAATTCTTTTTGGAATAACTAAAAAATGAAATACCCTTCTCAACCTTCACACCCCTCCATGCCTTGGAAACAATGGCCACCTCAACCAACTCAAGGCTATGAATAAACACATGGTTGCAGATATTTTTTCCTTTGGATCCCAATAATAAAAACGAACCCCATAATTTTGATGACAACAGCTTTAATTACTTTGGAAACATAAGGTACAACTACTTGCTAGCAACCCTCCACCGAGACCATGGTTACATACCCAACCAACTACTAACGCAAAAAATAAAACAAATCAATATACTTACAACATTGAGTTTCCCAACTTTCCTACTTAAGTTTCCCGTCCCTGTATAATTCCAATATATACACTTAATACTAGGAAGAGTCTTTCAGGATCAAACTTCTGCAATTACCATAGAAAATACTATGGAGGAAGTTCAAAACACAATAGGAAGAAATACTTCAGAAAATCATTTTTTTTTCTCATCAACTTAATACACAAAAAAAATCTCTAGAATCTTCAGAGGAACAATAGTCTGGCATCACACAAATTCCTCCCTATTTAGGGAGGTTGAGTTTAGACAAATACCTTTCCTTAGCCCAAGATTGAATTTCTAGGAGAGTTGAGGAATGCATGGCATGATTCCTTTATTTCAAGAGATCAAGGGCATCCCCACTTATGCCTAAGGAATCTTGGTATGAAGAACAAGGACCCTCAAATAATCCATGTGGTGAATCAACTAACATATCTAATGCTTGGAATGAGTTTTAGTACTACGTTTAAAGATCATAGGATCCCTATTGTTGACGTCCACAATATTATTGATACTTTTATGACTAAAGAAACTATGGACAGGATTGAATTGTCTTATTTAGGAAAAATGTTTACAAACCTATAGTTAGATAACCAATCCTCTATCAAGCATACATGTATAGTAGAATACATTGTGATATTTGTGGATCCCTAGAAGTATCTAATATAATTTATTATTTTACATCAAAATTTCAACCTTAAGGGTTATTCCATCATAGGCAGGCCATGGTTGTCCATTATTTATTCCTCTATTGGTTGTATATCCAAATACATGACAACGTACCAAGGAAATTCCACTAAGAAACTCACTTTTTACCCTCTTGGTAACCCTAGAACTGATCATTATATGCCTCTTTTGGTAGGAAATGAGGACAATGATTAAGAAAATGGTTTATAGATACTTACACTAAACCAACTAGTATTATATAAGGAACATAATGAGGATTGCATGATTAACATATTTATCATAGATCTTATCTCATCCCAAAAGCCATCCTTTACGTTATTCAAGAAAATTATTCAATGGATTCTCTCTCCTTATAGTCAAACTACATTCCTTATCCACTTTTTACCATAGTGGATTCTTCCAGTAAACCTATAGATATTAGTACTAGAAAAACATTGAATATTATTTCTAAGTGAGATCCTTTACAAAAAGAACAATTTATTTCCTTGTTACAAGAACAAAATGGTAAATTTGCATCTGAATACACTGATTTGAGAGGAATCTATCATGACCTATGAAATCGCCATATTTAGACAAAGGATGAGTCCCAACATATTTTACATCCTCAATGGTGAATGTATACTACATTATGAGAGATAATGAAAATGTACTATAGAAATTGCTCAATATTAATTTTATTTATCCTACTTTCAAAAATTAATGATGGACTACAATGGATGTCCCAAATATTGAACCTTGAGATAATGTTGCTTCAGCTCAGGCCACTAAACAAATAGTCGGTCATACAAATGTAGTTTGTATAGTAGTAAGCCACTCAGGGAAATATTTCTCACTCTTGAAATTATTTCAACATAGATTATTGTCACCCACTTAAGAGAATAAAGATGCAATCAAAGAGATGACTTATATAAAGAAAATTATTTCCTCTAATAAGAAATACTTCCTTACGTTAGGCATATTTACTAGTAGGAAATACAGTAATTGGAAGGAATAAATACAACATCTTTTGTGGTTTCATCTAACTAAGTGGAGGGAAATTGATCTTCCCTATTGTCTCACTATCCTACATTCATTAGAAATTGAAACAATTCATGTAGGCATCACACTAGGTGTTCTCATATCTCAGGGAGGTCTTATGCTACTTGTGTCTATGCATGAAGTGAGGTACACAAAATTAGTTGTCTCTATAAGACGTAGTCTAAAATTAGTCTACATAGGAGAATATGTATTGTAGGACTGAGACTGACCAATGGAAAGGATCACACTAGTCATTATCCTACTACATAGGGAGGAATCATGCCAGACATGAGTTCATAGAAAAACATATAGTTATGTGCCTTGTAAAGAAAATAAAGCACATGATATATGTCCATGTAGTAGAGAAGGTTTGAACACATGCTCCTTCATCGTAGTTTTACAACTTGCAACCTCTATATATAACACTTCCATCAATTGAGCCACAACATTGTTTCATAGACAAGACTTTATCCTACAATTCACATCTACAAAAGAAGTCCACGATTTTAATTTTGTGGTTTCCATACTAATGTGAATTTTGGACTACCCAACACAATTTCAGTTTGTTTTCTTTGGTATAAGTTGAAGCCTCAATCCATTTGGATCACTAGCTAAAATGTGTATATAAGTAATGAGAGTTAAGGTAACAAACAAATATTCTTGGCCTTTTCCCAAAAGTAACAATTTTGATAGTTATAAGAGAACAAACACTCTGAAGTGTCTTTTGACGGAGATGTAAGCAATGAAAATAATAACTACATAAGCATCACTTGCAAGGAAGTGGGCATTGTATTCAATATCATAAATGAATGGTTGTAAGTAGTAAATAACCACTCATGGGAAATGTACATTGGCTATAATTTAATGCAATGGGGTAAAGTATAGTTTCATCATTCACGTTGGATAAATATTGATGTATAGAAACACAATATTACGACAATGATTGAAATTACGATGCAAGTGGTTGTTGCCAAAAATATTAGCCCAGTTTCTTCCAACCAACCCCATGTAGGAAATTATATTTGTCTTTCTTATCTGCATGTTTTCTAAAGATAGTGTGACTAGTGCAATCCTTCCCTATATGTGAATGGTCTATTGTATCATGCTGAGGTGACCTCATCTTTATGCCTCTATATATAGGAAGGGGTGCCCAAATAGAGGATTTTATTATTTTTCCTTGAGAAGAAATAAGTGTAGAATGCTTAATGTGGAATCCATATTTTATGTTTGTGAGTTTAAGATTCATTTAAGAGGGTTCTATGTATTATTAATTTGTCACAGTGGTCTAGGAATTGAAAATACAGTCTCACAAAGAATTCAGACAAATATGCATAAAATTGGCAAAATGGTGTTGCAATGGAAGTAGCAGCTCTATATAATCAAATGAAAGAATGATGATACAATACAATGATCATGCCAAATGCACGAATGCCAAGACAATTAGAATTCCCAAGGAGGTCATTTGAATTGAATGAGTGAGTCTAGCTTAACTTAATGTAAGCCAAAGTGAACACTCAAGTTAACCACTGATCAAAACCCTAATTGACTCAACTGAGCCCTAACTGAAGTTAGAGTGTAATAAATGACTGATTCTAACTAAAAGTAGCTCAAAAACATGTCACTGCAAGCCAACCAACAAGTGGTAGCGCATCAATGACTCCAATGAACCTCGATGAGGTCAACTGAAGTGTAACTAACCATCAGAAGTGGTTGGAGGCACCCCTGTTGACTCCAGTTCATTAAATAGTCATTAAATAATAAATTTAATGAAATGAGTCACCTTCATTGCTCTATTTAACTGATTGTAACCATCAGTTAGCAATAAATTTCATTTATGACACTCAAATCACCCCTAGAGTGCTCCAGTTAGCCTCCCCGAATGTAGGAGAAGGCTAAGTTAGCCTCCTTGACTGAAGGTAGGCATGGGTGTGCTCATGCTGATGTCATACAGTGCTCCTTTGATGTCAATTAATTCAATAAAACTTAGGATAGTGGTTTAACTAGGCCAAATTGACCAAAATGAGTGTGTATGGTGGTAAATGTATCCAACACCCCCCCTTAAGCTATACTCAGAAGGAGTAGAAAACATAAAGTGCATAAGAATGCTAGGGCCCCGACAAAAAAGGCCATAGGTCACCCTGTACAATACTGAAACTCAAGCAACACTCAAAAACAAACTAAGTGAGGAAAAGAGGGAAAACCCCCCCTCAAGCTGAACATTGAAAGTAGTTGGATCACCCTGATGAACTCACCCCCAATAGTGAATTGAGGTAAGTGAACTTCTTTTCTAAAAATCTCTTGGTGAAGATGTCTGCAATCTGCTCATCAGTTGGGCAGTATTGCAGAATGATTGTCCTGTCATGCACTAGCACCCTGATATAGTGCATGTGTATCTCTACATGCTTGGTCCTCTGCCTAGTAACTGGATATGTGGATATCTTAATAGCAATTTTATTGTCACAAAAGAGTACAGTGGATAAAGTACTAGCAAGATCAAACTCTGAAAGAATGCCTTGCAACCAAACAGCTTGGATGCAAGCATTCACTGCTCCTCGATACTCGGCCTCTGCTAAAGACAATGCTACGGTGGCCTGCTTTTTGCTAGAATAGAAAATGGGGCCACCACCAAACATGAAGACATATCCAGAAGTTGACTTCCGATCAATATAATCACCTTCCCAATCGAAATCTGTGTATCCATCCAACTCTAGCTCAGAGTCTGCAACATAGTGAATGTCATAGGTCCTGGTTCCATGAATGTACTGGAGGATACTCTTGGCTACCTTCCAATGAAGATCATGGGGCTGTTGCATGTATCTTGATACAGCATTCATGGCACAACAAATATCAGGTCAAGAATGAGTCAACTACAACAAGCTACCAATCAACTGTCGATAAATAGTGCAGTCCATGGGAGGTGTGCTTTTTCCTTCTTTAAGGATGATCTCTGAAAGGAAAGGGAATGGTGCAGGCCTACATTCAGCCATGTTAAACTTGATTAACAGGTCTGATATGTATTTGTACTGAGTGACCATTATCCCATCAGAATTTTTCTCAATTTCAAGCCCCGAAAATTGTTTTAAGAGCCCCAAATCGCTCATTTCAAATGCATTGTGGAGAGCAGTTTTGATGACTGAAATAGAAGAAACTGTGCTAACTGTGATCAGTAAGTCATCAACATATAAAACAATAATAATCAAATGAACATCATACTTCTGTATATACACATTTGGATCTGATCTACACCTTTGGAAGTTTTGCAAGAGAAGGAAGGAATCCATCTTGGAATACCACTCTCTTGGGGCCTGTTTTAACCCGTATACTGACTTCTTTAGCTTGCAAACCAAATATGGATCAGAATTGTATCCCTCAGGATGCTTCATGTATATCTCTTCATGAAGATCTCCATGCAGAAAGACTGACGTAACATCCATAATGATGCACTTCCCAGTGCTTATATGCTGAAATTGCCAAAACTAGGCGGATGGAGTTCATTTTTGCAACTGGTGCAAAAGTCTCATGGTAGTCCACACCTTGGACCTGGGAAAAACATTTTTCCACCAGCCTTGCCTTATATTTGCAGGTGCTTCCATCTGCAGCAACGTTAGTCTGAAACACCCACTTGCATTGAACCAATTTCCTTCCCAGAGGAAGAGAAACTAGCTCCCAAGTAGTGTTTTTTTGAAGAGAATTCATCTCTTCATCCATGGCAACTTGCCATCTCGGATCCTTCCAAGAATGGTAGTAGGAATTTGGGTCTGAACTTATCATCAAATAACAATATTCAGACAACAAATAATCAG
Source organism: Pseudotsuga menziesii (assembly GCA_001517045.1). Taxonomy (NCBI): domain Eukaryota; kingdom Viridiplantae; phylum Streptophyta; class Pinopsida; order Pinales; family Pinaceae; genus Pseudotsuga; species Pseudotsuga menziesii. The sequence goes on from LPNX010128879.1 coordinate 25,419, forward strand.
GACAAGAGAGCGCAATACCTGCTCTTTGGAAATCAGACCGGGTTCTCCTTGGATCTTTCGGATTTCCAATGTTATCTCCTATAGAGGAGAGTGTCTGCCGAGCCCATGTTGGGAGATGATTTTGTAATTCAGGTTCTGATTCAGAATCTTATTTTTGCTGTACACTGATATCAGAAATAAGAGGATCCAAATCAGGGTCATCACCCCCAATTTCATCATCCAAATATTCAGTAGAATAGGAAGGAAATTCAATAGTTTTCTCCTTCACTAGTTCCACCTCCTGAAGAGGCTCATCAAACTTGACACTCCTTTCGATGATGATCTATTTTGTTTTGATATCTAGAAGCTTGAAACCTTTTGATTCATCAGGCTACCCAATAAACAGACATTCTATTCTTTGCGGTTGCAAAGCCCTCCTTTTATCAAGTGGAATTTGGGACCATGCAGTGGACCCAAACACTCGCAGATTCGACACAACCGGATGTTGTCCAAAGTATGCTTCGAAAGGGGTATTCCATTTCACGGATGAGTGTGGCACTCTATTCTAAATTATGCTGCAGTATGCATGGCTTCAACCCACAATTTTTCTACCAACTTCTTTGATTCCAACATACAGGTGGTCATCTCCTTGAGAGGTCGATTCTTCCTCTCCGCTACACTGTTCTGCTGGGGAGTGTAGGGAATTGAATGCTGGACCTGAATACCACTTTGGGAGAATATGTGAAGAAACTCATTACTAACATACTCCCTGCCATTATCAGATCTCAAGATCTTAATCTTTTGGCCAGATTCATTCTCGATCAAGGCCTTCAAACTTCTTTTTGATAAAGAAGACCCATGTGTGCCTGGAAAAATCATCAATAAAAGTTAGAAGATACATTGATCCATTCATGGATGTGATAGGCATGGGACTATTGATATCAGAATGTATCAATCCCAAGATGCATGTAGCTCAGCTTGCCTTCCCCCAATCGAACTTGTGCTCAGGGTGCTTTCCAACAACACAACCTTTGCAAATTCCAGTGGTTGCCTTGATGACCGGGAGGCCTTCAACCATGGAATGTTTTTGTAATTGCTGCAAGTATTTGAAGTTGAGATGGCCAAACCTCTCATGCCACAGTATACTAAATTCATTTCCATGAGTCAACAGTGCGGTGGCCTTTGCATCCGCCACAAAATGGGAAAACTCATAGGCTTTTGCATGATGGTTTGCAAGGCCTTTTGCAACAAGTTTCCCGGATGCAAGTTCCGTGATATCTACATCATCCGGGATGAAGGATACTCTCTTGTGCACTACTGTATGTGTCATTTTATAAACACTTAGGAGGTATGATGCTAGAGACGATATGTACAAAACATTTGAAAAATAGCCATTCTCAAGATCAACAGTACCTTGTCCTTCTGAAATGATGGTGGAGTCATCTCCCATGTGGATGGGGATGGATTTTCTGGTCTCAAAAGATGATAAGGAGTATCTTTCAGCCATCATGTGGTTCGAAGCTCTAGAATCTATCAAGAGTGCTTTCTACTTCGAAGTGCTTGCCATGAGGGCATGACCTCTTTCATGCTGTGGTTCCCGATCTTGCTGATCTCTCCTCTGAAAGATTTCCAGAAGATTGATGTGATTTATCTTAAGGAGAGAGGTAGCTTCATCAAGTTTATTCTTCATGCAGGCATGTTCAGGGTGGAATCCCTTCCTGTAGTATGAACACTTGACTTTCTCCTTTCCATGATGCCCTTTTCCTTTGATCTTCTTTGAGTCGGAAGACTCTTCATGCTACTGGTTTTCAACTTTAGGCTTAGGAGCTTTGAATTTAATTTTTGGTTTCTTCTGGTGCTTTCCTTTACCCTTCAAATCTTTGGGCCCAGAGACATGGAGGGCTTGATCATGGGAGGATTTGATGATCCCCATCTGGACAAGGTTATCATGTTCACTTGTTAGGGACTCAATGAAGGCATTGAGTGAAGGCATCTTCCATCCAGGGGTTGTGAGCTTCCCCACATGAAATGTAGAGACAAAAACTGAATAATCAGCTCCAATTTTGGAGAATATGGTGAGGATGATCTAATCATCCTCCTTCTCAACTTTACATAGCTTCAACAGTAAGACAATGCGCTTGAACTTTGTGAAAAAGTCATTCAAGGTCTCAAAATTGGAAGGATGGAGAGACATCAACTCATTCTTAAGATGGTATACTCTCAAATCATCGTGCTTTCCATACAGGGTTTCCAATTTGTCCCAGATTTCCTCTGGAGTCTTCAATCCTGAAAGATGGAAAAGAAGATCCTCGAAAACAGAGAGGCACAAGAATCTGAATGCTTCATCTTTCTTGTTCAAGAATCTAGCTTTGTATGTGATTGAAGCAGGCTCTTCTTCAATGTCCATAGTGACCCTATAGAGTCCTCTGGCACGTAGTTGGATCTCCATGTCTCCTTTCCATGAGTGGAAATTGAACGGAGTCAAGAGTTCTACAGAAGAAACCATCTGAAACTGCTGGAGCGAATGCTTTCACCTCTTAAAAACCTGAAAATCACAACAAAAGGGGCACCGTAAGGTCAAACAACCTGCATATTTGAGGCTTTGATCACACCCAGCATAGTTAATCAATCAAGCTTGAACAACAATTTCCTTACTTGGGGTATTAAGTGGTAAGCCTTGGCTTTTGGTGCAGTGTTGGAATTTTTGAGCTTTGCTCAATTTTTCATGCAAGATCTGTCAAAAACCTTGTTTTTGAGAGATATGAGCTTCGTCTCGCCGTAAGATTTGATACCATATTAATTTTTCACAGTGGTCTAGGAACTGAAAACACAGTCTCACAAAGAATTCAGACAAATATGCATAAAATTGGCAAAATGATGCTGCAATGGAAGTAGCAGCTCTGTATAATCAAATGAAAGAATGATGATACAATACAATGGTCATGCTAGATGCATGAATGCCAAGACAATTAGAATTCCCAAGGAGGTCATTCGAATTGAATGAGTGAGTCTAGCTTAACTGAATGTAAGCCATAGTGAACACTCAAGTTAACCACTGATCAAAACCCCAATTGACTCAACTAAGCCCTAACTAAAGTCAGAGTGCAATAAATGACTGAGTCTAACTGAAAGTAGCTTAGACACATGTCACTGCAAGCCAACCAACAAGTGGTAGCGCATCAATGACTCCAATGAACCCTGATGAGGTTAACTGAAGTGTAAATGACCATCAGAAGTGGTTGGAGGTGCCCCTGTTGACTCCAGTTCATTAAATAATCATTAAATAATCAATTTAATGAAAGGAGGTGCCTTCACTGCTCTGTTTAACTTATTTTAACCATCAGTTAGCAATAAAGTGCATTTATGACACTCAGATAACCCCCAGAGTGCTCCAGTTAGCCTCCCCGAATGTAGGAGAAGGCTAAGTCAGCCTCCTTGACTGAAGGTAGGTGTGGGTGTGCTCATGCTGATGTAATACAATGCTCCTTTGATGTCAATTAAGTCAATAAAACTTAGGATAGTGGTTTAACTAGGCCAAATTGACCAAAATGAGTGTGTATGGTGGTAAATGTCTCCAACATGTATTCCCTTCATGTTATCATATTTCTTGAATCAGAGAGATTTATGAATCTGTAACACCTAGTTGGTGACTCCACTATGCCTAATCCTCTAAGAAAATCTCTATAGTCATGTGGAGGTCCAGGTCATTTTAACATTTTTGAAATCCTAAATAGAATTTAATATTCAACAAATAGATATTCCTCCAAGACCATCACATTTTTATTCATCAAAGATGTTTCACCAAACTTGTGACTTAGCTCATGTAAAACGAAAAGGAAAATCATATCTATACCACAATCCTAATACTAATTCAAAATATGTAATCATAGTTTGAATTAATGTTTATCTTTATTGGGACTCAATGAATCATGTTGGAATTTTTTAGATGTCTTATTTTAGTCACTATTTCTCGTAAGGTTATTATGAAGTGAATGACATATATCAAACAATTTGCCTATTTGTAACAAAAAAATAATGTGTAGAAATTCAACCGAGAAAAAAAGAATAGTGCTAGAATTTTTTGATTGACATTAGTAAAGGTGTCCTAAAAAAGTGCTTAGGATATCCAACTTGAGTAAATATTCTAAATTTTTGAGGACACCCATAAAGCAAGAATGTAAAATATGTGCCAACACAACTAAAAGAAATGTTATAGAGAGGGTAAGGAGAGTTGTGTTTCACCAAATGGAAGGTGATATTGAGATCACAAAGAAAATACAATGGGATTAGTGGATATGAGTTTTACAATGATTTGACACATACTATTATAAGCATGGACAATTTCTCATACACCGTCATACACACATTTGCATATAGCATCAATTTTTCATTTTTGAATTATGAAAATTATACAGAATGTTGGCCCTCAATGAAGTAGGATCCTCCATATAAATAACTAGAGGAGAGATTATACCCATATATGAGGCTTGAGATAGGTCCGAAATAGCCACAAAACTACCAAAAGAACCACAAGAATGAACATAATTGAGGACGACGTGAAGAACGAAACCCCTAAAAGATTATTGTTGCATTTTTAAGGGTATAGAGAGAAGCATCCAAATTATTTCTAGATTTTGAGACCCTCCAACCTAAATTATTTGGAAGAAAATATGGCTTTGAATCCAAACCAAAATGAAATCCAAGACTTCAAATCCGAATGATTCTAAGAAGAAAATCATAGTTTAATAAATGTCTCGCACTCAAATTTTAACAAAGAATATCGCAAAAACCCTTAATTATTTTCAATGCATATGAAGATTACATAAAATATAAAATAGAAGAGTGATGGAAGCTCAAAATGTCTACCAATGGGAGGAAATATTTACAAAAACTATATCTATGCTATATTCAAAACAAAATCTACTCATTGTTGGTGTAGGCGTCATGGCTTCTCTCATGAATCACTACTATGGAAAATTTTCATAGCATCCTAGGCTCTTCAATGACCTACCAATTATACACCAGCATCATCATGGCTTCTCTCATGAATCACTACTATGGAAAATTTTCTTAACATCCTTAGCTCTTCAATGAGCTACCATGGAACAGGAAGAACAACACATCGACATGAAACATGCAGGTTTCTGGTTGAACATAACCATAGTTATCCATTTTTATATATTTTAATTTGTGGTTGTAATTATTAAAATCTGAATCCACAAAGAG